>JACBWW010000054.1:1454690-1480572 GCA_020086605.1 Lanius collurio | reverse complement strand
GGGGGGCATGGAGGGGACACGGAGGGGACAGGAGGGGAAGTCATCAGGAAAGATGGGGGGAACACGAGAAGACACAGGGGAGGACACGGGGGAGGACAAGGGGGGCTCACGGAGGGGAGTCATGCAGGGGGAAGTCACAGAGGTGTGACACCCACAGGGGTGTCATGCAGAGACATCCACGGTGGTGTTACAGAGAGGTGTCACAGGGGGAGCCACGGGGAGACACCCCCGGAGGAGTCACGGGGCGAGCCACGGGGAGACATCCACTGGGTGAGACCCTTGGGAAGAGTCACAGGGTGTCACCCACCGGGAGCCACACAGGGGGAGTCACAGGAGGATTCACAGGGAGAGTCACAGGGGAGAACGCAGGGGAGATTCGCAGAGAGCCACCCACGGGGGAGTCACAGCGGGTGTGAGGAGAGCCACGGGGAGACGTCCATGCAGGAGTCACGAGGAGTGTCACAGGGAGTGCCATGGTGGGAGACTCACGTGGGGAGTCACAGGGGGAGTCACGGGGGAAGCTGTGGGGAGAGATCCTCTGAGAGACACCCGCAGGAGGAGAGCCATGGGGAGAGACTCACAGCAGAGACCCCACTGGAAGAGACCCGTGAGGAGACCTGTGGGAGGTCTCCATGGGGAGATCCACCAATATGCTTGGAAAAGCCCCTCTCCCACCCTACGGTCCCCAATTCCCCACCCCATAGACACCCATTTCCCACCCCACGGACACAAAAGGACGGGAGACAGGTGAAAGGCGAGCCCGGTGCCGGCCATGTCCCCGCAGGGAAGTGGCCGCTGGCCCGGAGTAACCAAAGTCATCTTTATTAATTGGAGCGGTTCGTTACAATAAAAAGGGAGCCACGTGTCACGGTCACTGCACGGCGCTGGCCGGGGTGGGGGCCGGGGGCCCTTCCCAGGCACATCCCTAAATCCGGGGTGCAGGGGGAGTGGGGTGGGGAAGGGCCTTGGGTGTCTGAGTGGGCGCTGCCGTCACGGAGGTGTTTAGCACCAACGGACCTCCAGGAGCGAGGGACCCCAGCGAGGTGTCCCCCAGCTGCCTCTGATCCCACCGCCCTGCCTGAGGGCCTGGGCGAGGTTTGGCCCCAGATTTCGGGAGCTACCTGGCACCCACTGGCCCTGCCCTGGGGGGTGGCTGGTGATGCTGCGTGGGGCTGCTGGCGTGGCAGGGTGACGGACAGGAGTGGGGTCCTCCCCCCTCTGCCACCAAAAGGGACACTGAGGGGGACAGGATGCTTGGAGAACGGGGATAAGGACAGGGATGAGGCAGATGCAGCCTCCTGCCCTGCCACACTGCTCTGCCCTGGAGGGGACTCTCCACCCTGTTCCTGGCTCTGTGCACAGTGATGGGGGAGCTGGGAACAGCCACATCCCAGAGTGTTCCTTGGCCCTGAGAGGCATCAGGTACATGACAGCCCTATCCTGGGGTGTCCCATCCCCACCCCCATTAGGGGGAAGGTGTGACCCCCTGAGGGGGTCTCTAGCAGCCCCACACTCAAGGGGCAGCTGCTGGCCATGTCCACGCTCCCATCCCACCCACTGGTGCCAAGCCCGGGTGTGGTCCTTGTCAGTGCGGGTGGGAAGCATCTCCCACCTGCAGCAAGGCACAGGGGCACCATTCCCTGTCCCTGGCTAGTGCCACATTGCAGAGGTGCTCCCGGACTCCAGGCTGGCAGGAGGGACGGACAGACAGATGAGGGATGGACTGAGGGGAAGGAGGGCTGAGCAGGAAGGGGAGAAGCGCGTGACGATGCTCCGTGCGAGGGAAGCGGGGCGGCTCGCCGTGACCGAGGGGTCTCTGCTGCTCTGGCCCGTCCCACCAGGCAGGACACAGCGCTGGTCACGTGTAGTTTCTGGTTTATTCCTTGGGTTATATTTATATATGTATATAGGGGAGGGAGCCCTGGGTCCCCACGGCACCTGAGCCGCAGGCGGGGCGAGCAGCGAGGGGACATCTTTGTCCCTGCCACGTCCCAAAGCCTCGTGCCGGCAGGGCAGGGCTGGGGGGCTGGGGCTGGGCAGGGGCTGGGGCCCCATCCCTGCCACATACCAGGGGATTGCACTGAGTACAGAGAGGCGGGGGGGCCTGCCCGCAGCCCCCTCCCCTCCAGCCTGGCTGGGCCGGGTGCTGAAGGTCACCTCTCTTTGGGTTGGGATGCAGGGGAGGGTGTGCAGAAAGGCTGGGGAGTAGGAAGGGGACAGAAAGCTGGGACACAGCCCCAGGGAGGGCAGAGGGAGGAAGAGCCCCGGACCCCAGGAGAGGCTGGCAGGGGCATGCGGGCAGGGGCGCAAGGGGACGGGGCAGAACCGGGCTTTGCGTTCACCCGCCGTCAGATCCACGAGAGGGCTAAGATAGAAAAGAGAGAAGCTGTGAGTGGGGCCAAGAGCTGCCCCAGGGTGTCCCCGCGGCCCCCCATCACAGTGAGCTACGGCCGCGCCGTCCAGTCCGGGTAGAAAAGCGGAGGCTGCGGTCACAGCCGGGTCTGCGCCTCGGGGATGTAGATCTCGATGCTGTCCGCGCTCTCGGTGGCCGAGCTCTGGCGGAAGGACGCCGCTCGCTTGGCTGCCAGGAGCCGCTTGCGGGCCTCCTGCCGCTGCCGGTCCACCGAGTCCAGGGAGCGCTCCTTCACCGGGTGCACCTTGGAGCGCGGCGGCTTCTTTGGTATCGGGGGAGGCACCTTCTTCTCCTCCTGCACAGACAACAGAGGCTTCAGGTTGGGACCTCCCGGGAATGGGCACCCCAGCGGGCTCGCCACAGCTGCTGCTGTGGGTGCCAAAGCCAAAACCACGGTGAGAGGCTCCACAGACCCTCCCGCAGGCTGCAAGGCAGGACTGCACATCCCTTCATCCGTCCCATGCCAGGACCCTGCCCGGCCCTTTGCAAGCCAATGGGATACATCAGTGGGAGAACAGCCCTTCTCTAGCCTCATTTTTCTCAGCTGTTTTTCACGGGTTCATCAAAGCAGCCACCAGTGAGAGCCCAGTGGTGGTTTGGGTGCAGATGTGCTTGGGGACGAGGAGGGAGGGCAAGGTGACAGGGACGAGTGCCAGTGGCAGAGCCCTGCCCTTACCTTGGGCTCCATGATCTTCCACCCGTTGGCCTTGAGCTGCTGGAGCTCCCCAAACTTCATGCTGACATCCTCAATAGAGAGCTGCAGGAGGTCCCAGAAGCCAGCCAGGTCTTGGAAGGTGGGCACAGGGAATGCGTTGGGATCCTGTGGGGGCAGAGGGACAGAGTGTCATCCTCGTCCATCGGTGGGACATTGGCTCTGCTGGCCATGGGGCCATCCCACCCCCCAGTGCTGGGGAGCTCTATGTCCAGCTTTCCTCCATGGTGGCACAAAGTCACTGGCTGAGGGTATGAGACATCTCCTCCCCACCACAGCTGACCCCCACTCACCATGTTTTGCTGGCAGAGGCGGTAGAACTGCTGCACCTTCTGGGACATGAGGAGCTGGGCACTGCCCACTGCACTCCGGATCTTCTCCAGGACTGGGGGGGAGAGCAGACAGTCATGAGCAGCTCAGACCCCTCCGACACATCGTGTCTCTTCTCTCCTTCAGACCCCTTCTTGCCCTCACCCAACCTCTTTAGCCATGGCAGGGAAGATGCTCCAAGGTGGGAGCATTGCAGGACAATGACTGTTCCCCCCCCCAGCTCTCCGGGATCCCCAGCCCCTCTCTTCGCTGCAACACCCCAGCAAACTCACTCTCCTCGGGCAGGTCATAGTCCTCTGCCTCCCTCTCCATCTGCTGGCACCAGCCCTCCATCTTCTCCACCTCTGCCTGCAGCAGTTTGATGAACCACTCCCCATCGCGGTGGCACGGGGAGGCACGGCCGGAGTCGGGGAGGCTGCGGGAGCCCCGCTCAATCCAGGCGTCCCGCCGGGGCACCTCCACCGTGTCGTACTGCAGCTGGTAATCCTCGCGGTACGCCCACTGCCCCTGCGTGTGCACCGTCTTGTACACGGCGTACTGCCGGCCCGACTCGGGCTCCGAGGAGTGCCGCTGGAAGGGCCGCCCAAACTGCAGGGCTTTGTCCTCGGTGGCCACGGCCAGGCCGGTGAAGCCCTCGAGCTCCAGGTCCGCCTGCACACCCGCCGTCACGCTGTTGGAGCGCTTGAAGCGCGCTCGCCTGCGGAGAGAGGGAGAGCGTGGGGATCCTCGCTGCCAGCGGGGATTGTCCTGACCCCCCTGACAGGTACCGCAGCGGCAGGGGCAGGGTGAGGGATGCCCACAGGCAGGATGATGCTGGGGATGCCGGGGTGGATCCCGGAGCATTCAGGGCCACAGGGACAACCCCGAGCAGCTGCAATCTGCCAGTCCCTCATCTCCTCTGCTGTTAGCCTGTTTCCATGGCTACCAGCACTGGACGGAGGATGGAGAGCAGCGTGCACCAGGCTGCATGGGCACAATGCCGGAGTTCCCCTCCTGCGGACCATGCAGGTTCTGGCACACCTGACATTCCCATCCCAGCCAAAATGTCACGGTTAGCTGCAGAAGCGCCCAAAGGTTCATCTGTGCCTGGCATGGGCTCAAAGCTAAGGGCTGAGGCCAGCAGAGGAGACCCAGAACAGGGCAGGAATAGGGCAGCCCCTTCCCTGGGCAGCAGCGAGGGCAAAGGCAAGGCCAGATCCTGCCCCAGGTGGGGGCAGCTGGCCTGGGATGGGTATGGTGCTGAGCTCTGGGGCTTCAGCCAGAGGAGAGAGGGAAAAGATGCTGTGGAGTAGTGGTGGTGTGGAGAGCCCAGGAAGCTGCTGGGAGCCCAATGCATCAGTGCAGCGAGTGTGGGAGGTCTCAGCCCAGTCCAGCCATGTGGTACCTTTTGTCCTCCTCCACCTGCACCCCAATGGAGTGGAACTCCCTCTGGCTCCGGCTCTCCGTATCCGAGTCAGAGACGGCCTCAACCTGCCAAGGGGCAGAGGGAGAGCGCTGGAGGGCAGCCCCAAGATGCAGCGTGGAGCCTCAGCATCGCCCACACCACTTGGGCAGCCCACAGGGAGGAGCAGAGCCCACCTGGACGCCGATGGACGGACGCCACTTCCGCTGCCGAGCCAAGCTCCGCAGCTCCTCCCGGCCAGGGATGGCCTTGATGATGAGTGTGGAGGGCTTAGGAGCAGCCCGGGGCTGGACTGGGGGCAGGTCGAGAGCCACGGCCGTCACCTTGGAGCTCTCCAGGCTCTCAGCCGAGTTGCAGCGGGCCGTGGCATCTTTGGACCAGGCAGGGCTGCGGGCGACCTCGCTGGGTAGGTAACTCTCGTGGGTGGATTCGGTGCTGCTCTGCGCCGTGACAGAGATGAGAGGTTTGGCTTTGGTTCCTGGAGGGATGGGAGGTGGAGCTTTTCTGTAACTGAAGGCTGTTGTGGGAGAGGCGCAGGATGAAAAGGCACGTGAAAACACAGACATTTGCTCATTTCCCACCACCAACAGGGGCCCCGGGGAATGCTGGCCATCTCCTCCCACAGCACGGGGCTCATGGCCCCACAGGGTTTGCCCCTAAGTTGGGTTAGATCTGGGCTGGAGCTCAGAGGGGCGGTTTGGCCAGTTTTAGGGGATGGAAAACACCCCAGACCCACACTGGCCACATTGCTGCAGCACCCAGCAAGGGGCAGAGATGGGGACAGAAGTGGAGGGAAGGAAGGAACGGCAAATGGGTGCTGGGGACACAGCACAGCCCCCTGACTGGGACTGAGCCACTAGCAGGACGCTCACACCCTGTGCTGGGCACTATAGGGGTCGAGGGACAGGAGGAGGGCAACAGCAGCCCTTGGCAGGTGCCCAGGTGAGCAGGCAGGGAGATGTGGGGGTCCCTCACCACCCCCTGGGACTCACAAGTGCTGGGCTTCAGGATGCTGCTGGTGATGGGCGGCCCAGGAGGGGCCGACATGGAGAAGAGCGAGAGGCAGTCGTCGTCCTGGGAGCAGCCCGCCTGGATGGCCCGCAGGTAGCTGTGGCTCCGCATGCGGAAGCAGCCGGGCAGGTCCAGCGCCTCCACGGCCTGCGACTCCACCTCGCCGAAAACCGACTCGCACACAGCCTCAAACTGGTGGTTGAGCTCGTCGTTGATCTGGGGAGAGCGGTGGGTGAGGCTGAGCCAGGGCAAGGGATGCTCAGAGGGACATCCACCACATCCATTGCCCCAACCTGCCCCGTGGCACCCATGCCATGGGACGTACCTGGCCGGTGGTGAAGGAACGCCCGTAGCTCTGTCCCCGCGGGAGCATTCGCGGTGGCGTGCAGCAGCTGGGACAGTTACAGATACATGAATCAGAATAGTGCCTACTTGCAAACCTAATGAGAGACAGTGGGAATAGAAGGGATCGCACCAAAAGCAACACATTCCAGCAGAGCATTCGGAAATGCAGCCGCAGCGACGTTCCCGCCGGACACCGCTGCTGTCCTCACTCCTCACTGCCCCCAAAACTGTCACCCGCTGGGACTGGAGCATGTCCCAGTCATCTCCCTCTGAACATGTCTCTTCTCCCCATGCTCTGCATGTGGCTGCAGCAGCAGATCCCCCCAAAGCCCAGCACAGCCATGTACCCCCAGTGTCCTGACACAGAGCAGGGACAGGGCTTGGTGCCACTGCACTGGGGAGCACAGCTGGGAGCGGGGACAGTGCCGTGAGCGGGGACGGTGCCGTAAGTGGGGACAATGCCGTGAGCAGGGACACTGCCGTGAGCAGGGACACTGCCATGACCAGGGACATGCCACTTGTCCTCCCAGGGAGCCCCGGCCCATGGCCCCGCTGCTGCCTGCAGTGCTGGGACGGGGCCAGGAGGCAACAGCCCTTACTTGGTCCTGGCCTGGTCGGCGCTGGAGGAGCGGCGGTAGCTGTCTCGCCGCGTGGCTGCCCTGGGCAACACTTTGGAGCTGATGTCGGAGTCAGCGCTGTCCTCATCGCCCATGGCCTTGATGTAGCTGCCGCTGCGCATCCGTCGGCACGGGATCTCCCCGTCCTTGCCCGCCGGGTACCCGCTCCACTCGTCCTGCGGCACCTGGAGCAGGAAGCAAGAGTGGGAGGACACGGTGGCCGGGGTCCCACAGGTGGGATGCAGAGCCAAACCATGTGCCAGATGAAGCCCAGCCCAAGTCCAGCATGTGTGCCCAGCTCCCCTGCCCTCCCCACGCACCCCAGAGCTGCAGGGATGGACCCTGGGGGCTCTGACCCCTTTGGAAAGCCCCAAAATCCAGGAGAGCAGATCCCTCCTAATAGGCACAGCTCCCCATTCCCACAACGCGGGGCAGCACAGCAGTTCCCACCTCACAGCCCCCCCGGCAGGAGCGCCTGGGCCAAATCCCACCCATGCCAGCACAGCACCCGCCTGACGTATCGGGCACCAGTCCCACCACGTGCCACTGACGCCAGCACCACGGGGTCCTTACAGGGCAGTGGCAGGGGGATGGTGTCCCCCCAGGCCCACAGTGAGGGTGGTGGGGCTGGCACCCTGCCCTGATGGCCCCAATGCCAGCAGGTCCTGGCCACCCCCACCGCCAGCCAGCACGGAATTGCTGGTCCCTGTCTCCTTCCCCCAGGAAAGGGAGAGAAGAGTTAATTAGCTTTTAATTGGAAGGGGGGTGACCTAGAAGGGAGCCTGGTGATGAGGCAGGCGGTGGCACCCGGCCAGGCACACAGGCAGGATAAAAGCAGCAAGAAGGGAGCAGACACAGGGCTGCTGGTGGCCCCGAGCTGACAGAGCTGGTCTGACCCCAAATCCAGCACAGGGCAGAAGGCAGCAGATGGGCTCTGAGGGGACAGCAGGGACCGGCACAGGAATGGGCACTGTGGACACGGAGCACATCTGGAACATCCCCACAGCACCCTAGGCTGCTGGATGGAGGGTCCCAGCCCTGGCTCGCCCCATGGCACAGTCAGCCCCAGTCTCCTCACCCTGCCCAGCCCCTCACCTGCAGGTACTGGTATGCTCGGTCTTTGGCCTTTGCTTCCTGAAGCATCAAGGTCTTCTCGGTGCCGCCGGCGCTGGGATAGGCTTCACGGGCCTGGCTGACGGTCATGGTGTGCCAGGCACTCCTCTTGAGCGTCTGACCATCCAGAGACATGGACATGCCGGCACAGGCCAGGCATTTTCCTTCCCCGCCGCCCTTTAGACTCTTCAAGGTCAAGTCTCTGAAGGCACTTTCGGGAGCGTCCACGCAGTACTGGGTGCCCTGGTCGGCAGCGTGCCGGCCGGACACCATGTAACTGCTGTCGCTGTCCAGGTTGTCGTCGGAGCTCCACCAGCCCAACATCTTGGACCGGTGCCGGGAGTCCACCTTACGGTCCTTGCTCTTGCTGCGCTTGCCGTGGCGGGACTGGTGGTGGTGGTGGTGATGGTGGTGGTGGTGGTGGTGGTAGCCGTCCCCGCGGCCGTCCATCTTGGCGCCGTTGTAGTCCCGCTTGGCCGGCGCCTCCAGGGAGTGGGACTTGGCGAAGAGCTTCTGGACGGAGTGGACGAGGTGGCGGATGCGGCTGGGGCTCTCGCTGCGGGGCTCGGCGCCGCCGGCCCGGGGGTACTGCAGCGTGTGGAAGCCGTCGTGGTGCAGCGGCAGCTGCTTCTCGAACTGGTCCAGCAGCGTGGGGGGCAGGCGGTTGATCTTGCTGGCAGGGTGGGCGGTCGCCATGCATTCGTCGCAGGAGTCGTAGGGCTGCTGCGCGTGATGCATCCTCGGGAAGGTGCTGCTGGCGCTGGCGGAGGGCGGCTCGCTCAGGGGCCCGCCCGGGCACTCGCTGGCCGCACCAGGGCTCCGCGCAGGGCAGTAGGGATGCTCCAGGGAACACGGCTCGCTGGGGCTGAGCAGGTACGGTGGCCGGCCCTCGGGGCCGTGCGGGATGTAGTCGGCGGGATGCTCGCAGTCCTCTGGGATGCAGCGGCAGCGGTGGCCGGAGGAGGGCTGTGTCTGGCTACGCTCCCCATGGTAGCCCTTCATCATTTCAGCACCCACCCCATAGCGTCGGCATCTCGCAGGGATGTCCCTGCGGGCTCATCTGTGGGGACAGGGACAGGCAGAGTGTCAAGATCCCCTCTGCACCCCACCACCAGCAGAACACTGGGGCTACCTCAGAGGAACCAACTAAGGAGGTTGGGAAGCTTCCAGGGCAGGATTCAGCCCTGGGCGAGGCCCTGTGAAGCACCAGAATTCTGATTTTTCACATGATGACAAGAGCACAGCACCTGGGCTGGGCACCAAGGGTCAGCCCCAGCTCAGGTGCTCAGAGGGGGCAGTGGGAAGGAGAAGGTGCTGCCGGCAGCGATGCAGGCAGCAGGGCCTGCAGACGGCGAGGGAGGACACGCTGCCATCAGCAGATCCTTGTTTTCTTCTCCAACACCAAATATTATGAAGTGTTTCTCCATTAGAAAGCGGCTCTGGCTGGGTTTTTCAGCCGTTGCGATTCACAGCACCGCTAATGAGCTGCCGCGGGGCGCGGGGGGGACGCGCTCTGATGTCTCCATCCAGCCCCACACGGAGCTGTGGATGGAGACCCACAGTTCAGGGCCCTCCTGCCCTGTCAGCCCTCTGGATGGGGAGCCAGGAGCAGAGGTGGCTGTGCTGTGTGAAGGGCAGCCCCAGGCTGAAGCAGGAGGATGGACGGCATCGAGCCAGGCTGAGCCCGTGCCAGCCTCTGGAGCCGCCTGCACCCATGGAGGTTTGTGTGCCTTACGGTCCCTCAAAGGCTCTGTCTTTGGTTTGACTGTAAATGAGGAAATTACTTATTCTCCAGAGCATCTCGGCTAATTAACAGGCATCGTTAACACTCTTGTTATCATATTTGGGCAGGGTGCTGTAGGCAGCAGGTCTCCGGGACTGGCTGCAGGGAAAGGTGACCGTGGGACATTCCCTGCAGCACGTGGGGATTAGACCATGGAGACTGGAACCGAGGGACACTGGGAGGGCCAGGGCTGTGTGCAAGGGGGTTGTGTCCCCGAGCAGCCCCAGAGGGGAGAGCAGCTGTGAGTCCCCAAGGGCTGTGGGAGAGGGGAGTGGTGGCGTTTTGGCCCTGAGCAGCAGACAGGGCCCTGGAAACACTTCTGCTCCAAGCCACCACCACCTTCCTTCCTGGCTTCGAGGCTGGATGGCTCCATCCCACAGCGCTCCCCACCCTCTGATCCCACTCCTGCTCTAACAAGGCTCCCTAATTGCTGCGTCTTAACCTGAACGGAAGGATGCTGCAGCTGGCACAGAAGATGCCTCTCCCCTCCCGGGAGAGCTGCTGCGAGGAGCAGGAGCAGCAGCATGGGATGGAGCTGCCTCCCTGCCCTGGGATCAAGCAGCAGGATGGAAGGACAGACAGACAGACCGTCTCTAGACCAGCTCTACCTCCTCGGGCTGAGCTATCATCTCCTGCTCGGGGAGGAAAGCTCTCAGCTGATCCAAATATTGCTGCCGCCGCGGCAAGAAGGAGTCAAAATATCTGCGTAGCCCGACAGCACAAGCCCGCCGGGCTTTTGTGCTCAGCAGGTGCAGGAATTCAACAACGCCGGAACCGCCGGCGAGGCAGCGCCGCAGCTCCCCCGCACCTGCGGAGCGCTGGCAGCGGGTGGGGACGAGCCGTGGAGGGGGATCCGTGTCCCCGCTCACCAAGGCGACACAGGCGTCTATGCCCGTGCCCAGGGACCAGCTGGGCTACCTGAGGGCAACCAGAGAAGGGGTCGGGAGTGATCCTGTGGGGCTCAGCACAGCCCGGGGTCCGTTCCCATGTGCCAGTGGGGATGGCTGTGCACAGAGGATGGGAGAGGCCGCAGTGCCCACTCCTCTCCCCCGTCCCAGGAGGGCAGTGTGGGCAGGAGGCTGGCACATGGGACTGGGGCAGCCGGCCAGAGCATGGCTCATGGGCAGATGGCCGAGAGCTGGAGCTGTGTGCCACCGAAGGCCAATCCACTGTGCAGCCCTCGGCATGGAGGGGTTTGTGCCACCGAAGCACAGACTCAAGTCAGGGGGGAAAAACCCAGCCCAGCTGAATTTTGTGCCATTTAACACCAGGGTAATTACCACCAGTGGGAACCTACCGCCCACACAATTATGTGCTAGGATAAACTGGAAGAGCATAATTACCATTACAAATAACTCACTCCTTGCCTTTATTGCATCCAGAGCCTGGAGAAACTCCCACCAGTGGCTCCCCACCACCACCTCCCTCTGACGTCTCTCCCCATTGTGAGGGTCAACACAGGGAGGAGAGGGGTTCATAGCAGTCCCTGGTGCTCCAGGCCATCCTGAAATTCAGCCTCCTGCTTAATTTCCCATAGGAGCACTTGGCAGAGACAGTTCCACTTCCCAGCAGCTGCCCCATGAGATCCTTGGCTTGGAGGCAGCGCCGTGCCGAGGCCCAGGGCTACAGGGATTCAGGGCAAACCCATCAGGAGCCCGAGTTTCCCTGGGACCCTACAGCACCCAGGGTTCTCCCATCTTTTGTCCAGCTCAAGGAACACCAGTGGGGAGGTGAGAGGACATCAAAACCCCACCACAGTGTCTGGGTCTGGCAAACTGCCCTGACACAGGGCAAGACTGGGTTTTCCAACATTTCCAGTTCTAACTGCAATAGCTGGGGTTGATGGCCCTGCACTCGGGGAGGTCCTGGCCCCCTGCCCTTCCCCAGCAGCCCCACCATGGGCAGCCCATGCCGGGCTCCCAGTGAAGCCTGCTGGTGGCACTCACCGCCCGGCGCTCAGGGGGATGCTGTCCTCATGGCCCGGCCAGCAGCAGCTCTTCCACACTGGGAATCCCGGGGGCAGCAGGCTCTGGGGGAAGAACAGGAGGGGAATGAAATCAGAGCAAGGGTGTTCCTCCCCAAAACCAGCCTGACTCACCCCCCTGTGTATTTTTTATCAGCCCAGCCTTCCATCTTCCCCCGAGGCCGCCCCACACCAGCGCAGCAACGGGGACAGCTCCTCACGGCCACAGCCACGTGTTTCACCCAGTTTAGCCCCAAAACCATCCCCAGTCCCATCCTGTTATGCAATTCCCTGCCAGCGGGTGCCAGAGCCGGCCCAGCGGCCACCTCGCCATCGACTTTCATTTGCTCCGGATCCGGCCGCCGGCTCCACAAAACCTCCTCCCGCCACCCCGGCTTTCCAGCGTCAGCAAAGGCGCTTTTTTCCAGCTTCCAGCCTGGGAGAGGAGCGAGCTCGGCCCGTTCTGCTCTGCAAATTAATGCGAGGTTCTGCCAGCTTGGGTCCTGCTGGGGACCTTTATGGCTTGGGATGAAAGCAGGAGAGAACAAACACGCAGCGTGAGCGCCCGGCACCGCGTGCGAGCTGGAGCCGGGGAAAAAAATAAAATAAAGTGGTTTTCCCACTTAGGGGCTGAGCAAATTTGATCTACGGTCGTCGGAAGAAAATAAATATGGAATACTGCCAGGTCATTTCCGCCGTGCTTTTAATCTATTTACTCTTTCCCAGCTCATTGTAAGCGAGAAGGGTTGTGGAAAGCAAACATTTTATTTTATTACTAATTGCTCTGTTATTTTATGAGGCTGAATCAGTAAAATTTACTCAGTCTGGAGGAAAAAAAGAAAGAGGGGCTTAGTAAGACATCACCTAATTTAGCACAGAAAGGGGAAAGGGAAAGGTGAAGAAAGGGAAAGGGGAAAGGTGAAGAAACAGAAAGGGAATAGGAAAGGAAAGGGGAAAAAAAGAGGAAAAGAAAAGAGAAAAGGGGGAAGGGGAAAAAGGGAAAGAGTAAAACTGTGTGAGCAGGAAGCAAAGATCACAGAAAATACACTGGATGCAATCAGGAAATCAAAACCAATTACTGTTAATAAAAGAAAACAGAGCAGCTGCAGGCAGGCACTGCCTGCAGAGGGCTGCAAGCAGCAGGATCCAACCAGGCACCACTGGAAAAAAAAGGGATGAGGCAAGATTTTTCAAAAGTCATGAAAGATGAACACGAGTCAAGGAACTGCAAATGTGAGTGGAGAAAGAAATGTTTACCCAGGCCACTGAGAAGCACTGTAAGCACCGTGCTGCCCAGCACAGCCGGCTGGGACCCCGACAAACCTGGGAGACTCCAGCACCCCAACAAATCTGGGGGACCCTGGCACCTCCACAGAGCTGGGCGGCTCTGGCACCCCGGCGTAACTGGCAGCTCTGGCACCCCGAGGCCGGGGCATCTCCCCTGGTTTAGCCCTGCCCTGGCACATCCTTCCTTGCCGAGCACAGGTGCTTCCCAGGCACCAACCCCAAACCCACGGTGCCCCAGGGCTCCCGCCCGGCACGGCCGCCCCGCTCCACACGCCGGCAGGCTGAGGACAGGCCGTTCGACGGGCTGGGCACGTTATTAAGCACATGATTAATTTTGGCACCAGCCCCAGCTGCCTGACAGCTCCTTCTCCAGGGCTGGGAGAGCGAGTGCGAGAGGTGCTGCCTCTGCTGATGCAGCGGTTGGTGGGATGAAAAATCCTGCAATGCAGCACTGCTTCTTAATGAGCCATTTGTCTTTGAGTCTTCTTCACTCATTACCATGCCGGGAGAGGGATGGGAGTTGCCCCACGTCCCCATCTGAGCAATTATTCCTGGAGCAGAGCGAGGAAATACGGCCACGACGCTCCCAGCTGCCAGGGATCTCGGCACGGCCGCCAGCACCGGGACTCCCCACCACTACCACCAATGACTCTGGTTGTTGCCACCACAGGGGGAACAGCAACCCCCGTCCTACACAGCACACACAGCACAGGACCACCCATCCTGGCCCCAGACCTGATTCTCTGGGGGCAGGAGCTGTGCTGCTGTGCCGGGTGCACAAGGGAGCTGGAGCATCTGGAGCTGCCAAGGCAAAGCCAGTGGAGAGAGGAGTTTGGCACTCCATCCCTGCAAAGCCTAAACCCAGATCTTGGTGGAAGAGCTGCATCCTCAAAAGCACTTTAGAATGGGGCATACCAGATCCTAGGAAGCTGGCTGAGAAGGAAAGAGGTGGCATGGGGAATGGGCCATGGCAGCATCCCTGTGGAGGTGAGGCAGAGGAAGGGCTGGCTGGGGTGAGAAGCTCCATGGCACGGGCACCTCCAGCCCCCTTGGCCCCTCAGCGATGCTCATCCTGCCCACAGGAGCCAGGACATGGCACACAGGGCATTGACTGCCAGAGCTGGGACCCCACAGCCAGAGAGCATCAGGAGTGCAGCCAACTGTGTTGGGAGACCACCCTGGAAGGACCCCCAGGCCAGGCAGGGCTCCAGGGACCCCAGCTGGCACAGCGTTTGTGGGCACTGCAGCGCATGGATGAGCACCCATCACCAGTGATGCCCATGGACAGCTCCCCTCCCATGGGCACACTCGACATCTGCCCGCACTGCCTGGGGCCAGCAGCAGCCAGCACGCTCCTCCAGGGTCCTCCAGGGCTTGGTGGGAAAGGGGGACACACAGGTAACACCGGGGAGCGCAGCAGGACGGAGACACCACAGCCTGATGTTCACTTGCAGCCAAGGGAAGGGACAAGCAGGGACATCCCCCTGTGCCACACTCACCCTGGGGGCACTGCCCACATTCCCACCGGGCACTCCAGGGATCAGCAGTGCCCCAGGTGGGCTCCAGTATCCCCCAAGAGTTGGACCTGCCTGTGCCAGAGGCACTGGGGGCCATGGCAGCCCCCTCAGGCCCTGCAGCTGTGCAGCAGTGCTGGATGAACCCCATTTCCCCATCAACCCCATTTTTTGCTCCTACCCACAGGGAGCCACCAGATGGGCCATGCTGCCGAGGCATAAAGAGCCACTTACCTCCTGGCCAAGCCGTGTAACTTAAGCCAGGGATCACTCCAAAGCCTCTGATGATCTAGGGCCAGCAGAGCCTTAGCACTGAGCATGGGAGCAGTGACAATCTCTGGCCAGTCCCTGCCCATTCCCTCCAAGCCCCTGGGCAGGGTGACCCTTCCATCCCCAGCTTCACTCGCACTGAGCCCCTTGGCAGGCTGGCACTTCCATCCCCGCTCTGCTCCTGCCAGGTTCTCGGCTGAGCCGGGGCTCTCCCCTGTCACCAGCGCTGCTCCTCATCCTGCATTGCCCGGCACGTGGCACTCCGCATTCCAACTCCAAACAACACCCACCCATCCCCATCCCAACCGGTTCCCTTCACAGCAGGGCCGGAGTTTCCAGGAACGGCGAGGAAGCGGAGCCCTCGGTCCCTGTGCCAGCAGGGATGCTCGGGGCCATCGCGTCCTATTCCCAGGCTGCATCCCCTGGGGCCAGGGCTGGGATGAGCACAGCGAGCCCGAGGCATGGCACAGCCCAGCTTGCCAGCAGAGGACCCAAACTGCCGCTTTAATGGATGGGCTTAATTTGCAAAGCTGATGAAAACCTAAATATTTAAATACATAATTCTGCACAAAGCTCTTAGTGCGGGGACAGAGTGAGGAGGGGGGGCACGGCTGGTGAGTGAGGGCACTGCAGGCATGGGGGAAACTCTGGTGGGACCCACCTGGATCACCTGGGCAAGGGCACCTCCATCACAGTTTGGGGACCACGCACACCCTTGTCCCCGAAGCCAGCAGCACCCGCAGGGTGGGTGCTGTGGGGTGCTCTGCTGCTGGCACTGGAGATCTGCTCTACCACCAGAAGCATCCCAGAGGGAAATGTGAGGAAAAAGGAGCATGGTCCAAGCTGAGGAGCTGTGAAGGGCAGCGGGACAAGCCCCCATGGAGATTACACCACCGATATTCCTGCTACAACAGCTTAGAGATAAAAGAGATTTGCAGGATTTACCAGCAATACAAATCGAATATTTAATTTTAGCTGCAGGGGAGTAGTGGGGGCTCATCACAGGGGTGCAGGTGGTGGGCCTGGAGAGGGGTTTCCATCTCTTGGGGGAAAACTGATGTCAGAGCTGTCCCCATGGGCCAGAGGGGCTGGGGACCCTGGTGCCAGTGGGACCGGGCACCCTTTGCCCAAGCTGCCCCTAATCCCACCAGCCACTCACTGGCTGCCAACTGCACAGCACAGCCTCTGACAGCACGTGGGAGCTCCTTCGGGATCGTCCTCGAATGAACCACGTGTGTGGGCCCAGCACTAGGGATGCTCTGGGGGTGTTCAGGAGGGGTCCTGACCCCACACGCTGCCCCTGGGCCAGCCCTGAGCCAATGCGTGGCTGCTTCGTTGTGCTCCCCTCTGCCCTGACCAGGATGTTCCCAACAAAGCTGTGCCTGGGCAAGGATGTCCCTGGATGAGGCTGTAGCAACGTGAAAAGAAGGCACAGGGCCTTATCTCCCACATGAGGCCATTTGCCAGCCAGGGCATGGACTTTGCAGGGAATGGGGCTGGAGGCAGCAGGGAGGGAGGCAGATCTGAATATCCTGTGGGATGGGGTGGAGAAACCCTCAAGAGGACCCAGCCACCCTCTACAATGCCAGAGCAGGGGCAGAGGAGAGGCAGGAACAGCCCCCTGCCAGCTGCAGGAATGGGGCTGCTGGCTGGCCCCAAGCCCAGCACAGGGTCCCCATGGTGACACCGAGCCAGGTGCCCATCCTGGCTCAGCACTCCATGGCCGGTGTGCCGTGCTGGCGCGGGTGCCAGCGCGGGGAGGGCTGGGGGAGGACGGCAGAAGATGAATGAGGGAGTCGGGAGGCTAATGGCATTGTCTGGAAAGTAGGTCGTGTGCTGAGCAAAAAGATATTTATATCAAAGCTCGTTCCCCCGCAGAAGCTCCTGAGCCGGGTGCAGGCAGCACCACGAGCCCATGGCCACTGCTCCGCACCCTCGTGACACCCGTGTGGCACCCTCATGGCACTCCACACCCCCACGGCACCCCCTGCCCGGCCTCACGCCCAGCTCTGGCTCCCTGGGCACCCGCCAGCCCTGGGGCTGCCCTGCTCAGGGGTGGCAGTGCCAGAGGTGAAATCATCCTGATGGAATGGGAGCCACGGCAGCTCTTTGCCTTTTGCTGACCTGGCTGCAGGCACTGGGCACTGAATGGTACCAGGTTATTTTTATTTTAATGCAACCTTTGCCAAGGTGTGATACTGCCCTGGGCACTCCCCAGATGGGCACAGTCAGCCCAGGACGGCCACCGCGGTTCCTGCCCAGCCCAGCCTCATGCCAGCTGCACCACCCTGGCCTCTCTCCCAGCACCCAGCTCTGGCCATGCCCCTCACATCCTGCATCACCCCTGACCTGAGCTTGGGCCAGGTCTCAGCCTTGTTGCAAAGCTCAGTCACCCCCTTTCCTGCAGGGAGGAGATCTGTGCTCCAGGATCCCTCCCTCACACCTCCAGCCTTCCCAGAAAAGCCAAACAGTCATCCCAGAGAGCCCAGATGGAGCCAGTGACAGCCAAGAGGTTTTGTCCCCTCTGGCCGTGGTGCCCCAGGGCTGTGGGCATGACCCAGCCAGCAGCCATGGGGCCATCCAGCCCCGCTCTCCCGTGCCCATGCCCACCCCACACCTGGCAGCCTGCGATCCAGCACGGGAGCAGGTTCATTTCCCATAATAGCTGTGTCTGCTGAATTTACAGCCTCGCTCCGAGTTATTAATAATAATGGCCTCACTCTTAAGTAGGGCTTTTCATCTGCCTCGGAGCCCTTTCCAGAGGACGTCTGCAGCATTATCACCATTTTATTCTCGTTTCAGTGGGCACAAGAGTGAGATGGAGAAGGGGCAGCTGATCCGTGGTGTGGAGCACACGGTCCCACGGGGAGCCCGGCCATGAATCCCCCGGGAAGGCTGGAATACCAAGGGCCTGTCGGGATGCAGCCACATCTCTGAGGCTCCTGCCAAGCCGTGCCGTGGTGATTTACACCGGCAGCGAGCCCGGGCCCTGCCGCACGGATAAATCCACTTCAAGCAGCAATAAACCAGCGTCACCACATCGGTAATCCGCAGCGCTCCCACCGCCGTGAGGAATCCAGGGGCAACGCACCGATAAATCCCGGACTCATCTCAGCAAGGAGGTCCCTGGGGTGGAAATCCCCGGTGGAGCCGTGGCCGGAGGGGTGGGCGCAACCAGGCTCTCATGGGAGATGCCAGCAAGGGAGACCCTGGGGATGGATGCAGCACATGGGACTCGCAGCGGCCACGTGGGACCGGGGACATCCCCGAAACGCCCCCCGCATGTCCCCCCCCGTGATGCCCACCCACCCCGGGAGGCTCCGGTGTCTCCCCGCCGTGCGCCACAGCAGGGCTCGATGGGCAGATTTATTCCCCTGTAAGAGAGCTTTGATCTGAAGTTATTTTTTGTTTACTAGCAACAAGGTATTGTAAATACATCTTTGCCGATAATTATAGAGTCTGGGCGCACACCTTAATCTCCATAAAATATCAGATGCTACAATTTGCCTGATTTAATGAGATTGGAGGCTGATAAGCCGCTGAGGTAAGCTGTAAACTTGGGGGGGAGGAGGGAAATGATTGCAAATGTGCTAAACCGCCTTCGTCCTCCTCCTCCTCCTGCTGCTGCCACGTGCCCAGCCCTGGAGCATGTGCCCAGCCTCGTAGCCCCCTGCCCAGCTCCCGGTGTGTGCCCGGGCTGCGCCGCAGCAGTTTCACGCAGGGATGGGCATTTAGGGCAAACTGAGCTTTTTATACAATTTACCTCATTAAAACTCCAAGAGCTGTGCGCGGCACCGGGCTTCAGCCGGGGGCTCTGCCTCGGCACACTCTGTTCCCCATGGGCCCCATGCCATGCCGGGGGGGAGGCAGCACAGCCCGGGTGCCAAGCCAGGTCCCCATGCCAGCCGAGGTGTGAGGACCCAGGGGGCTCGGGGGCACAGCTGGGCTGGCATGGGCAGGTCAGGATGCACGTGTCCATGTGTGTCCATGCATGTCCATGCGTGTCCAGGCACACACAGCCCTACCTGGCACCACTGGCCATGCCAGGGGCAAGCTGGGGTGGGGGGTCCGTGCTGGTGGGGGCTACACACCCAAGGCCACCCACCTGCGCGAGTACAGCCGTGCCCTCGCCACGTCCCTCCGCAGACACCGGGGTCTGTGGAGTCCCAGGTGCCCGGGGTGGGGGTCCCCTCCTGCAGGGATGGGGGGGCCCTGCCTAGAGAGCAGGAGGCTCCTCCCGGTAACGAGCAGCACCGTTTCCACAGCAACCTTAAAGGCCCACAGCTGCTGCCTCACGCACGGACCGGCTGTGGCCATTTCTGAGGGACACCCAGCCTGTCTCCCTGCCCAGCACCCTGGCCTCAGACAGCAGCACCCTGTCCCCACACCCAGCAGCCCCCAGTCCATCTCCCCTACATGGCACTTGGGCTCACCCACAGCCCCCTCCCTGCACTGAGACCCCCAAAGGGTGCAGACTCCTTGCACCAAGAGAGATGGGACCCCCCAAACCAGCCCTGCTCCCACCCCAACATCATGAGGAGCCATTGATGACCTACAAATGTCAGGCTGATGGGTTAATTAATTTCCCTCTTCCTTGGGCCCTTATCAGATGGAATCAGACGTCACCTGAGACTGTTAATTGGGCTAATTATTCCAGTTTCAGATTTTAAATAATTAGTTACTGTTGACTCCAGCCTGACTTCCTCAATTTTCTAAAAAAAGGTCAGACAGTTCCTGGAGCCCAAAACCCAAGAGATGGGGTGGAGGGGCTGCAGCAGGGGCCAAGCACACGGAGACCCCTGTGCTGGCTGAGGACCCTGGGGACAGCCCAGTGCCTTGTGCTTGCACCGGAGCTGGCAGGAGAGAGAAGTCCTCTGCCTCAATGGCATTGGAGGGAAACCAGGAGGGGGAAGGGGTGATGGAAGCTCAGGGTGGGGGGCAGGAGGGGGCCCATTCCCCCCTCCCTACTGCGGCATGGTGACAGCTGCCTCGGGTTGAGCTCCCTGCCCAGGCCGAGCCTCAGTAACCACCCCCAGCAGTGCCCAGGTCCCACTGGGCACCTCATCCCTCCTGGTCTGACTCGCCAGGAATGAAATCTCAGTCCAGGGTTTTCTATAATTTTCCCCACAGGTTTTCCCAGCTGTCCAGCACCAAGACAAACTCTGGGCACTGGATAGTGGGCACATGGGCAGCACCTGCCCTGCAAAGGGTGGTGGTGCCCAAAGCAATACCTGGTGCCCGTGGGCTCTCCGCAGGGACTACCTGTCACCTGCCCAGGGCATTGCAGAGAGGGACAAGCAGAACCAGCTCATCCCCAGGCTCATTCTCTCAGGAGCACCACGCTTTCTCCCAGCCTCGTCCCCGCTATTAATAGCCTTCACTAGCCTCCTCGGGAGCCATTTGCATATTTGATTGCAACTCCGGGGCGGGGCAGGGCCCTTCAATCAGCCGCTCCCGCAGTCTCATTTGCATGGGTTGACATTTTGTTCTGGGAGCAGTGACACCGGCACTGCGGTTGGGGACACGGTTCTGGGGGGCCGAGGTGAGCACAGTGTCACCAACCAGCTGCTCCAGGCACTGCCCATCAGCCAACCCGCGCCCACCCGGGAGCGCCAAGCAGGGCCGGCAGCCCCTCCCTGCCTGTCCCAAACCCGTCAGGGAGTGATGGAGCCTTGGTGGCCCATGTCCCCACGTGCCCTGCTCTGTCCTGCCCCGCTCTCCAGCCCGACTCACAACAACCCGTCCCTGTCCGACCTGCCCGGCAGGACGATCAGCAGCGCCCAGAGGAGGAAAGGCTGTGCCCAGCCCGGCGGGCAGGGTGTGGGGGACGGGCACACCTGAGGGTGGCAGGGCGTGGGGTGGCGGGCACAGCTGTCGATGGTTTCCCGTCCCACCAGCCCTGTCTGGAGCTGCCGCACATCAAAGGTCAGGGGCAGGGCCGGACGTCCCTAGAGAAGCGGGGGGACCCTGAGCCCCAGCGGGCCCGCGGGCACCCCCGGGGGGAGCGAAGATCGGGGCCCGCCTCGGCGGCGCTTCCGCAGTTCGGACCTTCGGCGTGGGGCCGGGGGATCAGCACCGCGGACAGGGCCCGCCGCCACCACGGCCAGCGCCACCACGGCCAGCGCGGCCACCACGGCCACCACCAAGGCCACCACTCTCACTATAGCTACCACTGCCACTATAGCCACCACTGCCATTGCCATGGCACCACCGCCACCGTGGCCACCACTACAAACTCCCACCACGATAAACTCCCACCACTGGGAGCCACAGCCTCAACAGACACCACTGTGACCACGGCCACCGCTGCCCCCACTACCACCAGTGCCACCATGGCCACTACTACCACCAGTGTCACCACATCGCCCAACAACACGTGCCACAGGCGGCCGAACTGCGGCCTCGCCGCCAGCCCCTGTCGCAGCCCCAGGCCAGGGACGTGCCAGACAGAGGCAGGAGCAGCCGGGTGGCTCCAGGGCTCCGGGCAGACACAGCCCGGAGCTGTGTCCCAGGACGCCCTCGCTTTCCCCCGGCTCTTGGCATCACTTGGCAGGAAAAAACAAGCCAGGGTGAGGCGTGGGATCAAGGCTCAGGATGACAAGGATCAGGAGAGGGCTCTGCTGCTTCCCTCACTCCTGCCTCAGTTTCCCCTCCAAGAAAACACGCCAGAGATGCAGGTTTGTGTCATGGAGAGGCGGGGTGCTGGGGGAAACCACGGAGAGGTACGGAGGGACCCAACTGCCACTATGACTGTGCCAGGGAGCTAACTGAAGACAGGCAGGGCTCGAAGCACAGATGTCGGCACCGGCTGTGCCGCTCCCCGGCAGCGGGGCCGTCTGGCAGGCAGAGCTGGGGCTCCCCGGCTCCATCCACGGACCAACACACAGACACACAGAGGGGACCCTGTCCCTCGTGGACACAGAGGTGCAGCCCTGCCCTGCTCCCCACACCCCCGATGAACAGCCTCCGCTCAGCACGCCCCCTCCCCCAAGGCCCATGGCTCCCAGCCCCCACCCCCAGAACACACCCCCCTGCAATACACACAGCCCCCAGCCCGAGCAGACACTCCCCAATGCACGCAGCCCCCAGCCCTAGTGCACCCCCCTCAATGCGCACAGCTCCTGGCCCAGCAGACACAGCCCCCAGCCCAGCTCCGCAGGGAACGGGAGCCGAGACCTGAGGGCTGGGATCTCCTCACCCCGGTCGGGTGAGCTTCCCGGCTGTGCCGAGGCTCATCTGAGCGAGGGCTGGCCGGGAGCCACAGGCTGCATACCGAGGCGAGAACGTGGCTGCCAGGGCGGAGGGCTCGGCCATGAAGGGGTTAGGGCTGTGGGCTGCCTGGGGGGCTCCTGCTCTGCCCGGGCCAGGGGGGCTCGCTGAACTGGCACAGCTGGGCACAAAGCAGGGCTCTCCCAGGACTGGGGCTCTGCAAGGCATGGAACCCCATGCGCGGAGCGAGGCCCTCTCCCCTCCCACCCACCACCCCACTCACCCGCCGCCTCTGCTAAGCCATGAAGTTGCCGGCCTGGGCTCGGCAGGAGCCGGAGGATGGCCGCGGCGCAGCGGCTGGATTCCCTCTGATCCTGCAAATTCCCTGCGGGCTGCCCATGCCGCGGCCAGGCCGCGCAGCGAGGCCGGAGGCGTCCCCGGGGTCACGGCCACCCACGGCAGCGCAGCGGCGGCGGCCACGCTCCGGGTGCCGACACCGGCACCGGCACCTTCCAGCCGGCGAGAGGCGGTGGCGGAGCCGTCGCCCCCGCGCGCTTGGGACACACCCACGCGCGCTCCCCGGCGCGCTCGGCCACCCCCGCGCACCAACACGCACCCCCGGGAAGGGGCTGCCCACGCCGGCAGCGCCGCACGCCCACGCACCGCCCCGCACGCCCAGACGGACACACAGCCCCGCACGCCGGTGGATGGACGGACACCCGGCCCCACACACTGATGGACGGACGGACACGGGGCCCTGCACGCACCGATGGACGCTCGGCACCTCCGCACCACGGCATCCCCGTGCGCCCGGGCCACTACGGGGCCACGTGCACCTGGCTGCTCCCACTCGCAGCGTCCCACGCTCCCCCCCCACCCACTCACTCCTCTGCACCCCACAAGCACCTGAGTGCAGCCCTCGCCCCCACCAGCTCCCCACACTCACAGCTGCTGCCACCCGCTGTGGTTCCCCTACTGTGGGGCTGTCTGCAATGTCCCTCCACCCAGGGGAGCCTGAGGCAGATGGGTGTCACGACACAAAACATGAAGCATGAGGTCATCCCTCAGCTCAGCTGCACCAATGGCACTGACCTGTGGTGCATCAGCCACCATGGGGGTCTCACTGCAACCCCACATCTGGGGACACCAACCACAGCAGGGACAGCCACCTCCAAGACATACAGTGTTTCCCCAGTAACAATCAGTTCACCGTCCCCAAACAAGTGCCCCAGCACCCCCTGTGCCACCACAGCGCCTGCCTCCCTTTGGGAAGATGGGAGGTTTCCCAGGAATGGGACATCAGCAGGTTCTGTCACACTGGGACTTGATGCCTTCAGCTTTTGTAGTCCTCTCACTCCACTGCAGTACCCCCATATGCCCACAGACAGGTTGTTCTCCCCCTTCCCTCTGCCCACCAAAAACTTCAGCTAATTCCCATCCCCAACAGCTCCTGATCCTCCTGCAGGAGAGGGCCAGGCAGGCAGCGAGGCCCCATCACCACCCGCTGCCCGGAGCTGCCAATTTAAGGCCAAGCAGACTCCTGGTGAAACACTGAGCGCTGGCAACCACGCCGCAAACATCTGCTCTTCCAACGGCATCATGATTCACAGGCTATTAATTGGGGCTTGGCAGCGCTGGGAACTGTTTGCATCCCCTGGCTTTGCTCAGAGCCACAACTCGCTGCCGACAAAGGTCTAGGTGCTGGAGACAGAGCCAAACCCAGCAATGCCCCGGCCTCAGTGGAGCCGCACCGGGACCGGCCACGGGGCACAGTGCCCAGCTCCCACACCAGCTGCACGGACACCCAGGAGCGATGCAGAACGAGGAGAGGTGCCCAGTGCTTGGCAGGAGCAGCCAGAGCCACAGTGCCCGCCAGAGCCAGGAGCAGCAGGCAGGCTGCCTGCTCTGACACGGCGGGTTGGTGGGTGCTGGGGGTGCTCTTCAAGTCACTGTCACCGAGCACCGCTGTGTTTCCATAGGGTCTCCCGGCTGCTGAGCCACTCATTCCCAGGGGTGCTGACTTCAAGGGGAGTCACAGAGCAGACCCTGCTCAGGCAGCACTGAACGAAGGCTGTGGGGAGCTTCCAACAACAGCCAAGAGGAATCTGAATTCAGAAGCTGATTAGAAACCATGTCATGGCTTCTTCCTGCTCCAGCATTTGGGGAGGAGTGAGCTGGGGGGTTGACATGGAAAATCTAATTAAGATTGAGGGCAGGTTGCAGAGGTGCAGACATGGGTGCTGTAGGAGCACAGTTGCTTGTGGGAGGGGGACACTGGGTGCCAGAGCACCCCTGGCCCTGCAGAAATGGGGAAAGTACAAATTAATTCTCCTTAATCCGATGGGCACTTGCTCTGCTGCCACGTGCCACGGCGGCTGACAGAGAGCAGCCCAGTCTCCCCACAGCTCAGCTTGTGGGCCCATGGTGGCCAGGCCCTCTCTGTCCCCCTGCCAGTGACACTGTACAGCCCTGGGAATGAGCTGCTGGGCAGGGCAGGGCAAGCAGAAGGGGCTCAATCCTGCCTGGTTTGGAGGAGGTGAGTGTGGAGTGCTGAGCTGTCTGCCCTGTCCATGGCTGTCCGGGTGGGCCCCCCTGTGCTGCTGCTCACAGAGGGACCAGGCACCACAGGGCCACTGAGATGGCCACGATCTGGAGGCCACTTTGTCAGAGCAGGCTTTACACCTGGTTCTTGGGGATGGCAAAGCCCAGAGGCCAAGCTGAAGGGGCCCTACACAGGTTCTGCAGCACCAGGCACCGCTCTCCACATCCCACTCCCCTCACCCTCCCCAGCAGCTGCCATGCCCTGTGCCACCTGCACCACAGGGCAGGGATATCCTCCCTGCTGTGAGGAGCTGCCACCTCCATCCACCCCATCCCCAGGGTGTCCCCTGGGACACGTCCAGCTGAGCCCCCGGCCCCCCGCCCGCCCCGTGAGTCCCCTGCTGCTGGCACGTCTCTCCTGCTATTCTTAGCTCTCCAGCGCTGCGCTCTCCCGGCAATGGCACCGTATATTACTATTATTGCTGGCTGCCAACGTCTTGAAGCAGGCAGCCAGGATCCTGATGGGGCTTCCACACCCCTGGTGACCTGTCATTCGGTCCCTGCTGGGCTCTGGTCTTCAACAGGCTATTTCAGGAAATCCAATTTGATGGCCAGAAGGAGCACAAGCCACACATTCAGCTCCTGCACTGGATCCAGGCTCCTCCTGTTTCTGCTCAGATCCAGATTTTAGCTTCGCCCATGTTTGGCAATAAGGGCCAAGAGTCACCTTTGGCTCCAGATCCAAATTTCTGGCTGGGTGGGATCCAGGGTTTCGGCTCAGCTTGTTGGAGAGATGCGAGCGTCTGCAAAACCTGGATCTGGAGCCCCAGCCCCCACCACAGCAGCACCACCTGACCCATGGGACCCCAGCACGGGGCCTGATCCTGCCCTTGAGGGTGGGCAGAGCTGGGGAGACACACAGCAGCACAGCCACCAGCCACCCACACAGGCTCTGCATCCCACACATCCCAGCATGGCTCTGTCTCCGAGCTACTGATGGGGAGGCTGAAGGAAGGGCCTCCCCGAGGACCCTCAGCCTTGGCACTCAGGAGGGAGATTTGGGCACCAGCACCATCTCACCCAGGCTTGGAGGGGGGACACCACAGTTTTGTGTTCTCTGGAGCAGGGATGCCTGGAGCTGGTCCTGGTGCCCAGACTCAGTGGGGTAACAACACCCAGCCAGCCCCAAACTTGACTCACAGCAGCACCTCCTCACGTCAGTGCTCCTGCCACCCCCACAGCCAAAAGGGGCGCCTCCAGGCTCGGATGCTCCACGGTCACTTTGATGGCTATTTCTGCATTCCCAGCCCTGCCGGCGCTGTAATAATGCTTGAAAGGGCTGACATGCTCCTTCCAGCCATGCCCATCTCCC
>JACBWW010000054.1:1417303-1449776 GCA_020086605.1 Lanius collurio | reverse complement strand
CCCCAGACCCTCTGCAGCGTCCTGCATTGCTGACATTGCTGCTCCTGCTGCATACGGGGAGCAGAGCTCTGCCCCCTCCTTCAGCAGTTATATAAAAGGATTAAAATTTAATATGAACTTCAAAAGGGGAAGAACTGGGTGGTCGAAGGCAGCTGGCCCGGGGCTGGGTGCAGAGCCAAAGGCACCTTGGGACATGCCCCAGCTCCACTGAGCAGCAGCACTGCAGCACATGGATTCATTATCCAGCCCTATCCATGGGGCCAGAGCAAAGTGTCCAGGCAGTATGGGCAGCACGGGCACCCACACCGTCTTTACTGAGCCATGGTCTCCCTGGGTCACAGCGGTGCACACTTTCCATGGCACATGGAGACCCCATTCCCCATGGTCAGGCCTTGCCCCGCATCTTCACTTCTCTGCTGGCAACCAGGCAGCCCTTAAAATCCACTACCCACAGGTACAGCATCACCCACCCATCCTGGTCCCCACTGCCACCCTGCCCATCCCGTGCCAGCAGTCCCCCACCTCCTCCTGCCCGGTGCCTCACGTTTCCTTCCATGCACATGGGTTGGAGCGTGCTGGAGAGCAGCCCTGTGCTGGGGGAGCAAGACCCCCAGCTGGGGGGCAGCTGATGCACCCTTGCCCCCCACCATCCCCAGAACCCACTCTCCCGCCGGTGCAGCACGGGGAGCGGGGCTGTGCTGGCAGCAGGAATGAGCCAGGGCTGGGAAAACACCATCTTCCGCCCACACAGCCGCCCTCCCTCGGCCCCGCGCCCGCTCCGCCGCCCCCGCCGCACCGGGGCTCACGGGGAGGGGGAGGCAGGCGCGGGGTGGGGGCTGCGCTCGCCACAGCCGCCCACCCATGGGCAGGGCAGGGGACGGGGCAGGGGCTGCGGGCTCAGCAGCTCCCCGTGCAAAAGCCTCCCTGGGGCCAGCGTTGGGCTGGGGGGGGGGGCTGAGGCTGCCCCATGTCCAGCCCTCCCCGGGGCACAGGAGCTGCTTGGTGAGGGGCACAGGCACCCACCAGCGAAGAGACCGGGGAAGCCTTTGGCTCATTCATTTTTAATACTGGCCGAGACCAGGAGGGGTGCAGGCATGAGGCTGGGGACCCTGCAGGACTGGCCACGGGGCCTCGAAAAGCCCCCTGGGCAGCCCAGCTCATGCCATGGGGGTCTTCGGTCATGCATGTCCCTGCAGGATGGAGACCCCAGGAGACGACAGCAACCGCCAAGCACCCCTCTCCATCCTGTCTTCCCACACCCCACTATGGCTCAGCTCCCATTGCTGAGCGAGTCCCTCTCCCAGTGCCAGTGCCACTCTCCCAGTGCCAATGACGCTCTCCCAGTGCCAGTGACGCCCTCCCAGTGTCTGCAATGCGGGGGGCAGGATCTGTGCTTGAGCAGCAACTGTGGGCGTGTGGGAATGCACGGAGAGCAGAGCAGGGCGGGAGGAGGGGGGTGCACGAAGCCAGAGCTCCCCCCACGCTGCTCCCGATCCCTCACCTGGCAACAGGTACCACATCCCACCGGCACTGTGGCACCGGAGCAGCCGGGGGCAGGACCCCGGTGCCCACCCTGCTATGAGGAGGTGAAGGAGGAAGCTCGGGCGCCAGGCACTGCCCCGGGCGGGGCCGGCGGGGGTAGCGGGAAGCACCGGCCGATCTTGCGCAGGGTCTGTCCCAAGTCAGCGCGGAAGCGCCGGATGGAGAAGCAGTAGATGAGGGGGTCCAGGCAGCTGTTGAGGCTGAGCAGGGCCACACTCAGTGTGTGCAGCACGTCCAGGGTGTCAGGGGGCCCGCAGAGCGGTGCGGGGGGCCGGCTGCCCACCCAGGGGGCCAGCGTCAGGTGGTAAGGGGCCACACAGACCACAAAGATCAGCAGCATCCCCAGCACCATGGCACGGGCCTGCTGCCTGTGGGAGCCTGGTGAGGCTGCAGCAGGCACCGACAGTGCCCGGGCGATGGAGGCGTAGGTGCCCAGCACCACCAGGAAGGTGGCGGAGAAGAAGCCCACCATGGCATAGGCATAGCCCCGCTGCCGCCCGTGCTGCTCGAAGCAGGCGGTGGTCCCAGCACGGGTGGGAAAGGTCTGGTGGGTGGCCAGGGTGGGCACGGCACAGCCCAGTCCCAGCAGCCACGCCAGGGCACAGGCCAGCGTGGCACCACGGGGCCCCGTCAGTGGCAGTGCCCGCCGTGCCGCCCGCACCGCGCAGAACCGGTTGAAGCTGATGAGCGCCATGAAGGTGATGGCACTGTAGGTTGCCAGGTAGTAGGCGGCCCCAGCCAGGCGACAGGCAGCCTCCGAGAGTAGCCAGTCCCCCCCGGCCAGGTAGTAGTGGATCCAGAGGGGCAGGGTGAGGTTGAAGAGGATGTCAGCCAGCGTGAGGTTGATGAGGTAGATGCGGATGGCCTTCCTCACCTTGACACTCTGCAGGAAGACCAGCAATGCCACCAGGTTGCCTGGCAGCCCCACACACAGCACCAGGCAGTAGACGATAGGCACCAGCATGAACTGCACCGGGTTGCTGGGCATGCACTCGCCAGGGTGTTCCACTGGCAGCAGTCCCGGCACCGAGCTGTTCATCCCGGGCTCCTGCAAAGATGGAGAACAGTCAGTGGCACAGCCCTCGGGGGCAGAGGAGGGACGTTCACCCAGATAGGACCACCTCTCTGGCTGGCACCTGCAGTAGGTGCTGGGCGCTGGAGGCAGAGCCCTGTGGGGATGCCATCATGTGCTGGAAGGGCTCAGCTTCCACAGAAGGAGACCCCAGCTATGTCCCCCCACTCCAAAAGGGAGCCCAGAGGTCACTGTCAACAGCCCAGCTAGAGTTCCCAGGGAGCGGCAGGCACAGCTGCAGCACAGCCAAGGGACAGAACTGCGGCTGGAGGCACCCGGAGGTGCCGCACTGGCTGCAGTCAGCAGCTGCAGAGCTTAACACCTCCCACACAGCGCGTGCCTGTGGGGCCACCCACCCCAGCCCTCTCCCAGCACCCCAAATTCCCCATGGAGGCAGGCGTGAGGAAGTCACCTGCTGGCTCAGCAAGCTCCCAAATGGAGACACCCAGGTATGGGTACAAGGGTGGGTACAAGCATGGGGCCAGCATCCCCCCATGCCCCCCAGTCCTGCAGGTTTGCCTCTGGTCCTGGCCATGGAAAACCATGCTGTGCTGCAGTGGCTGTATCCAGGGCTGCAGTTATTTCACCTCCCATCACTGTCTGCCCACACCTCGCCAACGAAGGCACTGAGTCACCAGCCGGTGTTTTCCAGCACAGGCAGGGCTGGATTCGGCACACACAACACCCAGCCCTGGGTTGAGGCACGGAAAGCACAAGCTGCTGAGAACCTCATGTGGACCCCAAAGGAGCCTCTGGATCCCTCAGTGGTCCCCTTTTCCTCCTCCTTCCCCATCGTTAGCACAGTGAATGCTCCATCTCGCCCACACCATGATTGTTACTTACCTTGCCGGGTCGGGCAGGAGCGGCTGAGTCCCCTCCGGCTGCTCCTCACTCTGATCCAGCCAGGCTGGGGACGGTTTTAAGCACTGGGGGAGGCAGGGGCTGCCTGACGCCCACCCACCATCCCAAGCCCCCCTGTGTCTTAGTGCCTGTGGGACAGCAGCTGGAGTGGGGAGAGCACCTGTGTGTGTATGTAATGGGGGATTCCTTGCTGGAGCCACCCTAAGATCCCCTGCGCCGGCTGACGGGGCTGGGTGCATGTAGGGGCGGCCGGTACTGGCCTGGCTGACCCCCTCGTGTGCCCCCAGCCACATCTAATACCGTTTCCCAGGCCCCTTTTCCCACCCACGCCTGGATGAAAGCAGCAGAGGGTCAAGTTTCTGCACCCGGCAGCTGGGGAGAAGAGGGATGCCCCAAAGGCATCAAAGCAGGAATCTGCCTCCTTCTGGCTATTTCTGCTTTTGTTGGCTTCAAAGCTGGTTTTAGGGGAAGCAGCCCTACAGGCCCAAGCTCTGTGAGCATCTGACTCACTGCTTTGTGTGGCCCTGCAATTTGTGTGTTTCGTTAGGACACTAAAGATGTCACCCCAAAGTAATTCAGGTCCCACTGGGGGTGCAGAGGAGTCTTACACCTCTTACTCATCCCAACAGCCAGACTCCCCACACAGCTATCCCAGCCCCCTTGCCAGGAGATGCCCCGGATTCAGACAAACTGTGGTTCATCCCGTGTGTGCTGTGCCCATCTGAGGTGGCAGAGGGTGGCTCCCTGTGGGAGCAAGACCCACAAAAAGCACATGCCTGCCTGGGCACTCACTCCTGTCACTCCCTGGATGTGCAGCAAAGGGCCTGGCACATTGCTGGGTGGCTGCAGGTGGCCGAGAGATCCCAATCCAGATGGGCTCTCCCCACTGTCCATCTGCCTGTGTGCCAGCTCAAATGCCAGCTCCCACATGTCCCCAGGCCTTGTCTCCAGGCACTGTCCCCAGGGACTGAGTCCTCCAGCCCCAGGATATCCCCTTAGCCCCTGAGGCTTAGCATGTGGGGGAGGCAGAAATAAACAGGGAGGCAAAACGTGAAAAACAAGAGGTTTTATTCAAAAATTTGAAAGCCCCCGAGAGAACAGAGCCAGCCCCTGCTCAGTGTGACAAAACACTGGGAAGAGCTGGACACCTTCTGCAAGTTTAGCAATGCAGCTGCCAGAGCAGCACCACAGCAGGGTCACAGTGGTGCCATGGCCCCAGTCCCACAGCACCGGCCCAGGTCCCACAGCATGGGGAGAACCAGCACCAGAGTCACTGGCAGAGGCAGTGGAGGACACACTGTGTCTCAGCAGCAAGTTACCCTGCAGGATGCGATGCCATCCCTGAAAATACCGTAAAGGCATTGCTTCCCACCGGCCGAGCCGTCTGTCCTTCCCACCTCTGGTCACTCAAACTTGGGCCGAGGGGTGGCCGGGTACCCACGGATGTTGAGCAGCAGGAGGAGGCCGAGGCAGAGGGTGGCTGGGGCACACATGGCCAGTGGCTCCCGCAGCGCCAGCAGCGTGTAGATGGCACCTGGGCAAGGAGCAGAGTGTGGGAATGGGGGTCGCTGGCTGAGGGTGTCCCAAGATGCCACAAAGGGCAGTGGGTGCCCACCGGCTCTCACCAATCATGACGACGCTGAGGATGAAGTTGCTGATCTCCTGCAGCAGCTGGGGCCCAAATGCCAGCAGCAACCCCGCCGTCACCTCCACCCAGCCCACGGCTGCCAGGTACCCGCCTGGCTCCAGCACAATCCCCAACTCCTTCAGGGGGAATACTTTGGCGAAGCGCACGAACTCCGATGCCTGGGAAGGGTGGGAGGGGAGGGAGGTAGCCTTGAGCCAGGGGCTGGGGGGATACAGCCTCTCCAGTGGGTCTGCTCTGCCCTGCCCTGTCAGGGGGATCAGCTCTGCACCCTGAATAACTCAACCCTGCACCCTAGGGAGATCAGCCCTGCACCCTAAAGTGCTTGGCCCTGCAGCCCAACCTGCCCATTTCCCCCAGGGGGATCAGCCCTCCGTTCTAAGGGACTCAGGCTGCCTCACAACTGAGGGCTCAGCCCCCTACCCCAAAGTGCTCCACCCTGAACCCCTGTACGCTCAATCTGCTCATTCTCACTCAAGGCTCAGCCCCGCACTACATCAGGGTCAGCCCTGTACGTTTCCCCTAGAGCTCAACCCTGCACCCTAACCCGTTCCTTTCCCTCGGAGCTCAACCCTGCACGGCAAAGGGCTCTTTGCACCGCTGCCCCCAACCTGCTCATTGTCCCCAGGCCACCCAGCCCGCGGCCTCGCTCACCATGTGCCGGTGCAGGTCGGCCGAGAGCCAGTCCGACACCTTCAGGGCGCCCGTGAGGAAGAAGAAGAGCCCAAGTAGGACACGGAGGGCGGTGAAGGCCGCCGCCATGGCGGGACGGGCGGGCCCGAGGGCGGATCGGGGCGGAGCGACCCGGCCCCGCTCCCCGACCCGGCCCCGCTCCGAGCCCGGCTTAGCGCGGCCCGGCCTCGCTCCCTGCCTGATTCAGCCCGGCCCACCCAGACCCGGCCCCGCACGGACAGGGACCCCCGAGCCCTTGGGTGCTCCCGGCCCAGGGGGTGCTCAGATGTGCAGCGTCACCCCCCAGGGTCTGACACGTCCCCGCCAGCAGCACCATCCTCCTCCCAAAACAGGAGGAAAAAGGGGAGCCCCCTTTCCCCCCACAACAAATCCCACAGCTGGGGCTTCGTGGCCGCTCTGGGCGGGTGTGATCCGTGGGAGGGGGTGCAGGGAGCACAGATCCAGCAGGGTTTAGGCAGTGCTGGCCCCAGGGAGCAGGCAGGAGCAGATGGAGGAGGCAGCAGCAGCGAGGATGCTCCGGGCGCAGGGAGGCCGCTTCGGGGTGACGGAGGCAGCGGCGTCAGCACCGGCACGGCTCCGCCACCGGCACCGGCCGAGCCTCCCAGGAACGGCAGCCCGGGATTGACGAGAGCCAGGCTCAGGGGAGCCGCAGGCGCTGACGTTTGTGCAACTCAAGTGGAAATATTTTTTTAATGCCAATAAATCATGAGCCCGAAGTAGTTTCCAGACATGAGGAAGCACAGAGAGCACAGTCAGCCTGGACCTGCAGCGACCCCAGTTCAGCCACCACCTTGCAGGGACTGCCACGGGCACTGCTTGGACAGGGCCCAGGGGCAGTGACACTATTTTTACTCCTGGCAGCACATGATTCTTCAGCTGCTCACCCTGATCTGCAGCTCGGGTTGGCACACCCTGGAACGACAGAGAGCAAAGGGCCAGGGCAGGCTCCAGGCCTTCATGGCTTGGAAAGCTCCTTGGATGAAAAGGAATTTAAAAAATTTCAGATCAAACCCTGAAAAAGGGATTGTAGCAGTTCAGTGCACATGCACGGCTGCAGCATCAGGGCAGCCATCAGCACTCCCAGGATATTGTTCACGCATACCTGTCTCAGCCTCTTTTTATTAATTACAGAAGCGACTTAATTAACTATTTGGTAGAACAAGGTGTCAGCCTCACGAGCCAGAGGACACCCTAAGTGACCGTAACAGCCAGGGAAAACCCATCCCATCCCTACAGAACGTGTAGGTGTGCTCACAGAAGGCAGCTGAGGAGGTGAAGTTCAGCACATGGAATGCTGGAACAGTTTCACATAGGAAGCAGCTGGTGCTGCAACAGTGGAAATGAGGACAAGGTAATGGAAAACAACAGAATCTGAAGAAAAAAGGCTTCAGGAGCTGCAGTAGCTGTGGAAACAAAGACACTGAACCCCAGCCCCTGCAGGGTCGCTACTGAAGAGCCACAAACCTCACTGAAGCCTTTTAAGGATCCAGACAATACCATGAAGTCATCAAATCAGAGTGAAACACCTCAGACTGCCCTCACCCAGCACCTGATTGCCTGAGAGAGAACAGCAGCAGCTCCCAGTGCAGCACCAACCCCTCCCTGCCACAAGCACTCTCAGGCATTCATACCTCTCTCAAGCATTTCATACCACTTTGCCAGATGAAATTAAATTTATTTTCATGCTTCTAATCTGGCAAAGCACAACTCTTCATGCCACTGCAGGAGGAAACCCTGCCACAGTGAGCAGAGCCACCACTGGTGTATTTCGACATATTGAACAACTTGATATTTAAACAAAGGATTATATTTAATGAATGACAGCATGAACCACGTATGTGCACAGTGCAGCTGCCAAAGCATCAAGTGAAGCAACATGAACCATGGCAATTCGTGCTGCAAGAGCTAAACCCAGCACTGCTCTGGCTTCTAGAGAACTCTAACTCTTGGCAACTCAGGGTAAATTACTGCAGTCATCACCAAGAAAGATATTAAAAACCAACCAGGCACCAGTAAACATTTGGAATTCTACAATAAAAAACTATGTTATACTCAAAATGGGAGAAGGAATGAGTGAAACTTCCAAAAATTCCTGTTTCTCAGACCCAGCCACACCACTCCACACTGCCAGACTGCTTACTCACTGAATACCCTCCAGAATAAAACAGAAATAATTTATAAAAATATTTAAATATTTTATTTTCAAGAGCTGTATGTTCCTGGTTCCTCTTCATTGCACTCAGACTTCTTTTTCTGCAAGTGCAAAGCACACAATTAGAAAGACTGCGAAAGACAGACAGGAAACAGCAGGAACTACATGACATGGAATCACCATTCAGAACCACAGGCCACATGCCTGCCAAATATTCTCAATACTCATCAGATTTGAGATTAAATGAACATAATTCATGTACTTCTAAGATCAGAAATGGCTTTCTGGGTTTTCCCTACCCCAGAGCAAGGAGCAGCAGTAACAAACCACACAGGATTCAATAGGAATTCACCAAATTAATCCCACTGGTTTCACACCTTAAAGGTTTACTGTTACTTACCTGTGACTCCCGAATTAAGGTACTCAGCATGTTGCTCCTCAAACAAGATTTTAAATATCTGAAGTTGTTTGTAGTTTAGTGGCAAATTAGAGGGAAAATGTCATTAATTCCAGCTCTGCAAGTTGGTTTATTTCCCTGAACTGCTATTTGCTTTGCTCCTGTGCATGCTGATTTATACACCAGGTTATTTTTAAAATTCAGTGTTAAAGTACTTCAGAAAAACAGCTTTTTAACAAGGTTTAGTTGAATTAACATCTGAGAAGCAGCTGCTCTATTCTCCTTTTCCCATGCTGACAGTCACCAACTGCAGCCTGAGTGCAGAACTGGTCATTTCTTGTTTGACCACCTGCAGCACACAAAGGACAGAATTTATTTGCCGCTGCAGGGTTGAAAAGCCTCAAAGATTACATTTTGGCTCTGCAAAAGCAAGATTCAGAAACTTTATGTAAAACAGAGATTGCTCACGCATTTCAGGCAGGAATTAAATAACCCAACAACACAGTGATGGGCTACCAAGCCCTCACAGCAGTGTAAGGACACCAGCTACCTACCTGTTCACCTGCTCCCTTGGTCCCTTCCACACACCACTGGGCACCGTGCTGGATGTGCTCATGTTCGACTCCTCAGCTGGAAAAACATTCCCAAGTTATTATACGCACAGTAATTGTGAATCTTTTGTTCAAACCCACGTCTAAAAAGGTATTTTTAGCTGCTGCTGTCAAGATATCAAGCCCAGATGGAGTCAGGGTGCTCAAGCCCACAGCATGACAGCAGGGACCATGTTCTACCCTACACATTTAATGTATTCACTTATCCCAACTTCTCAGTGTTCCCCAATTCAAAGGTACTGAGTGACTGAACACCAAGCGCCCAGAAACCTTTATGATTTCATCCATCCAGGACAAAAAAAGCAATACTTACTTCCCATGGATGAGCACTCCGGTGTCACTCAGCTTTCATCTTCACCTAAAGGATAACAACTCAAGTTATTGGAGTCATACACAGCAAATTGTGACGATTTCAAAACTAACTTAAAAGTAAGGTTTTAACATACATGGACTGATTAGTTATGAGGGGGAACTTATCAATTATTCCAAACTATTACGTGGAAGAATAAGGGGCAGAAATAGGCTAGCCTAAATATTCATCAAGAGCTGAAGGAATATACAGGCAGTTGCCTGAAGAACTGCACCCTGAGCACAAACCATAATCCCAGTCTGAGCACAGTGAGGTTTGATTGCAGCCAGAGGTATACTATCCCTTATGTGAAGGTATTAATTTTGTCAGCTACTTTAACTCTATGACCTTATTTTGTCTCCTGTAGCGATGCCCCTCTCTTCCCCTTCCTGGGGGAGTGCAGTGGCCCTGGCCTCTTGGAGCCCTCGTGTTCTGTAGTCCTGCAAGTGCTTCAGAAGCCAAAGGCAAACACTAGAGGTTGGCACTGTCACTGCTTTTATCCTCAGCAAACTTATTCCCTCCTCAAGACCCCCCCTTTACTATAGCTGAGGGTAGCCTGCAATGGTGGGAGCTGGGGATGTGACTCTGCACAGCTCCAGTTGGGAGGCAGATCCCACCATGGGCACAGCATGATCTGACCAGGCAGGGACAACTTCAGGCTTTAGTCTCCAACCCACCACCGGGGTTTCCTCACGGCCCTCAGGAGCAGGAGAGTTATGCACAGTTTTCTCTGCCATAGCAACAAACACCATGCATAAGGGATACTATATCTTTGTGCATCCTTTGAAAACTGCAGATTCCCTGCTAGCCACACTCCTCCCAGCCCTCCCCAGTTAGCTCTTCAGTACTGGTGTTCAGAAGCAACATTTACTGAGATGGGGTGTTGTTCACAGACCACTGCAGGATTGCACAGCCAAGTCCTAACGTGTCAATCATTACCTAGCAGCAATGACACAGGTGGGAGAAGGCCAACCCTCCCTTTTTTCCTTTTCCAGGCAGCAGCTATTTAACAGCCCCACTAGCTGGTATGGAGAGTAAAAAATCTGAAGCTAATTAGCGGATTCCAAAACTTGCTGGTAGTGGAAGAAGCCAAGTGATTCCCCAGAGTAGCATACTTGGATGCATCCTTCCCAACATGCTCAGCCTCATTGAACATAATGGAACAGAACACTGGCCTTCCTGATCATGTCACTGCAGCTGGCAATGATTAACAGAGACATGCAACCCCATTACTGCTCCAGTCCTAGAACTACTCACAGGCCTCAGTGTTTAGCTATGGGGAGAACTGCAAGCAAATCAACACTTTGTATGCTTAATGTTACAATAAAGCCCCATCCACGCTGTGCTGTGCTCTCCTGCCAGCACCAGGCTCTGCTCGGAGGGCCTAGCAGTACGCAGATGTATTCTGACACCACACTTCTGAGCTTCAGGTAAGCTTTTGAGAAAAAGTGTATTTCACACACAGATAAAACCAAGATGAAACACAATGCAAGCACTTGAATGTCATTTCTTGTACCCACTTATTACAGACTGACTTAGAGCAGACATGACTAAGTTTGCTACCACACCAAGTTTCATTACTGCAGCCAGAGCTGGTCTGAGCCCCATGGTTCAGTCCCAAATTGCTTGCTCCAAGAGTGTCAAAAACCTGCTTAGTTCAAGTACGTAGAATGAGGCAGATGTGCCAATAACCCCTTCATGACATTCCTGCAAGTCAAGTATCCAGAACACACTGGAAAAACTTAAGTCAGATCTTGAGCAATGGTTTAAGATCACTAATTCAGTTTTGCTACCTGACAGCACAATGGCTGCCATCAGGTTTGCTACTGGATCCCAGTCCCAGGTAAGGATGAGCCATCACAAAATGCATTCAAGTCACAGGTAGAGGTAAACCATCATCAAAAGCCAAACTGACTTTGTGTCACTCTGTGACCAGCTGGCATGGGCTACACTCCCTGTGGTGCAACCAAAGACTTGTTGATGTTATCTTATGGTGCAGCTGCTACTTCAAGGGTTCAATGGAACATGAAAAGGTGGCTACAGCAGAGGTCAAGGTTGTCCAGCAGATCCCTGTTCACCAGCAAAGAGTCCTGCCTGGAAGGTAACGAAGAAGGGTTCCAGAAGTGACAATAACACCAGAAACGAGTATGCAAAGCAGAACTTTGCAGAACAAGGGAAAACACATTACAACGCCTGTGAAATAAACTGAGTATCAGACAAGAGCCAGATCATTTGCTGGAACAAGGGACCTTGAAATTCAGGTTCAAGAGCTAATGCAAAAGAGCTGGAGATCAGCACGTCTGGATGTCTGGCAACGTAAGCATGTTAATCCTGGAACATTACAGTCAGGAGTTCTAGTAATGAAGAGTTTAGAATTACATCCCAAGACTGATGAAAAATGAAATTGTACATCACACTACCAAGATGACTATACAAGGCAGAAGTACAGAATCTCATCACTGTCAATTAAAGCAGAGGAATGTATCAGGCTTGTCAATCAAAGGTTAAAATAAAGACTACTGCAATGTCCATAAGCTTTTTGAAACTCACAGGGATATTCAATCAAGCACTCATTTACATCCTCAAAAATATTCTGGATCAGTCTCAGAGCTGCTTGTACGAGTAGTTCAAGGTGACTCTCACATAGCACACACAGCACAAGAGCAGTGGTCACTAACACATTCCCACCAAGCCAAGACTCTACACAGGATGAGCTGCAGATGGGCCACTTCATCACTTACAGAAAGTTTAAACGTGTTCTTTGCTAGGCACTGAGAGCCAAGTGAGTTTAAGATCACATTCCCTTTTCCCCCCAGTGCTCATTTAAGAATATCTTCGTTACATCGGAACTAAGAAAAATCCACCCAAGCCAAGTCGTATGTACAGAGGAATCGGGTCTGGAAATCCTCATCTAAGAGCCACAGTAAGTTACTTGTTGTCTCTGAATGAGACAAAAGCTTAAAACCGAAAACCACGCAGCCTTGATGCAAGCTCAGCATACAGGTATGGAGTGCTGCACTGTAATTCCACAGTCAGAAGTGTGATGTCAGAATACTCACAGTATAAGATTACATAGAAAGTCACCAAGTTATATTATATTGCTTGTTACCTACCTGTACGCAGTCGGCAATGAGAATCTTGGAGCAAGCAGGAATACTACATCCGGGTCCTAATGTCCATTGCCATTTGTGGTACTACGTTCCTCACAGTTATGAACTGCAGAAATGCTGGCTAAGTGCAGTTATGTAGCAGGCCACTAGTTAAAGTGTAAATTGCAGTCTCAAACTCCAGCAAGAACTTGCTGCCACAGTAAATGGTTGCCAAGGAGAAGCCAAGAAATTTGTCTACCACAAAAATACCACAAAATCTCAAAAGCATTTTCAGTTTCTCATCAGCTGTATAAATGATTAGTGTAATGTATCTACACCAGAAGGTAAGATTATTCTGTATTCATTTCTGAGAAAGTGTGAAGACATATGTGTAACGATACCAGTTTCTACTTGCTGCAGTTTTTAGAGCTCCAAGTGTCAAAATGGGCTCAATTTTGATAAAACAAGCTAAACTGCAACAGCCAATGTCCTCCAAGTCCAGTACAAAAATGTTACGTGATCCAGACCATCCAAAAACAGGTCTGACCAGCAAAGCACTTTTCTGAAAGATTTTAAAAGATTCAATTATATAAATCTGAGTTTATGAAAAAAGTCCAAAACCTCATAGAACAGATCAAAGGAACGTCACTTTCTCGCCTCCCACATTTAGTAACTTTTATCAGATTTTAAAGTTGACATGTTTGCCAGCTTTTAAGACACCATCTTTAAAAGGTCTTGAAAAGAAGTTGGCTAGTTGGCTAGTTCATCATATGCCTGTTTAGTACATGCAACTCAAAGCAGAACTTGTTTTAGAAATTCTGCTTATACAGCTACAACAAAGCCAGATTTAACCAAACTTGCAGATGTTTTGAAAACCGCCAAATCTTTCAATATATTTACTAATCATGGTTTTGCAGCTCAGCTATTTTAATACCTAGCAACAGTAGCTTACATACAAAACAGGGGTACCCAAAGACAAGCTCTGTAAGGGACAAAGACAGCAGCATCCTTCACTCTTCCAAGTTACAGAACTACAAAAGAACATACTTTAGGATATGCACCAGCATCTCTTTTAATAAAGATTGACATGTAATCTGAAAAATAAACTGAAAAAATTAATTTAATGTTCACGTTCAGAATTCCCCACCTCGGACACCTTCACTTTTTGTGGGTGTCCCATGAACACCCTCCAGAAAAGATATTGTTTAAAATCGCTTCAATAATGCAAATTGCATCGATACTGCTCATTTGTAAACTATCCAATACAAGTAACTTCCAAATACTTGGTCTGCAGTTTATGAACTGCCAATTTGGAATTTCCTCAAGAGCAATTCATTGTTGTAGCATGTTATCAACCCCCAAACTTTTCTGGGTAAACAGAAAGCATTCACCAAACAAGCTGAATCGCTCTTCAGTGAGCTTCACGTTCCAAGTCAATGTTACCTGTATCCACATTCCCCAACTTCCTATTCTGTCATTTAAGGGGTAACAGTACTTCAAGAGGGATCAGACATCTGTACCCTAAAACCCTGCAATCTGCCATTAAAGTTTTAACCACAGGGAAAATTTAGCAGAAAAATTTAGAATTAGCCAATGATTAGCACAAGGAATGGAAAGATATTGGGAAGATTAAAGCTATTTACAGAACTCCAATGGTTGGGGATCATGTGAAGGTCCAGCCAAGCTAAGTTTACCTACTTTGTGCCAAGCAGGTTGATGTATCCTGCATTAACACCGAGGTATTTGACACTGGGAAATCACGTTCCCAGCTTACCTGGTACATTGTAATAATAAGCAAAGCAACTACCTTACCAATGAGTCCAGAATGCTTTGAAATTCTTCTGGGGCTTAATAAAATGAACAGCAAACTAACGAATACATCAGATCTTCTACAAAAAGAACCTTAAAGGGAGTTTATTTGCACTGTGTAGTATTAACTCTTCAAAACTCCAGATTCAGATACTACTTTTGAAGCATTTTCTCCAAACATCAATAATAAAAGAGCGATAACCATCATGCAAGCAAGCTGATTGCTGTATTTTACATACAGGATTTTAGGATTTGCCCACCAGCTACACGATTTAAGAATAGTTCCTGCAGTCCCCATAATACAAATGATTGTACTCTGAACTAGGCAAATTAGTCCACTGTTAGCATGAGGACATAAGCAAGTTAACCTTAATCACTCGAGTAACACTTCTGGTCTTTTTGCCAAGCAATTTCAGGCAGGTGTACAATATGGAGCAAGGCCAGATCCTGTAATCTCAAGACAGCTTAAGAGCATATAAATATCACATTAACAATCCTTTAGTTAGGAAGTCAGCCAATACAAGGCATTCTATGAATTTATTTTAAAATAACCATTGCTAGTCTGCTGCTTAAAGTCTTTGAAAGATTCCAAGCAGTAACTGCCAGGGTGGTAAGTGCTACCATCCCACCACCCATAGCTAAAATATGGAATTTATTACTGCACTGCTTGCAGTGAAGCTTTAAATAATGTATCTTACAGCACTTGTAAGATTTCCATTTGCTTCCTCATTGCAGCACAATTACTGCTCAAAAAATCTGCACCTACTGCAAAGTTCAGCTACAATTTAACCCAATCTTTGGCTAGAGAGGCACTATGGGAAGAGATCTCACTCTTCACTGCAGTTCCACACCCTGGTCTAGTCCGACCTCAGCTCAAGGCTCTCGGGTTACAGTGGCAGGTGTGGTATTTGGCCTCTTTTGTTTAACCACGACTGGCAAGAAGAGTTACTACATTTAGTTTTCTATTTATTTGAAGCACAGTAAAAAAAAGGTTGGTACACTTTGGGAATTCAGTGGCACAAGGTACACTGCCATCAAGTTAGGGACGTTATACATCAAAAAAACAGCTAAATTTGATTTTGAAACACTGCATTACATAATTAAATTGTACTCGCCCAAACAGACCACTTACAAATATTAGGTCAGTAAGTTTCTAACATCCATAAAAACGTAGCTTTCTTACTAAAATGCAAGAATTAAGAAGTCGGTGTCTAAACAAGACAGACAAAAACAAACTGGAATGAAACTACAGGTCACATCTAAAATCGGGGCTTTTTGTTTGGGGCTTCATATTCTTCTCTCCCTCTACCATATCCTGCTGGTGTTCCAGGCCCCATTCCTCTAGGACCCTGGCCACCCACGGGCCCCGCACCTCCCTGCCCAAAGCGTTCAGGACGCTATTGGAACAGAATTAACAGTTCATTATAAGTAGTTGATGTCCATGTGTGTTAAGTATATATTTTTAGAAGGTTCCGTAGTCAAGGTTCGTCGATACAATCACCATTGAGCCGATCCACAGGTACCGGGAACATAGAAAGGAAAAAAGGGTAATTTAAAAATTAGTTTATTGTAATACATGCCTTGAGGTATGTTCCCACTTGATGCATTCTCATACATCTGTTACAAAGAACAGATCCTCCCTGCAGTGCTAGAAATGTAAGCATTAGTGCAGATGTGAATTAACAACTTTTCCAAATGAGCTCTAGCAAAATTTTCAACCAAGTTAATGCAAATAGCTTGCAAACTTCTCACCTTTAGTGCAGTAAAAGCTCAGATTACATCACTGTCATTTCCAAATCAGCCTAATGAGAGAACGCAGCTCCGGTTGGCTGAAGCAGGAGCTGACATTCATCAAACGTAACAGAATGCCTACTCACCAGGACTGGCATGTGCTGTCTAGAGACCATGTGCTTTTCAAGATGGGGTTAAGACTACGGTCTGCTGACTAAACTGCAGAGGCCTTTGGCAGTACCAAAACTCATTGTGAGCACTACTGCATTGCAAGAAGAAAAAAAAAAATGTGAAAAAAGCTACTGACCAGTGCTTTACCTAACCAACGCAACTGCTCGAGCAAAGACTGGCACTTGTTCAAACCCCACGTACTCCGGAGCTGCTGGTGCTGCATCAGATGCAAAATGTGTTCCAAGCACTCAGTGTTTCCAGTTAGAGCAATGCACAGAGGGTCGTGTGCATCCAGGCAGTATCTCCCTTCCCACCCCACCTTCACCACAAGCTCTTGGAAAATTCACAGCTTAACAGCATTGAAAGGTTTCACACCAAGGTGTAACGGCTTAGTTACTCTGCAATAAAGCAGAGACTTCAGGTCTATTTACTTGTACCTCTAGTTGCATGTACTTCATTCAGTTACTGTATTACTAGGTGTGATCAGCATTCAACCTACAGAACTTACACATGATGAGGTCAAAGAGAGCTTTAAATTTTCATTTCAACCAAGGTTCCCACTACCGAGTCACAGAACAATGGTAGGTGGTTTGTTACAAAAATTATCTGCAACTGAAAATGCACACTTCAGAGCTCCTGACTTCTGAAAGTCAGAACCCAAGAAAGGAGTTTCACAAATATTATTTAGGTTATTTCTGCCTAATTCATGACAGCTTCAGCTCATCTCCAATTCTGTTTAAAGTTATCAGCCCAGGAACTGTGACAGCACTGTGTGGCAGAGATCTCCAGCCTAAGAAACTCTAGGCAGTTAATCCACCTCACTGTCACACCTTTTGACCAGATCACATTTCAGGTACTACACAAGTTCAACATGCACCTGGTACCATGGTTTTCAGGAGAAATACGTACATAGTATCCACCACACACTGCCTAACTGCTCACAGGAAGCTCAGGAACTGCTTAGATATCAGTAGATTATTGAGATACCTTAAGGCCAACAGCACTGTCTACTGAATCAATGATGCTCTCTGAAGTTACCATTCCAAACATATGGTTCCCCAAAAAGATAAAACAGAAGATATCTGACAAGCTACTATGGTAGCTCAGCACATTAAGCCAGAGGCCTAAACCCACCCAAAAATCATTTAGTTCAGCTTGTGCTACAAGTGTACACCCTTTCAGAAGGGTGAAAGCACACTGGTATCGCCACCTAAGTCAACAGATTCCCATCCTGCCCATTAAGCACTTCTGTAATCTACATTCGTGGTGCTTCAGTGTAGGAACACCAAGCAGGCTCCAAGCCCAGTCACACATGTAGTGTGCCAAAAATAGTACAGTTTGGAAACATGGAACAGGAGATACGCTGTAGCTTTAACAGGCTCTACCCTTGTGACATGCCCAACATGGGCAAAACAGATCGGGCTATCATTTCTTTGGGGGACAGGAAGCACAAATGGCTACATTCCAGGATAGCTGGAACACGCCTGAAGCTAAAAACCAGCATTTCTGCTCTTCTACAGCAACATCAGCACAGACTAAAGGATATGCTGTTTACCATTGATTACTTAAGTTAATCTGCTGCTGGAACAGACCTGAGCGCAGATTCTGGACTGAACAGCATACCCAGATCAACATGCATCCAACCTACCTAGGCTTGGAAGGGCCAAAACAAACAGTGTTACACATTGGGAAGGAGAACAAAAAAAATATCTCTTGTCCATCAATACAGAACATCAAATTACTGAAAAGCTACCGCATTAAGTATTTTGATGAAATTTGTCAGATTCTCTAGAATTCGTAAAAATCCTTCCAAGCCTAACAGTGACGCAGAATTTCCAAAGTCCAATGAAGTCAGTTAACTGCAAATATGCTGAAGAGCACATTTGAATTCACTTACAAACAATTTTCTCAGTGTGTAAGCTACCATAAAGGTTATCAACTACTCTAGTGCTACACACTGCCACGCTGTCCTCTGTTAAACACCTGGTAAGAAAGTCAGCAGTTAACAGTGACATTTCCACAACCATCCAAACACTGGAGAACTCATTCCCAACCACAACAATTCCCTTGTGCTAAGCTAAAGCCACCACAGGATACGTTACCATGTCACTTCCCATCATAGAACCACTCATGGCTGCTTGGCCAACTCCTGGATTAGCTTCATAACCTATGCCGCCACCACCTCCCAGAGGTGGGAATTTCTGGGCTGCTGAAGCATAAGGATCTAAGAGAGAGAAATACATAATCATATTCTGACCATTTCTAAGTTAGCCAAATAAAGTAATTACTTAGAAGATTCTTTACCTCCCATGTTCATTGTGGCAGCACCACCCATTCTCATGTCTCGCTCCCTCTGCATAGAAAAAACACCTTTTACCTTGGATATTCGACCACCAAAACCCAGACTTTTCAGTACACAAAGCACATGTACAGCCAACTAATGCCACTGCCCCTACACAGAGTGCAGTCACCAACCCAAAGGAAGCAAAACACAGCAACCTTGAAAATACATCCACACAATTCCTGAACGTGGTAATGCACCCCAACCCCGCCATGATGGCACTTACTGGATCCATGTAACCCATTCTACTATAATTCTCTTCCCTCTGTCTTCTCATCTGCTCTTCCATCTCCCGCTGACGGATCATCATCTCCTCCTCCCGCCGGCGACGCTCCTCCTCCTGCCTGGTCACCACAAAGCAGGATGTTAAACCCCAGGAGTGGGGCACAGGGAACACACACCACCACCACCACTTGGCTCCAGCAAAATAAAGGTACTAAATGATTACACATAAGCAAAAAGATAACTATACTCTATGATGTTCAAACATTTGAGGAGAAACTTACACAGCAGTTCAATTTCGCAAACAAACTGAAGCAGCAATGGTGTTTCTTGAAAAATAAAAACTTTCATATGTAAGTAATTGGGGAAAAAAAAAGGTATAAATGTAACTCTGAATAAAATCCCATGAAAGCCAAACTAACCTCAGCTGAATTTCCTTGCGTTTCTGCATTTCCTGATTATGGAGTTCTTCCATACGCCTCAGCTCCTCCTGGCGCCTCATGAGGTCTGCAGGAATGAAGCCTGTGAGCAGCTTTTTCACAAAATGTCACATTTTAATTATATCTGAATTAGACAGGCCTCAGCTGCACTGTGGCAGAGAAGTACCTTCCAGCATCACCACTGTTCTTACAATACCCATTGACATAAATATCAAAAAACTACCAGTTCCTCACCTCTGAAATTCTCAACTTCACAGTCAGAAGTATAAACTTACTCACTAAACCATTAAATAGCCATATCTTTAGGCTACCATTTAAAGCAAAAAAAAAAACAGTAAGAACTCAGAACTGATTACCTTGACGCAAGAGGTTTGCCTGATGCTCATGATAAGCATCTTCCATCTCACTTTCAAGTTTGTCCTTGGCATCTTTCATGTTTTTTGCCACTTGCTCTCTCTGCTGCTTTTCCATTTCATCTAAAGATTTCCATCTCTGGGAATATTCAAATTCAAAACTGCCAGGCTGAGCAAAACGGGGAGGAGTCTCTCTTTCCCTGCAGAAAGGAAGATGCTCAGAGTGGGCAATCCTGGAAGCTCAAGGTCAATACAAGATCACAAGCAAAATAACTAAATTAACGGGGAACATCATCAAAGAGCACCCTGAAAATAGCTGACAACCATGGGAACAGGGAACAAGGTGTGATGGAAGTGCTGCATCTTACACACTGAGACAACAGCACTAGACATAAATAATTATCATGGCATATATGGAGACTCCTGCACTATCACATCCAAGCAAATCTTCCAAGTACTACTGCTTGCTTACCTCATTCTTAACTGTTTTTAGACACCTCACTGCCAACAACTCCAGGCACAAAATATCCTTAAACAAGACAGGCCTTTGCCCAAGTAGGCACAACCGAGGTGGATTTTCCCAGTGCCAAAGCACTCTGTGTCAAAGGCAAGCAACAGCCTTCACTTTCACACAAATAGTTCTCAAAATGCCCGAGCGCCAACAGTTTGTTTTGTCATATAAGGAAACTGGAACTTAAAATTCAGTCATTAATGGAACAAAACTACCAAGTTCAAAAGCTTTCCTTACATTACTAATACAAAGTATTTCAACATTTTGGAACACTGTATTAATCCACATTCTTCTCCAAGCTGCCTCTAAACTACTTACAATTTTTGATCAAAGCAAGGAATTCTGAACACTTTCTAAGCCAAACAAGACTGACTGGATCTCCCTCCCTGCACTCCCTTTTGTCATGTGGGAAAATATAAAATTCCTACAACAAACAGATTTAATATACACATTCTAACACAAACCTGCTGTTTCAGAAAAGATTTCTCTTTAATACTACTCTACACTCCTTGCTCCTTTATGCCAGTAGTCAGTGCCTAAGGCAAATCCACATGCAACAAGTTTATACTAATCATGGAATGAGTGAAAATTTTACTTTATTTCTCACTTCAAACCATGAATGTAAATCTCCAAATTCCCAATGGGATCTTCAACCCAAGAGATGCCTTAAGGGAGACAGCTCTCAACAATAGCATGAAACAGCTTTTTTCAAGTTTCTACATACACCAAAACCATCTGTCAGTATGCTATTTCTTTGGAATACAATGTAGAAAACTGCTTGTGTAACACTCGGTGAATACACTAAACAAATCCTTATGTTACTTTAAACTACGAACAAACAAAACCAAACCCCCAAGAACTGGAAATACAACCGAAAATCTAAAGGCTGTTACTGAAAAATTTTCCATACTTCTCAGTGCCAAGGACAGTACTACTTAAAACATCATGACACCTCTTTATATCAAAAGAGAGTGCCTACTTTTGATACATCGGATTCTTCTGAGCAAGCTTTTCTGGAAGACCATCTTCATCATCCAGTTGTTCCAATGGTTCCACAATAACTGGCCTGGGAGTGCTGAAAAGAAAACACTCATTTTACTCTTCTAAAAGCCTTTATTCTGAAAAACTAGACTCCTACAGTCTTTATTCAGCTTAAAACTAAAAAATCCTGGCAAAGTACTTACGTTGTTAACAAAAACACTCCCTCAGTACACCGTTCAAACGCTTTCCTTGCAGCAGGCTTTGATGCAAACTCAACAATGCCTTTTCCTGTTGATCTACCTCGATCATCTACAATCACAACAGCTCTTTCCACCGGACCAAACTGGGAAAAAGCTTCCTCGAGCAACTCGTTGGACACATAGGGTGAGAGGTTCCGCACCGACAGGGCGGCGGCATGAGTGGCAAAGCGAACGCGGAGCTGCCGGCCCCTCATGGGGGTATCGTCCAACTCTGCCTTTGCGATTTCTGCAAGAGCTCTAGATTCCTGGGGAAAGTTCAAAATCCAGTTTTAGAAAACTAAGTTGTACATCACATCGCGAGAACGAAACGGAAGAACACACAACATGAATGCCTACCAATTTAATGAATCCAAAGCCTTTCCCCTTGTTGATAAAAACCTCTCCCGGCTCCCCATATTTGGCAAACAGTCTTTTAAAGTCTTCGTCTGTGATATCAGCAGGCAAATTCCCAACAAACAACCGGCAGCGCTGTGTGTACGTCTTCTCCCCGGGTCGCCTCAGGAGAGAGAGGTTGGCTTTAAAACCCTACAAAGAATCACACCAGTTCGAGCCATCACTGGGTGCTGCACACCAAGCTGCGGGGAGCAGCCCTGAGGAACCCCCGGGAAACCCAAACCGCAGCCTCGAGACCGCCCGGGCACCGCGAAGAGTTCCAAACCGCAGCCCCGGGACCGCCAGAAACACCGCGAGCAGATCCAAGCCACAGTCCCGTGCCACCGCGAGGGGCACCTCGAGGGGACCCAAACCGCAGCCCCGACAGCAGGGACCGCTCGGGTCCCGATGAGGCGCCGCCGCCTCTACCCCGCTCCTCCCCTCAAGATGGCGGCGCGGGCGCGCGGAGCCGCCGCCATCTTGTGCCTGAGGGATGTTGGGGGGGAGAGCGCCGTGACTCACCTCGTCCGACAACTTCTCGCTCCTTTCTCCCGAGCCCTGCAGTGCCCCGAGGCTCTGCTGGCCCTGGTGCTGCTGCCCGCGGCCCCGCGGCTCCCCGCCCGGCCCGCCGCGGTGCCCCGGGCCGCCTTTGTGCGGCCCCTGCTGCGGCCCGCCTGGCCCCTTGGGGCCGCCACCGGGAGACTGTCCTTGTCCTTTCTTAGGGCCGCCGGCCGGCGTGGGGCTGGGGCTGGGCTTGGATTGCGGCTGTGGGCCGGAGGGAGACGAGGAGGGAGCCGAAACCGGCGGCTGCTGTTGTGGTTGCTGCCCCGCGGGAAGCGCTGAGGATGGAGGCGCTCCGGCCTGGCTGCCGGTAGGTCCCGCCGTGGTGGCGGAGGCTGCTGAAGAGGATGAAGACGGCGGAGCAGGGGTGGACGTGGGCGGCTTCGGCGGTTCGGGCTTCGGGCCTCCTCCCGGCGGGCCGCCTGGGCCTTGCGGGCCTCCCGCCATCGGTCCACGGTTCTGTCCCATGCCCATGCCGGGAGGCGGCGAGCGGAAATCGTGGTTCGGGCCGCCGCGGCCGCCGCCGCCACCGCGCCGGTGAAAGCCGCCACCGCCGCCGCCACGGCTACGGAAGCGATCCCGCGACATGGTGGAGCGGAGAGAGGAGGCGGAGAGGAGGAGAGAGCTCCGGCCGCGGCAGCTGCTGCTGCTCAGCGCCCGCTGCGCAAAATGGCGGCGAGCTAGACGGCCTCGCCGCCGCCTTTGTCCGCCCTTAATATACTGTCCCCGCCCCCGGAAGCCCCTCCTCCGACCCACCAGCCAACCACCGGCACAGCCGGACGTGACTGACAGGCGGAACCAGCAATAGCGTGTCGCAAGTCCGCCAACTCTTTGATCTCATTGGTTAGGAGCCTGCCCGCTGTCCATTGGCGCGTTTGACCGCCGACGTTGGCACGGGACGGTCCGTTAACCCCCCGCGTGCTGATTGGGCAGTTTGAGCGGCGGGAGGCGAAGTCACGGCTGGAGCGCGGGTCGTGATTGGCTGTGTCGGCTGTCAATCACGGGGAGGTGCGCGGCCTCGCTGCGCCTCAGGGTGTCCTCGGCCCCGGCTGTGGCTGGAAAAATGTCAAATAAATGTAATTTCAATTACAGTTCGCTGCTTCAGTGCAGCCGGAGCCTTCGCTTCTGCTTTGAAACCCAATCTGAGATTAAAAACGTCCGATTTAAGCATTCAAGGGTTGTAGTGGAGCCCCGGCGCCAGTGTGGGGGGTCGCATTTACTCTTTATGGGAAAAGTCGGGCAGGGAAGCACCAAAACCCCCCAAATCTGGGGGCAGCGATCCGCGCTTTCCAGACTCCCTGGGAATGCAGGACATGGCAGGGTGCGAACAAAATCAACGCAAATTTCCCAAAATGTACCTGGTGCATTGTGAGGTGAAAAATAAAGCGGCTGTGCCAAGTCAGTGGTTACATTCCCGACACTCCATGTTCTGTTACAGAAAACAGGCCAGAAGCACATTCCATCTCTTCAGTGTCCCTGGTTTCAGCAGTGCCGCACGGGAGACACAACACGATTCCAGAACAATGTTTTTATACCTTCCCTTCACCAGTGTTTCAGTCCATCCCCCTCTCAAGCTCCCAAGGATGTTTCACATTCATTTTCAGGTCTGAAAACAACAAAAACCAACCCCGTGAGAAACCCAAGGGAAAGTCCCACGTTCGTTGCACAGACCTAGAACTGTGGCAGTGCTGTGATAAAACATCATCTATCTCATAAATATTTCTGATACCCTGGGGATGTCAAAGGCCAGTTTCATTCTTCACTGAAGCATGGAATCACAGAATAGTTTGGGTTGGAAGGGACCTAAAATCCCATCCTGTTCCACCCCCTGCCATGGGGGCAGGAACACCTTCCACTATCCCAGGTGGTTCTAAGCCCCAATGTCCAACCTGGCCTTGGACACTTCCAGGAATGGGGCAGCCACAGCTGCTCTGGGCACCCTGTGCCAGGGCCTGCCCACCCTCACAGGGAACAATTCCTTCCCAAAATCCATCTAGCCCTGCCCTCTGGCAGTGGGAATCCATTCCCCTTTGTCCTGTCACTCTAGGCTCTTGTAAGTTGTCTCTCTCCATCTTTCCTGCCAGCTCCTTCAGGTACTGGAAAGAATTAGGTCTTCCCAAAGTCTTATTTTCTGCAGGCTGAGCAATCTCAATTCTCCCAGCATTTCCTTGCAGGAGAGCAACAAAAAAAAATATCCCTATGGCTTTATAATTTTTTAATAAAAAGGAGCCACAGATTGATCCTGGCCCCGAATCAGTGGTGTAATGGCTGTGGGACTTCAGCCACTTCCAAGCACTGTAGGATGGAAACTCCACGTTGTTTTAAAATGGATTCTGACCATGGCCCTGCTGCCGGCAGTGAGTGTTTCCACCACGAGGTGTCTCAGAGGTTAAATCACTGCAAGAACAAATTTGGGACTGGCTCTTATCACACACAAACAACTGGCATTGCCTCGCTGTCATCTCTGGTTCTGTCTCTTCAGGAAACAAATAATATTGAATGTAAAAGAGTCGAGTTTGCCTTTGTTGTGTCTTAAGTATAAATGAACTGTATTTTAGGGAGCAACATTCTTTTATCATTCTTCAAAAGAAATAAAGAGTATAATTCTACTCCTAATTCTGCAAAAATCTGCATGACAAAAATCAGAACAACAGAGAAAGGGAGGGGCAGCTCTGATCTCTGCTCTGTGTGACCAGGGACAAGACCCAAGGGAAGCCAGTTGTGACAGGGGGATGTGAGGTTGGTTATTAGGAAAAGTTCTACCCCAGAGGGTGGTGGGGCACTGAACAAGCTCCCCGGGGAACAGTCACTGCCCCAAGGCTGCCAGAGCTCCAGGAGCATTTGGACAATGCTCCCAGGCACAGGGTGGGATTATTGGGGTGTCTGGGCAGGCCCAGGAGCTGGACTCGATCGTCCATCTGGGTCGCTCCTAACTTGAGATATTCTGTGATTCTCTGACTCTATGAAAAAATCTGTACCACAAAAATCTGTAGAATTTATCTGAAGTCCACAAAGTGGCTTTGAATTTCTCCAGATCTAGTAGAGGCCAGGGTAAGAGTCCACATTTTGCAACTTCAATATGAGTGTTTATCCTGGTCTTCAAATCAAAGAAAATCTGATGCCTGAGCAGGACTTGAAGTAAAAACAACCTCTGTTAACAATCACCTGTTTTGTAAGTGTTTGTGCTGGCCAGCTTCCTGGTTTCATATAAAAACAAACACTGAGAAAGCAAGCTTGGGATGTTCTTCCCAGTATGTTCCACTGTAAACAAAAACATTTGAGACTGGAAATTCTCTGTGACACCTGGGGTAGGAGTTGAAGTATTTCTCCATCCTTCACATTGATCTGTTTATTGGGATGTTCAGTGCATACATACATTAGTTCAGTTTAATAGGTGTCGTTGAGAGAAGCAAAAACAGAACTCCAGACCTTCCTCACCCTCAAAATATTAATCTACTTAAAAATAACACTAGTGTTACTACTTCTGAAGATTTTTCTTACTGTACAACTGATCTAGAAATTGAATTAAGCCATAATAAGAAGCAGTCCGTGACCAATAAGGAAAAGACCTGTAGCAGCCTTAGAGGAGTATGGCAGAGGGAATCAGGCTGACACAGAGGTGCCCAAAGTTCTGAATGTCTCAGCTGCCACGAGCACAGGATAATCCTCAGGTAATCCCTGTGTGGAGCTCAGCAGGTGATTGATTTAGATAATTTTTTTTTCCTAAACTGTTTCCTCCTCTTATAAACACAAACACAAGACTGGCAAGGAGAAATCTGAATTATCTCTGTATTATTAATTGCAGATTGTAGGAGGAAGGAGCAGCATGTGTCCAAGCTGCTAATTAGGAATAATTACCCCATGAGGTTCTCTAAGTGTCCCAAGTACAAACAAACAAATCCCACTAACATCCCTTTTCACTGAAGAAGCAATTAAATGTTGTGAGGAGATGCCATGTCTGCACTCCCTGGGCACTCCCTGGACAATTTTGACCAAGAAGAAAACAGTTTAAGGGCTGTGTGCACAAATTCCAGTATGTCCCAGAACTAGAGACGCTCAGGAATTTTAAGAATCAGGAAGTAAAGGGAGGAGTGGGAAGGGAGAGCAGAGCAGGGAGGCAGCCAGAAGGTGCAGACTGGAGTCCCTGCCCTGCTGCAGGCTCTCCTAAACCAAATCTGTGGAGCATTGGGATAAACCTGCCTGGAAGAATAGCAATTCCTGCAGAACATTTCATCATTCTGGGGCTCACCACGGTGTCACGAAGAAACATCATCTTTTCTATAATAAAGGAAGAAGCAAAATGCCAACAGCATCAGCTGGTACCCACAGCTGAGGTGGGATGGCAGGAGTGGCCAAGAGCTGCTGCAGTGGCTCTTCAGCTCACAGCAGCTTTCCTGGGCCCTCAGTGATGAGGGTTCTCCTCTCCCTCCAGCACTGTTTTCAGCTCTCCATGAACACAGATTAAATCTGCTCTCCAACAAGTTTTCCCTCTATACCATAACAAATATGCCTATAGGCTTAAAAATAGATAGCTCTGAGATTGGGAAGTTCTGTGACTTGACAAGATCATGCAATCTGGATAAACTGGTCTTTCCCTCCTCTTGCTGCCCGTGTCTCCTCTCTCAGCAGGAACTGCACTGCCATGGGCAGAGTGATCCTTGGGCAGCTGAGCATGCCAAGACTGTCTTCCAAGAGGCTGCAAGAGCCCTCCATTCCCAGTGATGTTAATTGGACTCAAGGATGCTCGCTGCCATGCAGGGACACTCAGCACAGTTGTACGACAAGGACATGTCCTTGAGCTGTGGAGAGAAATGAGATAGGCATAACTAGAATTTATCCCACTGCCCTACAGAAGAACCTGCCATGAACCTGCTACAAAACTTCTGTTACTGTAAACTGGATTTCTGTTAGAAAAACTTTCCAATAAATCTGTCCAGGTAGCACAAGGAAGGCATGAATATAGCTGGAAAATAAACAATGACTGTATGAGAAAACCAAGTGCAGCAAAGAGAATTTTTCTGCTTGCTCTTATGGCAACCTCCACCTGCCAACCTGCTGTGGATGAGATGCACCCCTGTCCCAAGAGAGCATCGAGCTGATGGTCTACAGTTAAATAAGAAACTCAATTCTCTGTCTGGGTTTTGTTCTTCTGCCATAGAATTTTTCCCAACAGACCTTCCAGTACAAAAAAAATAAAAAGCTTCAAAATTGTGCACTGATGATTTTTAAGGCTCCATAGTAAGAAAAATACAGAGTCCCTGACACAGAGCAGCATCAGCTGTTTGTAACACAGAATTAGCTACAAAAGTCTGCATCCCACATCTGTACGTTGGTCACTGTCTGTTTAAATATTTCATGATGTATGCAATTAAGTTCCTTCATCCCTGTTGACTCTGTGACTTTAGAAATCCAAAGTACTTTTCTTGACCTGTGTTCGGGGTTTATTTTTACATTTGCACAGTGACAATGAATCAAACCAATTTCTTTTGTATTTATAACCAGATTCACTTTGGGGAGCTGAAATCTGCCATATTTGGTGTGCGAAAACTGCTGTCTGGCATGTTTGGAAACAAAAGCCTGTGTTATTGAGACTTAAAAAGAGGATGCAAAATAGATTTATAATTATTGTAATTAGAATAAAAGCATGATTGCACTGAACTCAAATCCTGGTCCAAATTTCATACACATGCACAAACCATCCAAACAGAAATTAACTTCATAATTAATATTGGATCATTCCTATTTAAAAAAAAGGCACTATTAATTATTGATGATGCTTGTGCTTTTCCTGAGCTGTTTCCATCTTTTCCCCTGCAGTTCATGGAGTGCTGTGGGTAATGCAGTGTGTACAAATAAATCCCTCAGAGGTGCAGAAGTTACTCCATGCTCCTGCATGCAGGAGGACCTGCTCCTGGATGTTCTTATCAAGCAGAATACAGAGGGGCATTTGTTTGCACTAGCAGAGCTAGAATATTCTCTTTAGAGTTCAGCTTCCTCCTTTCATCCCACCCACCACCAGACACTTCCTGACATTTCTCCTGCAGGCAGAGCAAGGCAACTGCCTTTTTTTTTTTTCCTTTTTCAACGGCTGCTCCTTCAGTTATCTGTGGGTGGTGGGGGAAGGGGATGTTATCTCAACAGCAAACACAGCCAGAGCAAGTCTGGGAATGAGGGGGAGTTTCAGGATGGAAAAAGGCCCCTGCCAGCCCTCCTGCGTCTGTGTCTCTATGACTAAGCGTTTGCTTTTAAAAACTTGGCTTTTCTCTTTCCTTGATCCTTGTTGTTTCCAAGCCTCCTGTTCCCCTTTGTCCTGGCAGCCCCTGACATCACCAGCGCCAGGAAAATGCAAATCCTACCCAGCATATGGAGGGACAAAGCCAGAGCAGCCCCTGAGCTGGGACACAAACCCACGTCCTCACTGCCCCCAGGTCTGCCCCCTCTGCTCAGGGCCCAACAGGAGACACCTCTGCCATTGTTTTCCTGAAATATTCCCTGTATTTTCTTACAGCATTACAGCCCTGCCTCGGAAGAGTTGGCAGTACGAGAGCACCTAAAATTAAGACGTGTGCACAGTTTTGCCCATCTCTGGGACAGCTGCTCATCTACACATCCCTTCTCAGTCTGTGACAACAAGGACAAAGAAGTGCCCAAAGGCCCACATGGTTTAGTGGTGAATGTGGTGGTGGCACTGGGTTGATGGTTGGACTCGGTGATCTTAGAGGTATTTTCCAACATGAACAATTTCATGATTCTTTGTGGGTACAACATCTGCAACAGCCACGTTTTCCTCTGCCCATCTCCCAAAGCTGTCCTATTTGGATGCTCACCGGAACAAAACAAGATTATTTGTTGTGATTGTGATTGGCCCAAAACACACAAGCAGGGCTGTCCCACCTGCAGCTGGAATTCTCTGCAGAGCCCCTGCGCTGGAGCAGAGGCAGGAGTGCCCAGCCCACAGGGCTGGCAGGTTTGCAGGAGTGCCTGGCCCTGCTCCGTACGGCTGGCAGGTCTGCTGGGTGATCTATATTCAGCTGTGCATGCCCCTGGGGATGTGCAAAGATCGTTCATCCAGTTCACTGAACTGCAGCCTGCCTGTGGAGGGGGTTTTGTGGTTCCTTTTTAAATGTCACTGGTTTAAAGAGGAATAGTCTCACGCAGGATTGCGCAGCAGATTGGAACATGGGCACTCTAGGGGTGAATTAAAAAGCAATTCAAAAACAATAGCATGGAACAATCTTATCTTTTCCCTGCCTTTTCCAGGCATTTATCTTTGTCTGTTCTGCAGGAGTCATCACCACATTCTCTATGTATTCTGCATGTCTTTTTTAGCCATGTAGTACACAGTTCATGTACAATCACAGAATCATGGAATGGTTTGGGTTGGAAGGGACCTTAAAGCCCATCTTGTTCCAGACCCTGCCGCAGGCAGGGACACTTCTACTGTCCCAGGGTGTTCCAAGCCCCGTCCAACCCAGCCTTGGGCACTGCCAGGGATCCAGGGGCAGCCACAGCTGCTCTGGGCACCCTGTGCCAGGGCCTGCCCACCCTCACAGGGAACAATTCCTGCCCAATATCCCATCTAACCCTACCCTCTGGCAGCGGGAAGCCATTCCCTGTGTCCTGTCACTCCAGGTCTCTCTCCATCTTTCCTGTTGTCCTCTTTAGGTACTGGAAGGCCACAATCAGGTCTCCCCAATGCTGAGCCAACAACATCCAAGACTCAAGAGTAAGCCAGGTCTGAACAAGCTGAAGAATGTCCTGCTCTGGTTCCAGCACCCTACAGAGAACGGGCTCGGATATCTCAGACCATGCCAGGGTCGGTCTGGTTTTAAATGGTGGCTCTCAGTGTCACCTCCTTGTGTGTCCATGACAGCACCAGCCTCAGCAAACCTGCAGCAGGCAGAGATTCCAACAGCACAGAGCTGATTCATGACCTGTTCTAGTGACTGGATCTGTTTCTCACAGAATACTTCAATAGTGGTCTGAAAGCATTTTCTGTTGGATGTTGAAAGATCAGATATTTCCATCCCTCCCTAGGCTACTGAGGAGAACCACGCAATGACACAAAGATGTCTGTTCCCATTAGAACGCCTGAACAAGTTCATTTTATTTTCTATGGAAATTTACAATGTAGCCCCAAGAAGTTACAGTAGTTATGTTGAGTCTTGTGACACCACTGGAGTTTCTCATGATATTTGAGGTTATCCTGAGTGGCTGCACATTTGGCACTGGGATTACTTGAAAACAGAGGTTTAGTCAACACAAAAACACACTCAGTTTCTAAACTTCAGCCTGAAGACATGAAGGCAGCCTTTGCAATGTCTCAGAAACCAGAAGGCATAAAGAAAAAGCAAGTTTATTTTCCTAGATATCTTAATTCCTTATCCAAACTCATCTTATTTTCCTAGATATCTTAATTCCTAAACCAAAGTCATCTTTTAAGGTCTTCCTCATACTTGGATTTCTCAATGTTTTTGTTCAATTAATAAATATTTTTTCCTTATTATATTTATTATTTAGTAAATTAATTTCTCTCTCTACTTTCTGTCTTCCTAGAAAATTCCATTCCAAAATCTGTGCATTTTCAGCTGATCTACAGCATATCTGTGCTGTGACCCACATGCTCTTGGGACACCTGTGTGTTCACAGTGGCCTTTTGTGCACAACACCGGGGGAACCCTGAAATGTGCAGCCCTATATTGAGAATATTCTAGAACTCTTTAATTCTTAAAACAATTAAATATAAATCCCTATTAAATTTTTATTGCTATTGCATTTTTTTTGCATTAAAAAAGGATTCAAATATTCATTCTTTTAATTTGTAGCTATCTAAAGATAAAATTATTTTTAAATTACTATAAAATTTCACATCAGGCTCATAGTCCACATATAACATGTTTTGCCATTAAAAAACTTCAAATACTTTGAGAAATTTTACAAAAAGACTCATCAACTACAATTATTTTAGACTTCAAGATAAGGATTATTTTCCTTTAGATTTGAGGATGAGGATAATTGCATAAGTGAAAAGCATTATTAAATTATCACATTAATTATCTCTCTGTCCTTAGAATGCCATGATTTCTAAGAGACACCTCACAGGATTTCCTAAATGAATTCCAAAATTCTGCATCCAGCATTTCAGGCCAGCTGAAGCAGTGTTTATAAAAGGATCACTTCAGTCACCACTGAAATGCAGCTGCTTCTCAGCACCTGCCTTTAATTGCGCAAATCAGATAACTGGGAAGTGGAGATTTCCTTTAAGACCAAGTTTTAATTAGCAGATAAATTATTTAATTATTAAAGAGACAGGAACACATTGTCCTTATCAACTTGTGGGTGCTGGGAATGTCCAACATTGCTCACAATAAAAAAACTCAATAACCTGTATCTCACACATAGTTTCAAATGTTTTCTTACTAAGCCATTGGTGTTCATTGGCTAGAAGTTAAATAGTTCTCTTTTAATTAATGTTCTTTCTTCTATTGGTTAATCATTCTCTTGCTTCTCATGATAATTAGTGCCATGCTCAGTGTTTCTCCTCTTTTGGGTTGGTGGTTTCTTGGCTCAGTGGCCCATGAGTTGGCAGTTGTGATCTCCCCCTTCCAGAATTACCCTTTATCCAGCTGGAGTTTATTCAGCACAATTGCCAGGTTGGGTTTATGAGTTTATGCCTTATCTTGGCAGTTCTGCCAGATGTCTTTGTGCCCATCAATTGTGCATTCTCTGTGCCCACCATCAGTGGTACATCCTTCTCCCCAAGCTTTGTTAAACTCCCTCTAGGTCTGAGATCAGGAAGCATGTCCAGGCCTAAACCTTAAGAAGGCAACTCTACCAACAACACCTGGATTTACAAACACCTGGACATCACTCAGAGCTTGGGAGCTGCTATTTGTTCCTCGGATAAAATGTCCCTTCTTGTTGATGAGCCTTGAAAGCACACACGGATCAAACATCACAGAACACCCTTAAGAAAATGTTTACATATTCTACATTTTGCAACAGCATCAACAAATGTTAAATTCAGTAAAAAATGACTTAATTCAACATGAATTAATCGGCGAACGACGCAGCAGAGGCACAAGAAGCAGAACAGGTGAGGAGGGCGCCATGGGGGGGTGAGGCCGTGAGGGCGCTGCTGTGGCCTGGCCGTGCCGCGCGGGCCCTCACCCCGGCGGCGCCAGAGGAGCCCAGGACCCACCGACCACCTGCCGCCACCGCGACCGCTCCGACAGCCGCACCACGAGGTCACCTCCCCCGTACCGCCACCGGGAGCCCCGTGACGGTGGCGGAGCTCCCGGGCCGCCCCC
>JACBWW010000054.1:1211939-1416917 GCA_020086605.1 Lanius collurio | reverse complement strand
CGGGGAGCCGCCGGGACCCCCCTCAGCCCTGCCCACCGCGCCGCGGAGGCCCCCGGAGCCGCCACCCCCCGGAGCGCGGGGGAGCTGAGAGGGAGTGACCCCCGGCCCCTCGCCCCGGGCTGGGACAGCTGAGGGGGGGCGCAACATGGCGGAGGCCAAGGAGGAGGGGCCCGGCCCCCGCGGCAGGGTGAGTGGGGGGCGCGGGGGGCGCGGGCGGGGGCGGGATGCGGCGGGCGAGGCGCGGCCCCGCCGGGGGTCCCGGGGGCACCGAGCCGCACGAGCTGCCTGGCCCCAGGCCGGCAGCGCTGCCCCTCCGGCCTCGGGGCCCTTCGGCTTCCTCTCCCCCAGGACAGTGTCCAGGCATCATCGCCATGAGCGTCCTGGCATCTCTTAAATAATAAACTTGCAGCTAACCAGGAGCTGTCGTTACCGTTCATCTCCTTGTTTAAAGCACGATGTCCTTGCTGCTCATCTTTATTTCAGTTGTCCATGTCAGGCCAGAGTGAGTCAAGATGGCAGCACCATCCAGTTCTTGGGTGCTCAGGCTGTAACCGTTGTGTGACTTCTGTTAGCCACGACCATCCCAGGTCTTGCCTGTAACTCCTGTGTGACTTCCATTAGCCACAGCCCTTTCAGCACTTGCCTGTAACCCTTGTGCCAGTACCTTTAGCCGTGCACATCCCAGCTCTTGGTCCTTCATTGACACAACTTGGGCCATCATTGTCACCTCTTGGTCTCTAAGCACATGTCCATACTCTTCTGTTTGGAATCATAGAATCATTGAGGTTGGAAGGCACCTCCAAGATGATCCAGTCCAACTTTACTTGAAGAGTTACTTAGTCTCTTAAACCAGTGGGAGGTTCCTTGTGGCCAATACTTTGTAACTATGAAGGAACTACGGGTGAATGTTTTAAGCAGTGAGGAAGATAATGTTGCTATGAGTCCAGTCCTCTTTCTTACACACATGTAGTGTTTGGTTAGAAGCTTTCTGCCAGGAATGGGGTTAAGTCACGTTTGTGCTTGGGTGAAAGAGTCCATTGCACACTACAAGACTGAGCTGTCCAGTTCCCTTTTCCCAAAGATGAAGAAACTTTCCCATTCTCCTATCTTGGGAAAGACAAGGGCAGAGGCTCAAGTTTTCCATTGGTGCGTGAGAGAGAAGTTTAATTGCTGGATTTGTATCAGGGAACTTGAAATTTGTGATTAGACTGAAAGTAATTGTTACCAAACAGAACATGACCTCCCAGGGTGAGTTGTGTAGATGTCTGACTACTCTGCAGTTAGGCAATGAACATCATCTGTGAATTTCTCAGACCTGTGTCTTTCAAGCACTTTATTTACAGGCTCCAGGAATTTTGTGGAATTGCTCACAGATAGTACATAAACATGGAGGTCTTTGGAGGAATCAAATATTGGCTACCTGCAAGAAGTTTGAAGGGAAGTGGCTGCATGTAGGATGGTAACTTGAGAAATCTTGAATTAAACTTCACTGCCAGTGACTGAAGTGTTAGTGGACATAAGGAAACACTTTTACACCATGAGGACAGTCAAGTGTTGGAGCAGGTTGCTCAGAGGTTATGCAGTCTTGTCCTGATGTCTCTGGTCTCTTCATGCTCGTTGCCTTGATGTGCTCCATTCATCTGTAGAGTTACTTGGTATCACCTGAAGAGAAAGAGAATATTGCCTTTTTTTCTTCTCCAGCTTGTCAGTTATCCACTGAGGAATAACAAGTATCATCCAGTCAATATCATCTTAATTGGTCTCAGGAAAAATAATTTCTCTATCTGTTGGTTAATTATTCCCTGGGTGCCAAGTCTGGAAGTCACCATCAGTTATTCCTCCACATGTCCCTGTAGGTTGTGGAAAGCTTCCCATGCTGTTGACATTGACAATGTTCTCTGCTCCTGCTGAAGCAGAGAACTTCTTCAGTAACATTTAGGAATGATCCAGGAACGTGATGTTGCCCTGGGCAGGTAAGTTAGGAAAGAGGAAACACAACTTGCCAGTGAGGCATCATCCCAAAGCCAGTTTTGTGCCAAGATGTTCTTGAGGAGCGTGGGGAGAAGTGAATCCTGGGCTGCTCCAAAGGCTGATGGAGCCTGTGAAGAGTGAGATTAGCAAACTGTAAATCCAGCACACAGAGATCTCCTAATAATTAATGAGGTCACGGGAGACCTGCACATTCCAGGTCTCTTCCCCATAATGGCCCAGTTCCCATTCTACAGGAGGTCAGGATGTTGGACTCTTCCAGGTCTTGTGCCTAAGGCATAACAAGCATTTCTTATAAAAATTATTTTCCTTTGTGTGGAGAAAATAAAGACCAATTTAGTGATTTCTTCAGACAGGAGCTTAGCAATTGGTAGTTTTTTCAGAATTGTTCCTTTCAGTATTAGAATATTCTGCAATTATTCCAGAAGCACACACTGAAGCTGGCATGTTGCAAATCCCATGGATAAGCAGTCACCATCTTTTAACTCAATCCATGAAGGAGCAACAAACGAAGGAATAAAGTTTTTTGCCAGTCTACGACTGACAGAAGTTTGTATAATTTGATTTTTAATAGTTTTTGGTAAGTTTTTATAGCTAAATTGGTTTAGAGCAGGTTAATTTCTGCCCTAAATCAAAACTTTTGTATATGCTAAGGAAAACATTTAGCGTATTTAACTTTCAAATTTACTACCTAAGATCGATATTAACTTGAAAGGTGTCTGCTAGTATGTTTTTATGTAGTTTATAAAAATATTTAGGGCGATTCAACTTTAATTTGTGTGTAATATCAGTGTCTTGAACAGTTAATTATTTTGACTGGAATGTTTTTTTACAACAGTTCTCTATAACCCCTTGGACTAGACAAGACAGGTTGGGCTGTACTGAAATTTGACACTTGGGCTCTCTCTTGGAAATTAATTTGATGTGAACAGGTGAACACTTGGGTGTCCACATCAATAAAACAGGTGTTTGCAAAAGAGTTTTAATGTTGCATGACTGCAATTGAAAATTGAAGGAGATCATCTCATTTAGAAAGTTTTGTTGCTGAATTACTCCAGAATGGTACAAAGTGGATGAAAACATTTCTCTGCCAAGGCTTGTGCATCTCTCAAAGGATGTTTTGATGTCAGAATCTTTGAATTCTCTTTCAAAAATTGAGCATAATGGATCTCAGGCATTTACATTAAGACTTTTCACGTTGTGTGAAATACAGAAAGTTAAATCATCTCTTTGTGGCCACTTCAAGGCCCTTTGCATGATTAGGATCGTGGAATTTAATTCTGAAATCATTTGCAATGTTCTTGAAGTCGTTATCTCAACTTTGCTCTCATTTGGGGTTGGAACGGGATGATCTTTAAGGTCCTTTCCAATCCAAACCATCCTGTGATTCTGTGACTGATGACTTTTGTATCCTATCATTCTTTCCAGACATTCCAACTGCTGTTGGCTTTTCCCTAAATAAGTCTTACAGGAAGTTTTCTCTCACGAACTTCAAGGTTTTCTGTCAATGACTGACTCGGTTCAGATGATTTCCATAATCCATTCCATAAGTGTGGTAAAGACCTGAGAGCTCTTGGACCTTACCCGTGCTGTTGCTTGTACCACTTGTTCTCTGGGGAGATCTAAACTCTTCAAAGGAGCTTTCTGCAGCAGAGAATATTTCATTGAGGACATCCCAGCAGAACTGGGGGTGCTCTGGGTCCATCCTCTTAGCCTGTGTTCTGCCTGTAGTGCCATTCTCTTTTCCTCTGGAAGTCTCCTCAGAAATTTCAAGGGAAACAAAAAGTTCAAGAGACTGTAACTTGCTTTACCAATTTTTGGTATCCAAAAATTATGTGATGTGTTTGTCCTTTCTGTAACTACTGATTGAAGAATGATGGTAATGTATTTAATTTTCATTATCATGTTTCCTACTGCTTTAGATTTGTTTAATTTTAAAAGTAGCTTGAAATATTATAGGGGTTACCTCTACATTAGATAGTTTTAAAGTGTTTTGGGTTTAATGACTTTGAACTTTTTGGTAAAAAATGCATTACAACCAATTGCTGTTATAACCAAAGTTTAATACATTGGATTTCTGGTGACAAAAGCAAGGTTTTAATTCTACCTTTGGTCCTTTTTAATTTTGAGAGCTAGTCCACAGTCCCAGGGCAGGATAAATTGTTGCTGCCAGAATTCCTTAATTTCCTTTGGAAAGAGAGGGAACCTGAATCATTAGCCTAATAAACTAGTGTTTAGTTGTCTAAATCTAGGTGAGAAGAACTTGAAACAGAATTAGCACAACTGCATGGAGTTATTTCCACAGGAGACATTTTGGAGTACTTCCTTTTTTATTATTATTTTTTAATAACTTATTTGTGTACTTTTGTGAATCTTGATATTTCTTAAAAGGGTTGAAAGTTCATGAAAATATTTCATCTGTATGGAAATTCATCTTTAAATGATGCTGTTTACTCAGAGAGCTTTATGAAGTGCAGTTAATGCAGGCTGTTAGCAGAATTTTATTGTGTTTAATTGTGGAAAAGGCAAAAAGGAACCCCGAGTTAGGAAGGTACTTTGAAGAATGAAGTAGATATTTTGTCTCTTTAAGGACAGAAATACTGAAATAGAGACAGTTGGATGTCCATCCAGGCTCTCCCATTTGCAGTTGCTGTTGGCACTGAACTCTTGGGAGGAGGGGGAGGACTTGCAGACCTGATGGAGCTGAGCTGAGTCCCCAGTGTGGGGCTGGGAACACAAACCAGGCTGGGCAGGAGATGGTCCTGCTGTATTTGTCAATAAGCAAAAAGTGCTACAGTTGTAAATTTTCCCAATTTGTGCACAAAACCACCTTGTAGATTTCTTAATTGAGGACAGATTCTAATGACAAGCAGAGAACTTCAGGTTTCAGACAGTTCACTGTCTTTAAAATTAATTTACAGTGGGTTGGGGGTTCTTTCCTCCTATTAGTAATACAGCTGGTAGCAACTAATTACTATCATAATTCATCATTTTACTGGAAGAGACACTGAGTAGAGTGATCTTCCTGAGATCTTCCTGAGTGATCTTCCTAGTGCTGCTCCTCCACCCTGGATCATCACCCTTGGTGCTTCTTAGTTGTGTTCCATGGACTGGCTTTCCCTAAAAGCCACAGTGATGGCTCTCTCTTAGTGAGCTGTTCATCTTCTGAGATAAATGGAATTACAGGGATTCCATACCTTGCAGAATATAATCTTCTCACTAGCCATGCTTTTGAAATCTTTGGCCAAAAGTACACATTTGTGATCAGGACAGTGCTGGCCTGCTTGTGGAATAAGCTAAAATGTGTAGCTGAACTGAAATACTTGGTTTGGAGTAAGTAGCTACTGAGTATCACAGCATAAACACACATATTGTCACACAGACCCTGCTCTGATCTTGGGGATTTTTACATCCTTCTAATTTCCATTTAGTTTTCCTGCCTTATGCTGTGAGAAACTGGAATTATTTTTATTTTGGCTTATTTACAGCCTTAGTGTAAACAAAACCCCAGCCTTAGTGGTTGTGTCTTACCAGCAGCAGAGAAGTTCAGCACAGAGCCAGGGGTGAGGTTTTGAGGGAAGAAGTTCTTTGTTTGAAAAGAAAGTCTTTCTTGTGGATGTCTTGGTTTGTTTGCTTGCTGTGTGGTTTGTGTCTGTGTGTATTTCTTAATTTGCAAAGCTCAAAGATCAGCACATCAAAATCTTGGGTCTTTGCAAAGACCATTGCAAGGAAATTTGTTGTTAATAACAAATATTAGGGAGAAATTCTTCCCCGTGAGGGTAGTGAAGCCCTGGCACAGGTTGTCCAGAGAGGCTGTGGCTGTCCCTGGATCCCTGGCAGTGTCCAAGGCCGGGTCGGACGGGGCTTGGAGCAGCCTGGGATAGGGGAAGGTGTCCCTGCCCATGGCAGGGCTTGAAACAAGATGGGCTTTAAGGTCCCTTCCAACCCCAACCAGTCTGGGATTCATTGATTGCAAGGTGAAACCTTGATGTGTGGAGCTGCTTCCTTCTCAAATCCATGATTTTGTGGGTAAATGGGAGAAGGGCTTGGATCCCATTGTGATTTTTGTAGATACAGATTAAACCCACTAATGTTCCAGAAAAAATAAGGCTCAATGTGACTTCCTGTGTGTTTGACAGATTCATCTTGGCCCCATACATGTTGGTAATAGTGTGCAGATTCTGTGGGCATGATGGGTGGGTATGGAAACTGTAAGGTTTGTTTGAAATTGGCCTGTGAATATTCCAAAAGTTCAGGAGTATCAGAAAAAAATCTGGTGACAGAAAGGGACGATGAACTTCCATGCTGAACTGCTCCCTGTGATTTCTGGTGAATCATCCAGAATTCTTAAAACACAGAAATGAAAGGGGAGCAGCACATGCCTAAATCTTGTCCTGACACTTAAAAATTGAAGATGTATGACATGCAAGGTAAAACTGTATTTCTTGAACAGAATATAGGGAGCCACAAGGAGCTGGGAAATGCCTGCTTTTTTACATGTACTGGAGCCTGTTTGATATTTGCCTTTAAAAACTCCCATCTCCACTCTATTACCCTTAGACTAGATTACAAATAATCTTTTCAAATGTTCAACACAGCTCAGGGAAGCCTCAGACACTCAACCTGCTGAGCTCCCCCTCTTCCCTCTCCCCAGAGGGACTCTGTGGCCGTTCCCAGGCGGGGAGGTGCCCTGTCCCCAGCCGTGGTGGGGGTCCCGGAGCCGGCTAGGGGGGGCTCTGCCAGCCGGGCCGTGCTCAGCTCTATGGCTGTGACCCCGCCGGGTTCTCTTCCTGCCGCAGCCCTTCTTTTCCTGTGGCAGGTATGTGCAGCAGCCGGGCTCTTTGTTCCCCTCTCGCTGCCCTCCCCAGGGGCTCCGAAGGTAGGAATCCGTAGGGCTGCCCGTGTGTCCGTGGGAAGCAGCTCCGGCAGCACCCGCTGCGTAATTCCGCGGAGTTTTCCGGTGGCAGAGGTGCAGCGCCGTTGGCCGCCTGCCGGGCATCCCTGCCAGGGACGTGTCATGTGGAAAAGGTCAGGGGATGCTTCCTGAGCTCATCACACCTGCCTCAAGGATAGCAATTGAAATTTCAATTCCTTTTTTATTAATTTTTTTGTTTGTTTCAAGTGGTGTGTTATCAGTTGGATGAATTCTGGAGTGGGGGCTATGCTGTGCATGGAGGGACAAGGAAACTACAGGCAAACTGAGAATCATCTCTGACTATTTTTAATTGCAGTTCTCTTAACACCTGCTTCCTTTCCACAGTTTGTTTATGGATGCATTAAAATCTAGGATCAAACTTCAGAAGCTTACTAGAAAGACGTGTCTGTGTATAAAGTGGTTACACTGTTTTATTTTTTAACTGAGTTCTCTGTTTTGCATACAAAGCAATGCTGCAGCCATAGGCAACTTCTCTGTTTATATTGCACAAAAATAATCTGGGAATTGTTTGATTTATGGATGCCATGGCAATGTTAAACACTGTTAAGGTATGGATCAGCTGTTTGGTTATTTCAAATTAGCACATTGTTTTGAAATGTAAACAGTGTCCTTCTGTCCTTCGCTCCCAGCAAAGGCAGGTTGGTGCTCAGGCTGTGTCACTGGTCCCTTAGATTTTCATGCACATCTATAAAAAAACAGTGACATATCTGGTGGAATTTTTTTTTTTTTTTAATAAAAGCAATGCTGTCTTTATTTATAGAGTAGTTTATTTTAAGCAAGTTACATTGCTTTCAGAAATACCTCATTGTTTTGTCACCATTTCTATATTCTTATTTCATTTAATTCATTCATTTATTTGTTTTTTACAACCTGAGTAGGCAGAGCACTGCTTTGTGTGCAGTGCTAGCTAATGAGGCAGTCACTAAGATATAGCCTAAAACATTGAATTCCACTAATACCAAACTCAGTCTGCACTGTATTGAACTCATAGGGAGTTAAATTATTAAAAACACTAAGAATTATTATTCTCTGGCAAATATTGGCCAAGGTGATGTAATGGAAGTGTTTTAGAATATTGTATTACTGAGTTTTGTTTTACAACTGCAAGTGTGTTTCGAGGACTGAGTTGAAGCCTTAGTATTTGAACAGAAACCCCTCTGTTCCTGATACTTTCCTGTTGAAGTAATCAAAACTTAATGTGGGATATTGAGGTACTTCACCTTAGATCTGGCAAGTGTGACCCAGAGGAAATGCCATCAGTTCCATGTTTACCCCTCAAGTACTTTTGCTTCACTCCTCAACAAATCTTAAAAAATCTGAGCAGAAGAAATCAAGGGAATTAAGGATGATGATGGCTAATGAAAGGAGGAAGCATGAGGTGTGGAGAGAGGGAATTGCCTTGCAGAATTGTAATATAATAATATGGAAACAGTAAGCTGGGCGTTGTTGTTCACATATCTGTGTGGTACAGGACCATAATCCAGTCAAAAGCTAATATACATGATTGATTAAAGTGATACATTTTTATGTAACTGGTAATATACAACATTTCCTCCTGAGATGCCATTGAAAAAGGCTCTAATAGTATTGGGGAGGGGCCAAAAGTGCATAACTGAGAGAATATCCCACACTAATGCAGAAAAAAAAATATAAGCTCTAATTCCAGGGACAGTCCAGTTACAGACTTATAGAATGAGTAATTGAGGATATGTATATATATTTATGTGTATGTAGATATCTATGTGTACACACACACACACACACACACACACACTCATCCAAACACTTTCCCTGGTTTTCTTTCAATTTACACTCTGTAGGAGTCCTGATGCTGTTCACAGTCAGAAACTACATGGTGGCTTAGCTAAGGCTGCTGCTATTGTCAGATGCTGGAGTTTCTGGTTTATAAATTTTTCCAGGGAAAGCTTTTGACCACAGACATAAATCTTCCTCTGTACTTGAAAACCTTTTGAAAGAAGAAGATATCCAAGATGATATCTTCTTTTGATAGCCTCACAAAATAATGAGTAAAGAAACAAAATAGAGGTTTTTTTCCCCCTAGGATGACCTTGTGTTTGGGAAGTGTCTTGGATTCCATCCAGGTAGATTGTAACTGTTCCCAGCTTCTCCATAATATTTATGGGAGTCCCTAATGCTCTCGCTGGTGGCCCCTTGTGCTGACTTGCCTGTTAGTGTTTCTTTGAATGAAACAGTTAGAGAGATCCAACACCACAAAATGTATCCTTTTCTAATAAGAGCATTCCAGGGGTTGTCAGCTGTTGGCAAGAAATTTGTTACCACCAGAAGAGGAGGAGGAATCCCAAGGATTAGAATGTATAAGGTAACCAGGGTTGTATAGGACCTGGAATACTTTCCCTCTGGTACTCTGGCTCTCAAAAGAGTTAAAGAATTACTTTGATACAAATCTACTCTGAGAAAAAGATGAGCTCATGCTTCATCTCAACTGAAAACTTCCTTCATTCTACCATCAAATTCTGTTGTGGCATTTTTGGAGAGGATAGAGAATTACAGACAGGAAGCAAAAAAAGGACTGAAAAAGGTCAATGTAGAGTCAGGGACCTGGGCTGTTGTTTTTGCCTTCCAAAACTTCACGCTCTGATATTATTATCAAATGACAACAAGTTTCTTTCCATGTTCTTCTCTAAAAGCAGCCCACCCCTGCTGTCCTTGTCCTCAGCAGCTTGTAAGAGCACTTAGTATATCCACTATTTATGGGGATTAGTGTTACACCTGTGGAAACTTAGTTGGCTGTGAATGGGCTTCTGGATCAACGTTAAACCTCGGTCTCCCAGACACTCTGGAGATTCATTACAGCAGGAACAGAGCTCAGGCCTTGCAAACCTTCCAGGGAGGTGTTTCTTTACTCTTTTTCCCTGTAGATAATTACAGGGAGGAGACTTGCATCAGCCTTGTGGAACTGTAACTTCTGTTTGTTTGGTTTGTTTCTGTATTTCACTTTTCCAGCCTCACAAGCCTGCTCACAGAAACTAGAACGTTCTGGTGCAGTATCCAACTGACTTGATACCATGCTGGACAGGTCCTCACTATTCTGTGTGTGTCCAGTTAGGCTGAAGGAGCTACCTTGTCTTTGTAGATCCGCAAGTGGTATTGGAAAGGGACTTTTTGCAGTCAGATTACCTCTGGAACAGTCTGTTGTCGTCTTTTCCCAGAGTTGGCCGCTACCAAACAGATAGTTCCCATCACTGATAGTTCCCAGTCCTGAGAAATACTGGATTTATCAACTAAATTACTTGAGTTAAATGAAATTAGGGCTCATCCCTTTGCTATCAAATCCCATTACTTTCCCTAAGATGGCTTAAGACTTGCAGTGTGAGCAGGATCTACCAGGAAAGAAAGTATAGAGCTGGCAATGCAGAGAAAGGAGAGGGTTTAAATGAATTACTGTTATCACTTGGGCAGAAAGGAAGGCTGCTAATGAGTTGGATGTTCTGAAGGAAATTTTAATTATCCTTTTCCAGGCAGCATCCAAGCATGCCATCAACGTCAGCATCTGTCAGAGGATGTTTAATGCACACAGATGTTTGTGCAGCACTCAGTCATCATCTGGTTCTTCTGTGCTTACGCTCGCACTGACACTCATCATCTGTGTTGGGAAGTTAAGCATCACATTTCCCTGTTCCTGGAAAGAGGACATTCCCTGTAGCAGAGGTTCCATGGATCTGTGCAGCCCATGGCAGTGGGAGCTGTGTGTGCTCCTGGTTTTCATTTGGGATGAAGGCTCTTAGAGTGTCAGGGCAGAATCTGTGGCCTTGACCTGGTACCAGCATCCCACGTAGAAGAGAAAATTGACATTCCCTTCCCTCTCTCCTCTGGGAGGCAGCACTATTTCTAAATTTTCCTTGTGTGCCTTTTCTATGTATTCTGAACTCATTAGGGTAAGTGTGGCTTCTCACTGATATAACAGTCTTAATTCATAAAAATTTGCTTGGGGCAAGGAAGGAAGGAGGAGAAGGAATTGTGATCCTTCTGCTTGGTTTTGATCAGATACTTTTTAACAAAGTACATGGCAGGTAACCAAGACAATGACACAGTGCTTTCCTTTTTTACAGTTTGAAGATAAATCTGATGCAGTATTTGATATTACAGAAAAATGTAAGTATTTCCATTTATTCTCTAATGTCATAGTTTCACAAAGCATTTCTTGGAAGTCTCATTGCTGCTGAACAAGACTGTCTTGCCCTCATCCCAGCCCTTCCTGGTCATTCCCTCCTGCATTGCCTTCTCCACAAGTGCTACAAGTGAGGTGAATGGAAATTAATGTTTTTTCTTTCTTTGCTTGGTATTACTCAGTTCAGCTTCTGCTTCAGAGTGGTGAGGGGGACCGAACCAGTTCTGTCAGCAATGTTTTCACAGTAATGATGGCCCAAGAAGGCTGAGAGTACTCAAGGAATTGCAGCATCAGCCAGATTAGGACACTCACCCTTCTCCTTTGTTACACATGAAGTTGGTCAATTTTCTGACTGTTTACTGGGATTTTTTTCTCCCTAGGTGGTGAAATTCTGGATGCAGAGATGTCTGAGGACGCTGACCACAACTTAACACCCGCCCTTGACAGCTTGTCTTACGGAGCACCGAATCGAGCAGGACCTGAAAATTCACTGCAGGGTGATGATCATGATTATTTTCTGAACTCTGGGGATCTTGCAGGCATACCTGTTGTTGGGAGTGACAACGAAGATGATCAGAATTTCACTCCAAAAGACACTCTTTCTTCAGCAATTCATGATGAAGATCATCTGGAAGAGGGCAAGAAAGTTCCAGATCACGAACTGAACAGTGAAAAAGAAATTCAGGTTCAGAATGCAATCCAGAAGGATCTCCCTTCCCCCTTTGAGCAGGGCCCTGTATTTAAATCACTTCGAAAAGATTTTAGCATAACACGAGATAATGGCAAAGAGACTTTTTCAGCAAAGGACAAGAATAGAGAAGGACATTTTCAAGAACGTGAAAAACGGTTGGAAAAAATCCCTAAAGATATGGATTCTAGATTGAAAAGCAATTTTCTTGACAAAGCAGGTAACTGTTGACATCATAGACCTGACTGCCCAGCAAAAAGGAAGAAAGAACTAGAGAGAAATCAGCACTAGGGCTAATTATTAAAAACATCACCTTGTTGAAGAGACCAGAGAACAGGCAGAGCTGTGTGTAGGGGAGCATTTTATAAAGAGCCCTGAAATCCAATGAACTCTGTGTTAGGAGGAGGATTTGCAAAGGGCTTGACAGTGTTAGGGAGTTCTCATCGTCCACAGCTTGTTACAGAGCCTCAACATATCCTTTGTTGTTGTGGTTTCCTCAACCAAGCTGGGTGACAATTCAAGCTTCCTTTTGGTTTTTCTCACTGTTTTTTTATAGCCCATGGAACTTCTTAAAAGAAAAGGTGATGAAGTTTAGGTTAAATTGATGGACAGTAAAACTTTCTTGAGCGAAGTACCAGTTCTTCACTAATGCCTTGGCATTTAAGGCAGTATGGATTTGATAGTAGCATCAGGGGAAGGCTTGCTAGAAATGAGTTAGTGTCTGCAGGAACTAAGCCAGAACATAGCTTGGAATCTGCTTTTCCTGGGAGACTGCTCTCCTTCTTCCTCAAATACTTGTGTCTTGGACTTCATCCAACCAACATGGAGAAAATCAAAGATGCCTAAAATCCCTTTCTCATTTGACAGTCACCATAATCTTGCTGCCCACACACTTATTTTTGACTTCCCAAGATCTGAAAGTTACAGCAGAACAGTGAATGAAGGAGTTAAGAACAACCAAGCAGGAACACATGATTTAATCTTATTCAGCAGAGGGAGGGGGAGCCAGCACGTGAGGGACTCCTGGCTGCTTGTTCACATTCACAGCTTACAGTTCTGAGATTTAAACTTTATATCTTCAGCAGCAGCTTCTTAAAACCAGTGCTTCCAGGTGGCACCAATGATAGAGAAGCAATAGAGATATTTTTTAAAATAAAGAAAAGTTATGGATGTATCTCTGTTTTTATCTTCAGTTAGAAATCAGGGGAAGAATGTTTCTGTATTTCATAAAGTTGTAAATACCTGCAGTTAAAAGATCAGGTAGTCAGTAGCTGAAACCAGAATGGTAAATGTTCATGGTAGCATCCAGTATCTAGGCAAATCCAAAGTTTTTAAATGATATATTCTAAAAAAGCAGAAGATGCTATTTCCTGAGAAGAGCGGAAAAGGCAAAAGATCAGAACAGCAAAGAAAAAGCTGGAAGATGTTGCTCTGAAAAGTATTTTCTGATTAAAATGTCATAACAGGAGAGTTCAGAACCTGCTGGGGTGTGGAAAATTCTGAATGAACAATTTGCTTTGGAAGTTTACAACTGTTTTGCTGGAATGGGAAAATAATGATCCAATAGAATAATAAAAAAAGTCAATTCTCTTTAGGGTTACCACCTTGCTTGCAGGGAGGAGAAAGGGAGTAGTTTAATAGTGGTGAGGTGCTGTCAGACGCTGGGGTTGGGGAGCAGGATGAGACTCTGATAGTTTTAAAGGAAATGCATTGGAACCTGTATTCATTTCTATTTAATGTATATGTTTTCCTCAGTTCATAATCAAGTAGAAGAAACATTACGGACGCAGTTAGCGCCACAAACTCCAGAAACTAACTTCAGGGTAAGCTATAGATCTTTCAACCACTTTTGCAAGTGCAGCAATATGCTGTAATAATTCAAAATACGTATTTTGTATTTGAGTGTAAATTTGAGTGTTAAGGAAACTGATCTTCTGACTCTTAGACATCTTTGCTACTTAAACAGTGCATATAATTTTGTAAAATTTTCCTGACCCTCTCTTTGGATTGAGGATTCTTTTGGTAGCCACTTTGCTGTTCAGCATGGTTGGAGTGACCGGTGAGCCGAACCTACAGCTGGATGCATCCACCTGACCTGCTGCCTTTTTTCCACATGAGCCAGGGAGCAGCTATATCCACAGGAGACACTCCCAAACAACCAACTTACAGAGCTGGGTGGCTTCTGCTTTGGCCAGAGGAGTGGAAGGCATTGGGGGTGGGATGAGAGAGGGGGCTGCAGGGAGGCTGAGGCAGCAGCTGCTGCCCAGCATTTCTCCCACCTTGGCAGGACCCAAATCTCTTGGTCTGCAACACAAACTCCCCTTGGCAGCAGCCCAACTCCTCATGGCAGATGCAGGAGGGTGAATTCTTTTTCATATTATTGTTTCAGGAGTCTAGCTACCTATTTTCTAGTAAGGAATCTATTGGACAAGAGCTGGGGAATTCCTTTGCACCAAATATTAGAATTAAGAAGGAGCCTTTGGATGACGAATATGCTAAAGCTATGGCCCCACAGCAGGGACTATTAGACAAAATTAAAGATGAACCTGGTAATTCTGAGGTAAGTTTCCCATTGCATTTCTCATTTTGGTCTGACAGCTGACCGCTTAAGCTGAACATAAATTCAGCAATTTATTTGGTTTGTTGACCGAAATCTAACTTGAAGAACATAGTTTAGTAGAAGGATTTTTCCCTCTTACATTACTATGAAACCCACCCCTCCAACTTTTTGATGTCTTGTTACCTTGTCTCTGAAAATGTTTTGCTTTTCAGTTAGAAACAAAGCCAAGTGCTCTAAAACTTCTGTAACTAAATCTGATGCAACATAGACACTTTATCTAACTAGGAAATAAACTATAAATCACTTTTTCTTAAATACCTTATGAGTAGTCACAATTAGAGATATGAATTAAAGCAGTGCTACTGCTGCAACTCTCTTCTTAAAAGTTGCCTTTGCAAGCACAGTAGTTTGTTCTTGTTTTAAATTAACACTTAAAGGTCTTAGAAAAAATATTTAAATACTTACACATCAGTGAAGTCAAAGTTTAAGTCACTTTCTCATTCAAGACTGACATTTTTTATGATGATACAGGTAAAGCTCAGTAATTGCAACCTGGAGAAGGTCTGACCTGTGGACTGAGCAGTGCTGGGGCCAGGATTGCTGAGCTCCAGCCAGTCCCTGTGCTGCTGGTTTGCTGTGTGACAATTGCTGTGTCCTCACTGCTCATATCTGGGTTACATGTCAGACTTTATATGTTAAAGGTGTGCAAAACTTCCCAAAGTGATCCATCCCCTTGAGTGTTGGGGTTCCTGTGCAGGTGTCAGTTTTTGGAGTCAGTCTTTGTGCTTCTGCTAAACCTCCTCTGCTCTCCGGGCCTGTCTTCCCAGCACTTTTTCTTCTTTTCCCACTCTCAACTTAATAAGATAAAGAAGTAAAGTGTTTGCAACTTCAGATTTTACTGTCCTTCTGATTTGTTCAGTCTCTGTGGGATTGTTTGGGTTTATTTTTCCTTGAACCTATAGAATGTCAAACCACGTGTAGATTAGTTAAATCTGTCTCTTCTTTTGTCCTCCCAAGATGGCATCTGCTGTGTGGATTTGTGTGGAATGCAAGGCGAGATATCTGTGGTTATCAGAGATCAGATTAATGTGTAAAAATGAAGACTTGAAGAATTTAAATGTCAAATATCGTATGGTTCAAAATATTCCTTCCTGGAGTAAAATCCTGTGATTATCAACTCTGCCTGATACTGGAAAAGTAGGAGAACTGAGTTCATTTTGTTTTGCTTTAGATTGGAATTAACATGGGGGGGATTTTATGGATTTTTTTTAATATTTCCTGAAAGATAAGAGCATTTCCTGCTGTAACCAATAGTTGGAGCTGAAGGTTTTTGGCTTTCAGCACTGTTACGCTGCTGTGAAACTGCTTGATCATGCACAGTTGATGTCAGGATTTGCCTCCATTTCTTTTCCTACTCTTGACTAAGGATACAATTGCAGTTAAAGTGCTTAAGAAGCTGTATGTCTGCAAATGATTAGTTTTTAAATAATAAAAAATGGTGCTTGAGAATCTTATCACAGCATGCCCATACCCAGCTCAGAGCTTCTCTTACCTGAGATTTGATTGTTTCCATCTGATGGTTCATGTGATCAAGGAATACCATTGCCTGTTCTCCTGGGAAACCTGTTGAGAAATAGTCTGGTTTTCCAGTATAGAAACTTCCAGTTTTCCCACAGGAGTAAGAGGAGTGCTCAGTTTGAGCATGTGCTCAGTGGAGGCTGTTGTGGGATTTTGGGAGCTGGCAGAAGCTGGGGGAGCATCTTGCTGCCTCTGGGAAGGGAGAGCTTCCTTTTGCTTAGTGATTCTGAATTGGCTTCCCTGGCAGCCAGGCAGCAACTGTGAATTTAGCTCAGTCATAACATGACATCATGCCTCACTACTCCCAAACGACTGTGAGTAGGTTAAATCTTATCATCTCTGTAGTTCCAAGAGATTATGCTTTTCAGCCTATTAAGATTTACATGTGGAGTGTTCCAAGCTGCTTTCTGGCTCAGATTTCTAGGGAGAGCAGGGGCAGGAAGCGTGGTGTCAGTGTGAATAGCTGCTGGGGACTAAGCCAGTCATTTATAGCATGTCAGCTATTCCACCAGCAGCTGTCCAGGGATTTTCTCATCCTGTACCAAATGTGAGGTGATTCCCCTCTCGCTGGAGCTGGGTCTGCTGCAAAGCTTCACTTTAGGCTGCTCCAAGGTCCTGACTCCTGGGTAATACAGAATGTTCCCCAGCAAGATCCCAGCTCTATTTCACTGCTACCCTCCATCAATGTGAAGATAAAGCTTCTTTCCCAGAACAGTGGCAAGGGCTGCAAAAGTGCTTCCAGATGGAAAGTTTGAGTGGAAAGCAGAGATTTCCTTAAACTTTGGCTGGATTCTGAGGTGTCTTGGAGTGCAGCTGGAGAGTGGAAAGAAGCAGGCAGCCCTCCTTGTCCATTTGTGCCCCCTCAGGTGTGGTTTGCTGGGAGCTCTGAGCAGGAGCTGTGTGTGGTGCTCACACAGCAGCACTTGTCACCCGGCCTTCGGAGCAGGCTTAGGACACCCCCTCTTCCCTGAGGTTCAGTGCAGCATTGTGAAAGAATGGAAGTCATGTAACCTGTTACTACATGTGTGTATTTGTTCTCCTTTTCTTTTCCCTTTGTTTTAGGAGTACGGCCAACAGCCAAAATCTCAGGAAGGGGAGCTGAAAATCAGTGCTGTATTTTCAGTCAGTGGCAATCCTCTTGGTAAGGAGCAGGAAAGACTAACTTCATTTAAATCTGTAAAATATGTCACCTTTGCAAATAGTCCTTCAGGTTATTCTGCATTTCATTCAGTGTGTCTGATCCCAGTAGGAATGAAGAACTAGTTTGATTTAGAGAGAATGAAATTGAGATTATAAAATAATTGTTTTCAAGGCATAGGAAAATTGAATGTGAAATGCGTAGGGAACTGAATGTGTTAAATAGTCTTAAGCTGAAGGAGGGCAAGTTTAGCCTAGGTCTCAGAAAAATTACCCAGTGAGGGTGGTGAGGCCCTGGCACAGGGTGCCCAGAGAAGCTGTGGCTGCCCCATCCCTGCAAGTGTCCAAGGCCAGGTTGGACAGGGCTTGAAGCAACCTGGGACAGTGGAAAGTGTCCCTACACATGGCAGGACATGGAATGAGATGAGCTTTAAGGTCCCTCCCAACACAAACCATTCTATGATTCCATGAAAGGGATATTAAAAGTGCATTCTCCATCTTCAGAGTAGTTATAAAAATGTGCTATGCAGAAAACCAGCATGGGGCATGTATTAGTGGAGAGTTCATCTGCTATTTGATTCTCCTCTAGACCCTGACAACCCAAATAAAGACATGAGCCTTGTGCTTGCCCCTGCACACCAGTGAGGTCTGTGTAATAGATACGTAACACTTACTCTGTGTTTTCTCTGTGTGGGTTTTTTTTTTCAGTTCCACAGCTGTCATCAGGTTTCCAGCCTGCTGTGGCATCCTCTGGCATGAGTAAAATGCTTCCCTCAGTTCCAAGCACAGCTATTCGGGTTTCCTGTTCTGGCTGTAAAAAAATCCTGCAGAAGGGGCAAACTGCCTACCAGAGGAAAGGCTCAACCCAGCTCTTCTGCTCCACACTGTGCCTCACTGGATACACCATTCCAGCTTCTCGCCCACCAGCTTCTACCAAGAAAACCTGCTCAAGCTGCTCAAAGTAGGACAGTGCTTTAATTTGGTCTAATAATTGATATTCAAGCAGATAATGAAAGGCTTCAGTTCTGTTCTTGTGCCCCTTGCTGTGTTGGTAGTGCTGCTCCTGGTACGCTTCCCTTCAAAAATTGGTGGCTGATACTGTTCCTTATTAATTGGTCTGTCTGCAGTCCCATTTCCTTAATTGGGTTTTACATACACATAGATTTAAAAGCCTCTGTGGTGCAGAGTGCATCTTCTCTTTTGTTTGGTTTAAATGAGCCAAATATGAAAAACTGTATTTCAAAAGGTCCCACATTTTCTTGCCATTTCAAAATGTCATTGCACTCTCAAAACTACTAACAAGAGTACATTTTTGGAGAGTATTTTATGCATTATTTCTTCTAGAGGAAAATAGATTTAAGAATCCCTAAAATGAAGTAAAACATGGGTGAGTTAATGTATTCAAGGCAGAATATTTCCTTAGATTCTAAAAAAAATTAACTTTTCATTCAGGCTCTATTATGTGATGTTAGCTTTCTGTAGGTCTTAGATTTTCAAACTACATCACTGCTGCTTTCATAACACACAGAGAGATTAAATTTATTAAGAATTGATTTTTTTTAGGTAATGGGAGTTTCAGCACCCAAATCAGTTACTTTCTACCTAAGCCTGGAGTGGAAAGGTTGGGCTTTTTTGAGCCTACTTGGACAAAATAATTTAGAAAATATGTACATTTTCCACAGTCCTGCTGGCTGCGCAGTCACAACTCTTCAGCTCTAAAAGCATTTTAACTATTATAATTTTTTTGTTCATTTATATTCTGTCCAAATTAGCAAAGAAGACCTTTGTGGCTGCTCTATAAGATGTCATTGCTATACATTCACTCAAGGCAAATAATTTCCAGGCTGATTGTGCTACAGTCTGTTTATAGAGAATTATTCATATGTATTATTTTTAGTTGGGAAAGTTACTTTGCCAGAGGAATGCTGCTTTGTTCATCATTTCTTCAACAACAAATTTATTAAGTTTTACAAGGGCAACTGAACTTAAACTTAAGGTTTCAATTAATTGTTCTTTTCACTTGCTACCTTAGTGTGAAAAGGCCTTGTAACAAAGTTTAGAAGCCTTGGCTGTAATTTGTATTTATTCTGCTGAAAAATGGGTTACCTCTGACAGGACAAGTGAGGAGGAGCCATCCTTCCAAGCAAGGAAGTTATTTAAATATTTTCTCCTAGTTTTCTGACTTCAGGGCTTCGAAACTTTTCTGTGAAGGACTGTTTCGAAAGGGAGAAGTAATAAGGAGAAAGTTCAGTGTGTTAAATCCAGCAACAAATAAACAAAATTCAAGATGGGAGATTAAAAAGTTAAAATACTCATCAGACCATGGTGAACTGAACTAAGGGTGATTAGGAATTGTAGTCTTTTATTTTTCCCCTACCCCCTTATTTGTTCAAAGGAGTTATTCCACATATTTTGCTTTCTAAATTTTTTGTTAATAAAATCTGTGCCAAACAGTTGCTTTCTCCGAGTTCCTGTAGAAAAGATTTAATGATAGAGCTTGTTCTTTTTGTAGGCCACTTCTAAGTCCAGGTACAAAATGTTTCACAAAATACCTACTTAAGAACTGTACTTCTTACCTGTTTTCCTAATAGGAAAGGAAAAATGAAGTCAGATACTTAGCTAAAAATAAAGGTTTAAATTAAATGGCTCCACCCTCTCCTGGAGAATGTTTAGTCTCCAGAATAAGCAAGAACAGCAAGTTGGCATGAAACCGACATTAATCCTTTATCTCTGTGTTTGTTTTTCTTTTTCCATAGAGAAATTCTAAATCCAAAGGATGTAATCACTGCCCAGTTTGACAACACAGACTCCAGCAAGGACTTCTGCAGCCAGTCTTGTCTGTCCACATTTGAACTGAAAAGGAAACCCATTGTCACTATCCACACCAACAGCATTTCCAGCAAGTGCAGCATGTGCCAGAAGAATGCAGTGGTAATTGCTGATTTCCTCATTTGAATTTCTTTAGCTCAGCACAGCTTGCTGTCTCAGAGATGAGCACACATATTCTTTTGGCCCTTGCTGTATATTCCTTTTCTTCCAGATCAGGCACGAGGTGAATTACCAGAACGTGGTGCACAAGCTCTGCAGCGACGCCTGTTTCTCCCAGTTCCGCTCGGCCAACAACCTGACCATGAACTGCTGTGAATACTGTGGGGGCTACTGCTACAGTGGCTCTGGCCAGTGTCACGTCCTGCAGATTGAGGGACAGTCCAAAAAGTTCTGCAGTTCCATATGTGTGACAGCTTACAAGCAGGTACCTGTGATGGGACAGGAGGGAATGGATTCCCACTGCCAGAGGGCAGGGTTAGGTGGGATATTGGGAAGAAATTCTGCTCTGTGAGAAGAAGGAATTCTCCTCCTGTGGGGAGGACCTGGCACAGAGTACCCAGAGAAGCTGTGGCAGCCCCATCCCTGAAAGTGTCCAAGGCCAGGTTGGACAGGGCTTGGAGCACCCTGGGACAGTGGAAGGTGTCCCTGCCCACGGCAGGGGGTGGCATTGGTTGAGCTTTAAGGTCCCTTCCAACCCAAAACATTCTCTGATTCCATGATTTGTATTTGGACAAAATACTAAAAATGGTATCCATCCAATTTTTGATTAGATTTTGGATGTTTTAAGAAACACCCAATTTCCTCTGATTATTTCAGTTATTGTATTTGTCTGAGGTAACTGCTTTTGTCATTTCACAGAATAACAGAATCACTAAGGTTGGAAAAGCCCTCCAAGATCATCAAGTCCAACCTTCAACAAATATCCCAATGCCCACTAAACCATATCACAAAGTGTCACAGGTCAGAGTGGGTTTTGAACACCTCCAAGGATGATAATTTGCTGCTTGATCTTTGCCCAAATCTGTTGCTCTGTTTTTCCCTCTCCACTGGACCATCTACCAGAGAATTCCAGTGTGGGAGAAAGCACGGTGGGACGCCCCAGCAACAGCCCACTGGGGCTGTTTTCAGCCTTGAGATGCTTCCTGTTTTAAAAAGTATTATTTATTAAATTGTAGCCTTTGAATTAAGTGGAGAGGAAAAGTAATAATTAGTTGATAGTTATGATTTTAACTTTTAAACTTTTCATATTATTTTTGATTATAGTGGATCCTCTTGAAGACCTGAGCATTTAGAAGAACCTTAATTTACTATAATAGCTCAATTATTTTTGAATTACTTATTTTAATGAAATTACTTTAGAAAAAATTGCCCTCTGATAAAAGAGTGTAGCTTCATTTCATGACTTGACTCTGCTGTCCCATTATCCAGGCCACTTAGGCCAAGAAAGGCCTAATGACTTTGAAAAAAAATGATAGTAAATGTATTTCATCCAGAAATTTGCCTTCAGAATTAGTTGTTCTCTGAAACAAATCTGGAAACAAAATTAAATAAGCTGGAAAGGTTTTCATGCTGCTTTTATATCACACATCAGAACCCCATATGTGATAGTTCTCTTGAAAATACAGTATGTTCAAAGCTTATAAGTTTAAATCAAATCTATTTTTAATTGTTTTTTAAACAGCATTAAGCTCAATTGTCAGGTACATTCTGATAGCTTCTGGAGGTTTGTGGGTGTTTTTAAAACCCTAAAAGCTTATACTCTCTTTTGTCCTGTGAAGAGCTGGAATAGCTGGTGCTAGAACAAAGTGCATTTTTAAGGCTGTCATACTAAAAAAATCTGGTGCACTAATTCTCAGTTTTTCCAAACTTAAAGACCATCAAAACCTTAAACACAGAAAATGTGTCTATGAAAGTCAGGCTTTTTCCTGTGTCTCTCTTCAAAAGCAGTTTGGGGACCATACACTGGAAACTGTGATTATTACTAGCAGATGGATCTCTTTCCCATTTTGCTACCAGACATCATCACGGGACCTGCTTCTCCCTGTTCCTTGTTTCCTCATCTGTTCAGTGGGAATATTGCTTACATACACAGCTGATGCATTAAAATAAGCAAAATATCAGTTCTCAGCAAGATGTTTGAAGTTGTCTGATACGAGGTGGTGCTGACCTGTAGTGGAGTTTGCAGGGGAGGCCTTTGCCCAAACAACCTGGTACTGATTCAGGTGGCCTGGGAAGGCACTTAAATGAGAGTTCAAATCAGTGTGTCTGCACCATAAATAACAGAGCTGTAAAACAAGTGCTGTTTCAAGCACACCAGCACGTTTTATAAATGTTTTCTATATTAGCAATGATTTCCAGGTTAATAAAAATGCCAGGTTTCAAATGAACATCCAGTTTCCATGTTTCCACAGAAGTCAGCTAAAATTACACCCTGCACACTGTGTAAATCTCTGAGATCTTCAGCTGAGATGGTGGAGAGCACAAATAACTTGGGGAAGACAGAACTGTTTTGTTCTGTTAACTGTTTGTCAGCATACAGAGTAAAAATGGTCACTTCTTCAGGTAAGCTAATCCTTTTATTTCTATAGAAACTTAATTTTGTGTGGCTCATATCCAACATTTATTTGTCTTGAAAGTTAAGGCCAATATTCTTTTTTTTGGGAGAGTAGGAAATGGCTTTTTTTTTAAGGGAAGTGCTAAGATGGGAATGTAAGGACGTTCTACCACAGATAAATGTAGCAGTGACAGTACAGCCATTTCAGTTTTGGTTTAACATAATAACCAATCTTAAATCTTTTTTTTTTTGCTCTTGCAAGTGCAGCTGGTGGATTTCCCAGCTAAACAAACCTCTTGTGTGGACAAGTGCCATGCCACTGCTGGGACTCTTGTGCCCCTTGTTCCCGGGGGAGATCAGCCTTGTTACCTCTGCCCAATGTTGCATGGAGCAAGGCAAACATTTTCAGCTATTTTTCATGTGGAAATAGAAAAATGCTTACTGACATCCTAGGGATACTGGGAGATTAATTAAATTTCTGGCAAGCAACAGGCACAGCAGCTGCAGTGTCTGCTTCTGAATCTGTGGAAACGTCTTGGGCTTCTGTCTGTGCCTTGGCTCATCATTCAGGCTCTGTTTTTGTATGCACAGTGCAAAATTAGCTGCAATACAACTTGATGTTGCATAAATCATTTTTTTCTTCTCTGTTTCACCCTCAGGTGTTCAAGTTCAGTGCAACAGCTGTAAAACCTCAGCAAACCCTCAGTATCACTTGGCTATGTCAGATGGGAGCATACGCAATTTTTGCAGCTACAATTGTGTAGTAGCTTTTCAGGTGTGACATCTAGGATTTCTTCTGAAATTACCAATCTGAATTAACAGAATTCTAAATTGATGGTGGAAATACCCAGGTGCAAGGTGCAACCCTGTAAAATTAAGTCTGTCCATTTGCTTTCCCACAGAATCTGTTCAACAAGCCTGCGGGACCCAACTCCTCGGTGGTGCCCCAGTCACAAGGCCAGGTCATCGTGAGCATCCCCTCAGGGACAGTGGTCTCAGCCAGTGGCACCACCTCGACCGTGTCCCCCAGCTCCACGAGCACCTCGGCTGCAGCAGGGCTCCAGAGGTTGGCTGCCCAGTGCCAGCAGGTCACTTTTACCCGCTCTGTTGTGAAAATCAAGTGTCAGCACTGTAACAGATCATTTGCTACCAAACCAGAACTGCTTGACTACAAGGTAAGAAAGATTAGGCCTTTCCAAGCTCTTCTTTTCACCACAGAAATCCAAGAGATTGCTGTTTATATGCATTGGTGTGTCAGTATAGCTTTGTTGCTTGCAAAGACCTGCTATGGAGGGTTTTGAAACTGATTTGGTATCATTTAACCAATATCAAATTATTAGTGGTGCTAGCTCTATGATCTTAAAACCAGAAAAAAAAAAAAGAACTCCAAAAAACCCCCAAATCAAATGATTGCCTGGCTAAATAAACACATCCCTGTCTCTTGGACCAAGGGATGTTCCTTTTAATCCAAGGACAAAACACATTGGTGAGGGCTTTCTGCAGGAAATTTTGCTTTATTATAAAGCTAAATGGGGAGACTCATTTGCTGGTGCTGTCTGTTGCTGATTTCTAAGGGTATAAATACTCTTCTACATTTCTATTAACAATTTAAATGTATTATATGGGATGTGACTCATTCAAACATTGAAACCAAAACATTCTGGCTGCCTTGCAGGGTAAAATGTTCCAGTTCTGTGGGAAGACCTGCTGTGATGAGTATAAGAAGAAGGGCAATATGACGGCTTTGTGTGAATACTGCAGGTTTGAGAAAATTATCAAGGAGACAGTGAGATTCTCAGGCGTAGATAGAACATTCTGTAGTGAAGGTAAGAAAGGGCAAAACCCTGTCTCAGAGAAATCAAGTCACAAGTGTTTTGCCTTAAAATTATTGGTGATACTAAAAGAAATCTAGTATTTTTAAGTTAGGAGTCTGTTTTTTAGGTTTAGGAACACAGAACCCTGTTCACACTTTACATTTTAAGGGTATGTTTCAACAAATTATCACAGACATCACTAAATAGGAGGAATTAGAAATGCTGAGTGGTTGTCATTTTGGTATTAAAGGATGTTTTTACTGTTTTCTTTTAGTTTGTAAACTGCTGTATAAACACGACTTGTCTAAGCGCTGGGGAACCCACTGTAAAATGTGCAGTTACTGTTTACAAACTTCCCCCAAACTGGTCCAGAATCACTTTGGGGGGAAAACAGAAGAATTTTGCTCAGAGGAGTGCATGTCTAAATTCACAGTTTTGTTTTACCAGGTAAGCAATACTCTCACATCCTCTAACAGACAATTTTATGCACATACCCCTTGTTGGTGTTTCCAAGCGTGTTCAATTTCTCCCTCACTCTCTTTTCCTAGATGGCAAAGTGTGATGGTTGTAAGAGGCAAGGTAAACTCAACGAATCCATAAAATGGCAAGGGGAGATGAAGCATTTTTGCAATCTGCTTTGTATTCTGTTGTTCTGTAAACAGCAAGGTGTTTCTGAGCCTCCACTCCCAAACAACACAGGTAAACCAGGCTGGGGGTGGTATTGCCTTTTGATGTGTGGGGTTGGATGGATGTTTATCTGCAAACTCACTTCAGTGAACTCTTTAAGATCTGCCTTCTCCTGGGGAGCTTGTCTGTTGCTATTGAGTGGGCTCAAGTTTAGATCACTCTTACCTGAGATAGTTTCAAACTTCTGTAGGTATGAAATGCAATTGCTTCATGTACCAAACAAATTTTAAAGAAGATGAAGCAAAACCACTAGCTTTCAGTCACTTTCATGAAATAAATGCCTGTTTCCTTGGGGTAAAATGTGCTGATATCTAGTGAAGACACATTAAATATCTAGCTTGTCTTCATAACACCTAGAAGATATGGTAGAATGTTAATATTCTCTTAACAAAAACAATCAAGTGGTGAAATTCATAGACTTAATGGTTTTAAATTCAGACTCCTGTATATGCACTTAAGCCAGCCACTTCTGTGCAGTGTGTAGGCATGTGAAGAGCTCCCATTTCTGTGTCATTAAGTGTTGATTCTTGGGAAGTATCAGTCCCAAGGTTAACAAGTGCTGTAGCTGTTTTGTTGAGCAGGTGGAATGGGAATGAGGGTGGGAATGAAGCCCACAGGAACAGGAACTGTGAGTTTCTCTAGGGCATGAGACACAGAGGGGTGAAAGGCCCACAAAGACAGGAAGAGAAAGGGAAACAAAAGGCAGCAATATCACCAATCCTAAAGAGGGGCATAATCTCCCACTGAGTGATGGTGGCTGCAAGAGTAAGGGACCCAAAACCAGTAAAATATTAACTGAAAGTTTTTAGTGGACACCAGGCCATATTCAGCTTTTCAATTTGATGCACATCTTTTGCTTACATTGGTGGGAGATTTTTTCCCTTCTTGCTTGACTTGCTTGTGGAACCAGCTCCTGTTTAAACTGAAATGCTGCAGCTTGACACCTACATCCCCTTCTCACACAGCAGCCTCTTTCATCTGGAGACAGATCTGAAGGGTGGGTGTTGTTTCAGAAATGCTTTTTTTCTCAATTATCTTACTGCTTATTCTCATTTTCTTCTGTCCACTGTGTCCAGCAAACCTTTCCATGGCACCAGCCTCCTCCTCAGGCCCTCCTTCTTTAAGAAAGGACTCAACCCCTGTCATAGCAAACGTGGTGTCCCTTGCAAGCACCCCAGCTGCCCAGCCTACTGTTAACTCCAACAATGTTTTACAGGGTAAGGCAGCTGAATACGATGCCTGTACTTTTACATCTCTATTCCTGAACATTTATATTTGCTCAGGGATTTTATTTTTTATTGAGAGCAACGGCCACTTCTTCATTATGCTTCACACCAGTGCAGATGGTTGCGTTTGTCCTTCCTTTACCTAGGTATAAATGATGACTTAAATTTATGTACATACATCAAGGAATGAGTTTTAATTGGAATTCTTTTTCTTGACCTTGGCAGAATATGGATTATGGTCCTTGATGATAAGTAGACATATTACTGTATGGTTTTTTTTCTTCACAGGTGCAGTCCCTACTGTGACAGCAAAAACAATAGGAGATGTAAGTTTTACAAGAGACTTTTCTCAATTTTGCCCAAATTGTATTAATAACAAGTAAAGTATCCAAGAATTTGGCACCATAATTTTGTAACTGATTTTTGATTGGGATTTAAAATTCATCCAGCTTGCAGATGCTTTTTAAAAAATGAATAGAATTTACATGGTACAGAAGTCTGATTGTGCCCACTGACAGATTGGATATTGTAAGGCAAAACATGTCAGATTGTACCTCTTAAGGTGCCTGTGGTTCTCAAGTAATTCATGTCTGGCTTCTGCACTGGAGGCTGCCTTTTGTGCCCAGAAGTGGCATAGGATGGCAAAAGGACCAGCACAGGAGGGAGGAGACCAGCCTGGGCTGCTGGGACTGATGTGACCCAGCTCCTGCAGCTTCATTTTCCTTCCCCACTCCCTGGCAGTGTGGTAACAGAGCTGTGGGGACCCACTGTCACCACTTACCTGGGGATAACTCTGAGAGTTCCTATTCTTGAGCCCTTTGAAGTATGTGGGGTAATATCATGCAACTCTCTTAAAATACAGAGATGTTTTTATGTAGCTTCAGTTTCTGGAAGACTGACAGCTTTGCTTTTAGCTGGAGTGTCACTTATAGATTAGAGTATGAGTTTTCCCTCTTGAAATAGATCCTGTTATTTGAATGCATGACTGAAGATTACAGTTAGCAGGACATGGAATTAGTACAAGCATGAATAGTCAGTCTGTGTGGAATCAGGAAATGATGCTGCAGCTGCCGGAATTGGTGTTCATTTTTTACATTCATTTGTTTTCAGTGGTTTCACATTGGTTTACTTAGTTTTATCAGGGTCTGTATCAGCCAGACTTTTAGTCATCAGAAGTATCTTAACATAACTCCTCTTTATATTTCTGACATTCCAAGGTCAAAAGTTTATAAAGCTTATTTGACTACAGAAACCAAATATTCTTGCAAATTTATTCACTGCACTGTTAACAAAATTAGCTTTATTAGCAAAATTAGCTTTAAGCAACCTTATTGTTGGATCAGCATAAATTGAGATGGAGACCAGAAAGCACCAAATACATTAGCCAGCTTGTTTTGCAGTAGTTTATAAATGAGGATTTTTATCAGCAAATAGAGTTTTAAATTCTTCAGGCTCACACAGTGGAGAACAAATGCTAGTTTTATGTTATCCTTCAAACCAGTACTGACTTGGCCCTCATTTGTCTTTTCCAAACAGGCAAGTACCCAGACAGATGCCCTAAAGCTGCCATCATCAAAACCACCCAGGCTTCTGAAAAACAAAGCTTTATTGTGCAAGCCAATCACCCAGACCAAGGCCACCTCGTGCAAACCTCACACACAAAACAAAGAATGCCAGACAGGTGGGTGTCTGATCTCCTACCCCTGTTGGAATTGTCTGCACTGCAGTGGAGAGAGTAATATGTGATTTATGTAATAGGGAGTATTTTAAATGTATTGACTTTAACTAGTTTTCATGTTGTTATATGCTATTTTCTAACAATTTTTGTTCTGTTTTTGGTATAACAGAAAAAGAAGAACCTGCTCCACCCCAGATCATTGTGGTACCTGTTCCTGTACCAGTGTTTGTGCCAGTGCCCCTCCACCTCTACACCCAGTACACACCAGTTCCCCTGGGGATGCCAGTACCTGTAAGTTAAGCTGCAGTTCACTACAGAAGTCAGAGGTTTACAGGCTTGTTTTGTGTCCAGCATACCAAGCACTGTGTCCCTGGGTGTTGTGTCTGGTCATGCAAATGGTATTTGGAGTCCTTGAAGCCATTTCCCTCCTTATTATCATATCATATTCACATTTGGTTAAACGTTGTCACACAAAACTATCAAACTGTAGGAAGAGTACAGAGCTGTCCAGTCTGGAGTTATTTTTAACTTCATTTTTGTAGTCCTAAATATATAGCTAAGGTTAAGTGGGAGGGACCTTGCTTGTGCATTTGCTGTTTCACTTCACCCCTAAGTATGTTCTGATATTTTCCACATGTTCCATAGGTACCTGTTCCCATGCTCATCCCAACTACCCCAGATAATGCTGATAAGATCAATGAAAATATTCAGGAAAACAAGGAAAAGATCTCCATTAATCCATTTGAAGCTGATCTCCTTCAAATGGCAGAAATGATTGCAGAAGACGCGGAGAGAGACAAAACACACTCTCATGGTGGTAGGTGGTGGCTTCAAAAGGGACAGGAAATGCAGTGAGGTGAAGGTCCTCTCACCACAAAAAATTCCCTTGCCCTGATCCTAGATGCTGATTTGACTTGTGTTGACAGGAACAGGTTACCAGAGGCAGTAACCTCCAGATCCATGTTAGAAGGAGGAGTCAAAATCAAGGAGACAGAGCAGCTGCTTTAGAAGAATGTTTTCCTGCTTTTTATGGAGGGTTCTTGAGGGATGAGGCAGATCAGAGTGTGTTGGATAGTGACCAACCCATGTAATGAAAGTGAAACAAGTGGGAAAGAGATGAACAAAATATCCTACTGGTCTGCAGATGACTCAAATAATAAACAGGGAGGGATGGAAGCCTTTGGAAAAGCAAACCTACATTAGTTCTGCATTTCTGTTTCCCCTGCAACGGCATGACCAAGGTAGAAAGCTTTTAGAACTCTAGTGGAGAAGAAGGCACAGCATGTGTGTTAATGTTATGACCTAATACATACGTTTTTTCTGTTCAAAGTATTTTGTATTAGTTGTGCAAGCTGTCCATCATGTGTAGATACAGATTTCCTTCTTTTTCTAAAGGATCTCAAACATCCGAGCACGAGCTCTTCCTGGACCCCAAGATATTTGAGAAAGGTCAGTCAGCTTTTTTATTTTGCAAATGGATTTAGATCCTGCTTCATCTCTTCTTGCAAACTCCTGGTTCTGCCTTTCCTGTAGCACATGGTGCCTGTGATCCCTCTCGTTGCAGACCAGGGCAGCACCTACAGCGGAGATCTGGAATCAGAAGCAGTGTCCACTCCACACAGCTGGGAGGAGGAGTTGAATCACTACACCTTACGATCCAATGCCCTGCCAGAACCTGATCCAGAACTCAAGCAGTTCTCCAAAGGTGAAGTGGAACAGGACCTGGAGGCAGATTTCCCATCAGGTCAGTGTAAAGTGAAGAAAAACTCTTTGTTTTATAAAAGCTCACACAGTTTTCTGCATGAGCATTGTCTCAGCAGCCTGTTTGTGTGTTTTTATGTAGTGACACTGGATGTTTAAAGCTGCAAGAGTTTTAACTCTACTGAAAATTACTATTTTTAAAATATTACTGCTGTCTTTAACGACAGCACTCTGCAGAACCCCTGACAGGAGTAGCAGGGAGCCTTGCTTGACTCCTTTGAATTCATCACTTCTGTGTTCCTGGGTATAATCCATGTGAGTGGGGGCTAAAATCATATTTGCCTGAATAAATACACCCACTGTTTGGGGGCTATTGAGAATTTACTGTCTTTGTACAGCAAGTGCACAGATTGCTAAATTAGTCGAATGTCAGCATTATTTGAAGATACAAGTGTGATTGTCAACTGTGAGGTGTTCTCAGTGACAGTGTCACTTCTACCTGGGCTGCTAAATCATGTGATTAAACTCTTCATGGTGTTGATTTGACTTCAGACTCATTTGACCCTCTCAGTAAAGGACCGGGTTTGCATTCACGTTCACGGGCAAGACGGAGACACAGGGATGGCTTCCCTCAGCCAAAAAGACGGGTAAGGAAGTACCTCTGGAACACAAATTCCTTACATTCTGAAATAACAACAATCTAATCTAACCATCCATGGATGAGGAGCTGATAAAATGGTGCTTTGTTTGATGTGTTTGGTTGCCTGTAGGGACGGAAGAAGTCTGTAGTGGCTGTGGAGCCCCGGAATCTGATGCAGGGCTCCTACCCTGGCTGCTCTGTTTCTGGGATGACCCTGAAGTACATGTATGGGGTAAATGCCTGGAAAAACTGGGTCCAGTGGAAAAATGCACAGGAGGAGCAAGGGGACCTGAAGTTTTCAGGTAAATTGGTCTCTCGGTGGAATCAGAAATACTTAGTTGGAGAGTACTTGGCTTGATTCATTGTTCAAGTAAAAATTAAGATTAGGTATCACTGAGTTTTGCAAATACCCATGAGTGGAGAACAGATTTCATAGAATTCTGTCTTACATCTTCCCATGAGTTGGGTGGAGTCGCAGGAGATGAGCACACAAGCAATTATATTTTCTTCTTGAGGTCAAGGAAGTAAATATTACAATCATTTCAAGGAAACTGTGCCCACTCTCAGAAAGATTCCCTGCTTATTCCCAAGCAGGCACTTCTGAGGAGCAGCCAAGCCTGGTAATTTCATTGCAGATCATTTATTTGATCAGTCAGTTCCTGGTTGCTCTGCTTCCCTTTCCAAACCCCCTGCATGTCCCATTGAACTCTTCCTTCCTTCTTCCTTTAAAAAGGGGGAAATGCTGCACTCTACTCATGTCCAGAACTAGTGGGAAATACTCGAGGTCTTTCTCTCACTCTGGTGAGTCTTTCACTCCCCTGAGTCCAGCTGGAGGGGTGAAACCCATTTATCAACCCCAGGCTGACTCAAGCCCATGCAACCATTGCCATCCCACATTTTGGGTTCAGCAGACTCCCAAACATTTATGTGTCTGGGCTCTGAATTCCTGCAGCCTCAGTACTCGTTGTTACATTTCTACTGATTGCACATGTGGCTGGTCTGGATTTTATTGTGCAAATCATTCAATTCTCAGCCAACAGATAGGAAGGAGTTCACCATTTAGTCATGCTGGGTAATCAATGTATGAGACAGCAATTTTGGAGTTCTGCCTACATGAAATAATAAGGAATGTGGGAAGATTTAATGTGATTAATTAGTTTTGCTGATCATTTCCTCCACTCCAGTTCATCCTGTGAAGCTCAAGGAGGACATTCTCTCGTGCACATTTGCTGAGCTGAGTTTTGGCTTGTGCCAGTTTATTCAAGAGGTGCGGAGACCAAACGGAGAAAAATATGACCCTGACAGCATCTTATACTTGTGCCTTGGAATTCAGCAGGTAACTCTGAGTTAGGGCACTGCTGAGAACATGCAGAACTTGCTCTGGTTATTTAGGGGACGTCCACAGTCCCACATAACAGCTTGGTGTTTCTAGAGGAGGCAAGAATGTCTCTTTTTTTGTGTTCTATTGTTTGCCTTCGTCCCATACAGAACTAATTTTTCTGGACTTTTTTTATGGTCACAGTGACCAAGTTCTTCTGTCCTTATAGGAATGTGATGTGGGGGCTGAGTGCTTCTACCTAGACACAAGTACTTGGAGTTGGAACTTTTTGATAATTTTTTATGTGTAGGGAAGATTTGCTCCTCAGAAATACTTGTTTTATGATGGAATGGTTTAGATCTAAAATAATTGCACAGTGCTGTATCAGTTTACATGGAAGAGATTGCCCAGGAATGATTCCCAGTGACAAGACAGATATCTGTTGTGTTGGTAATACAGAAAAAGTACATTGGGAATAACTGCATTGTAATTAGTGAATACTAAGAATAATGTAGTAAGTCCTTACTACCTGCCTTGCAACAGTAGCAGTACAAACCTAGAATAACCCTTATTTGTGTTTAAAATTCAATGTTCAGTATATTTTTGTTCTATTTCCTTTAGAACAGCCTGCTTAGTCCTATTCTGAAACAGGCATTTTGAGATAAAGAGTCAAAAGGTACTTATAAGATAAAACCTATTTAGTTAGACATGGATTTATCTTTTTTTTTTTTCCTTGCTATGCTTGGAGAAAATGTAAAAAGAGTTAAAATTCAAAGTGCCATTGATAGGTTCTATGATTATCAGTGATTTTTGTGTTCCAATTTTGACTTATTTATTGATACAAACTCCTGACTTTTAGAAAAGTTTTTCTAAATTGCTCCTTAGCAAGTTTAAGGAACTTTTCTTCCTTAGTGCTGCAAGTTGAGCAATTTCAGCAGCCTGTGTCTCTTGTCAGGAGGTATTAGCATATAAAGTTATTTTCAACAGAAAAATACTTAATAATTATTATGGTTTTTATAGGCAGACTTTTTCAAGAATATTTAGAGGAAGATGATTTTGCAGAAAACAGCTCTAGAGCTTGAAAATATGAACCATGGTTCTTGCCTAGATCTCTCCTTTTGTACTGGAGAGGTCCCAGTCCCTGCAGAAATTTGATTTGCTGTTTTACTGGAGATTTCACTGAAATGTTTGGCCCCATAAGGCGCTGAGACATAAGAAAGGAAAAGAATCTGATGTCCTGTATCTTCTCTGCAATGTTGTATAATCACAAACTGTTTGCCTTCCTGTTTTTTTTCTCTTGTAGTACCTGTTTGAGAATGGTAGAATAGATAACATTTTCACTGAGCCCTACTCCAGGTTTATGATTGAACTCACAAAACTTCTGAAAATCTGGGAACCTACAATTCTTCCAAATGGTAGGACAATTCTTTTGTTTTATGTAGCTGCATGACAAAGCTGTATCATAAATAATTGTTTTCTCAGGGCCAGGAGGAGGATGTGATCTGAGGCTGTCTCCTCTCTACACCATGGATTTTATGTCTGTATCTACCAGTTATGGTTATACTTTAATATATCTTTGCCTCAGATCAATCCTTGGAAAGAAAGGAATCCCATTCTGGCACTCAACACATTAAGTTTTCTTCTTCCCTCAAGTTTTAGCTCTTTTTTTTTTTTTTTAATACAACTAGCCAGAATTGAATGTAGTATTTAAGATGAGCTACTGCAAATACTGCAAATACTGTGTACAGTGGCACTGATATTTCCCTCTCAGTGCTGGAAATACTCCTGCTGAATTTGAGGATCGTATTAGTAAATCATTGGAATCTTGTCCCAACTCCAAATTAAGACTTCCCAAATTCTGCAGATACTTTTAATTGGTTTTCAAGCCTGTTTGTGTGGTTTATAGAGCTGGACACCAGCCCTGTGAGTACACAACATCTTTTCCAGAATATCAGTGAAACTTGAGTAATGTTGACAACTCCACAACTGGCTTTTCTTTTAGAAAAATGAACTTCTTATTTAATACAGAAATAATCCAATTACATGTAGTTTGCTGCACACAGTGATATTTTTTTACAACAAATTTCTTCTAAGCCCCCATATCTCCCTTTCCTAACTGACTTATGGTAATCACAATGAGCTATTTATACACAAAATGGGACATCTTAAACTCATACTTCCTGTTGTAGGAATTGCACATTTTTGCAGTTGGCTGACTGTGGTTTAATACAGTGAAATTAGAACTTAGTGAGAATCTGCTGCTGTCTGCAGTTCCTTTGTATCCTTCTCTTCAGGTGTTGGAAGATCATGCTGTTCCACAGCTTGGTTCTCCATGCTCTTCTGTTTGTGCATGCAGTATTCTGGTTTTATTGGATTACAGCTGCTGATGATAGGTGTGAATTTGACCTGATGTGTGGTTCATTAATAGAGGTTAGCTGAAAGAGGATTTATATGCATAAATAACTACTTTCTTTTTCCTTTGCCCATTCTTTGCAGGTTATATGTTCTCAAGAATTGAAGAGGAACACTTGTGGGAATGTAAGCAGCTGGGTGCATATTCCCCCATCGTTTTGTTGAACACCCTTCTATTCTTCAACACCAAATACTTCCAACTAAAGAATGTCAGTGAGCACCTGAAACTGTCCTTTGCCCATGTTATGAGGCGCACTCGAACTCTGAAGTATAATACTAAGATGACATATTTACGTTTTTTCCCACCCTTTCAAAAACAAGAGGTAGAATCAGGTGAGTGCTCTCTGATCTTTGGTGTTTTGCAGTCACGTTTGTGTTGTCTGAGTTTTGGAATCAGAGGATTTTGTGATTCTGTATTGTCTGCTTCTGTTTTAAAAAAGGACTGGGGAGAACAAGTCTGTTCTGCAATAAGCAGAGCTAAGCATATGCTGTTATCCTGAATGCATTTGCAGTATTTTTCTCTGCTTTAAAGAGAAATTTTGAATGAGCCAAGGCACCCAGGAAAAACTTACAAAGGAAGCATCACAGATTTGGCTGCAAATTTGTTTAATAGTCTTTGATAACATCCTCAGCTTGCATAAAGCTCTGTTAACTTCTGCAAGAGTTAAAAGCCTTTTCTGAAGTCATTTTCTCATCACTTCACAATCTTAGGGTTTGGAGGTCCAGACCTTTATTGTAACTTTAATTCCCATATTTGTCCTGGGTTTGTGTGGGGAGCAGATCAGGCACCCCCAGTGGAGAGCAGCAGTCTGGGGCTTGCACTCAGAGGCAAAGACACCCAGATGTTTGTTCTCAGTTAATTCTGGCATTTGGGAAAAGGAAGTCTTTGATCCTATAGGATTCTTCAGTTCATAGTTCCAGTGCATTACATGAATTCTTCTTTAATAAGTAAAATTATATCCTCCATGTTTTCCTGCTAGTTGTTGTGAGTTTTCTAGATGAGGAATGGGCTGTGGTCCTGGCCTGTAGGATGAGCAGTCCTTTGCCCACCCAGCAGATCACACCAGGTGACCATGGTTGGATGGTGGCATGTGACAGAACCAGTTCAAGGAGTGGGTTTAGGTGATGCAGAGTCACCACTGAGTGCTGGGCTGAGACACCAGGCCTTGTTTCTGAAGGTGCTGCTTTTCACTGAACTTCTGTGATGCCGTTTTTGTGTATCCAGATAAATTATCAGTAGGCAAAAGGAAACGCAGTGAAGATGAGGAGGTTCCAACAGCAGTGGAAATGGCTGAAAACACAGATAATCCCCTCCGGTGTCCAGTCCGACTTTATGAATTTTACTTATCAAAATGGTAAGTGACAGAACTTGAGTTTTGGTCTGTGTGTAGACTAGAACAGGCATTTGGGCAAGGAGCCTACTCAGACCCTCTGTGCCTGTGCTGTGGTTCCTCTCCCCAGTTCCCAATCCCTCTGTGTGGGCAGAACAGGAATTCCAACAGCAGCACTGCTGTGAGACCCCAACCAGTTTTTTTTTGTTACTGGTGTTGAGTCAAGAGCAGAGTTACAGAGAGAGATGTGTTCTTTAAATAAATAAATTCTTTGGTATAAATGTAAACTGGAGACATTAGTACAATGCTTATGGCATTCTCATCTCCCTTAATTCCCATATACCATCCTTCTTGTGAGGAGATTATAACTAATACCCCAAGGAACATCATGTCCCTTGTGAAAGAGTGTAGGAGAAGTGTGAATTAGGTAAAACTCCTGATAAATTTTGCCTGCTGAGATGTGAGATTAACTTGTGTTTAGGAGTTAGAAAGGAGACTATAGCAAGGACAGAGATATAAATCATTTTTCTCTCCTGCTTCTATATAAACGTCAGTTAGATCCTTGAGCAGGTAGAAGATGATGTTCTTCTTTCTTCAAAGAAAATACACATGCAAAATGGAACAGCATCTCATTAGTGTCAGCTGAAACTCAGATAAATCACCCTCAGAAATGTACCTACTGAGCACCCTACAAATATCCCATTACTGAGGCAGAGACAGGCATGTGGCTGTCCAGGCTCTTTCTCTTCCTCCTCTTACCTTCCTTGTCTTCACTGGCACATCATTAGAAGCTTTTAGTAGTTCTGGGTCTGGGAAGGCATTTCCTCATCATGTATCATGGCTGAGCCTCTGCAGTGGTGCAGGCAACAGTACAAATTCCCTTTGCTGTTTGGGTGTGATTATCCCAAAGCCAGGCAGGAGGGGTCCTGCCCCTGGAGACTTTAGAACCCTTCCAGAGCCTGGGAGCTGCCTGGGAGTCAGTCAGTCTTTCAAGCAGGTGGGCTTAGCATTGCAGCATGGCCAGGCAAGCTGGGATTTGGTTTTACTCACTCTTGAACAGCACCTTAGAATCATTTAGGTTGAAAACTCCCTCTAATCAAATTGAGCTGTTCCCTCAGCACTGCCAAGGGCACTACTAACCCATGTCCCCAAGTGCCACATCCACATGGCTGTTAAATCCCTGCAGGGACAGGGACTCCACCACTGCCCTGAGCAGCTGTGCCAGGGCTGGACAACCCTTTCAGTGAAGAAATCGTCACTAATATCCAGTCCACGCCGTGAGGCCATTTCCACTTGTCCACATTATGTAGCAATTCTGGAATCCCAGAACCAGTTTCATTCAGGGATTGCATGTCAAATGTATTTATCACTCCTACCATTAACTGGATGACTCTGTAGAACTCCTGCTATAGAGAAGTTACATTGATTTTCTTTGTTTCTTTATAAGAAACTGCTGCTGAGTGACGTGGAAACAACTGTTCCCTAAGTGGAAGGGACACACAGTGTTGCCATCTCAATGTAACTTTGATTTCTTTGCAGATTCTCTCTTAAACTCTTGGTAAGATTGTAAATGCAGGCCAGTGTTCCTAAACCTTGTTTTGTTTGCTTTGGCAGTTCTGAAAGCGTGAAGCAGAGGAGTGATGTGTTCTACCTGCAGCCCGAGCGCTCCTGTGTTCCCAACAGCCCCATGTGGTATTCCACATTGCCAATAGACCCAGGAACCTTGGACATCATGTTAACACGGATTCTTATGGTGAGGGAGGTACACGAAGAACTTGCCAAAGTCAAATCAGAGGACTCTGATATTGAGTTATCAGACTAACTGCAGTGGGGTATTTTCCTTTGAATACGCATCAGAAGCACCAAAATGTGAATACGTCCAGCCTTTGGAAAATGTGTATCAAGTAAGCCAAGATAATGTTGCCTACAGGCAGATTTTGTACCACAGTGGATGTACAAACTGGAACTGGAAGGAAGCAAGCTGTGTAAGCTGCAAACCCAACGTCCTGTGGCACCAGTCAATCCTCGGAACAAATCTAAGTGGAACTCACCTACTGGAGTGGTGCATAAATCCTTTATCTGTTTAGGATTTTTAAAAGTTGTGAGATATTTTTAAGGAAAATGGTTGTGTAAAATCTACCCTCACACTGTTGGGCATGGAGAGCTAGGTTGTGGCTCAGGTGACTTCCCAGCCTGCTGGCTGGCAGCCCTTGCTGCCAAGGAACACGTGGAGGTCCTCGAGCTCCTCCACAGGATACGAGAGAAAGGGGTGAGGTTTAGACAGACACCTTCCGTTATAAATACACCTACACATACACTTTTATAATTTTTTTTTTTTTTTTTTGGAAAACTGGGATCAAATATTAGGAAGGCAGGAGCCCCTGGCCATCCCAAAGGACAACTCTGGCTGCTGTGAAGTGGTCACACGAGGCCGGACGCCGCCTCCCGCTCCGGGCTCGCGCCGACTCTCGCTCTGTTTGTTGGAAGAGGTGCTGTAGGTCAAACTTCTGAGTGACCTTTTGGAGGCTGTCCAGGAGGGGATGTCCTGGGCTCTGTGCAGAATCCCTTCCCCAGCCCAGTAGCTCTGCAGTCTGTCCATATAACCCAGCAAATACTGTGGTGCACGGAAAGTTTATTTCCCTTAAGGCAGCTTTCCTTTCTCCTCTTTCCCTACACCTAAAGTTTTGATTATTTTGTAAAGCAAATCTAGAGAGGGCTTTGTCATTTCAAACAGAAATACACACACACTCTTTCTCTTTCCACCTTTGCAACGCAGGCAGTGTTGTACAAAGGATGCAGTATTACTTCTGACAACAGAACTGTGGTAGAAAATGACCATATGTGTTTTTAATCCCGCCCCACCCAAAGAAATTTAGTCATAGTGTTGGAAATTGAAAGAGATTTTTTTTAAGGCTTGGCTGTTACTGAGTCTTTTGGAAGAGAAAAGCTCCCATGTGGTGTTTAGAGGACAGGACATTATCAGATACTGTCTGTATCTCTGTTTTCTCAAAGTCTAGGTGTGTGTTTCTGATGACCAATGGCCACAAATTCGCTGGAAACCCAAACTATTTTTAAAGAAGAGAATTGTATGTTTTTATCTAGCTCTGGTCAGTTATCCATCTTCTGTAACAGGGATCTGATATTTGAGCTTGTCACTAAAATTTCAAGAGATGAAAATCAACAGCCTCGAATAATATTTCACTTTTTTCTTTTGTTTGGTTGGGATTTTTTTGTTTTGTTTTGTTTTTTTAATTATTTTTTTAGCAGTTACAAAAGTAATTTAACAAAAATAAAATCAGAAAGTAGTCTATTGACGTTGTGTACTCGGTAGTCCTGTCCCTGCCTGTAACAGATTTCACTGATGTATTTTTTAATACAGAAAATTATGTGAAAAGTAAAACCTGCCCCTGATTCTGTCTGACCAAAGCTCATATGTGTCTGTCATTTCTGAGCAAAGGTTCTGCTTTCTTCATGGCCTGGCATTCCCAGGGAAGATGTTTTGGCCACTCCCTGGCACTCAGAGGCTCAGGGATGTTCCTTCAGGCTCAGTTCTTGCTCCATGAACACCAACCTACCCCTCCCCATTGTTAAACTGAATAGGGAAATTGCAGGCAGAGTGGTTTGGACTGGGAATGTTCAGGGAAAACAAAATCATTCTGGAAAGATCAGTTTGTAGGGGATTAGGAAGGTCCGAGGAGTGTCTGCTGCACACAGGTGTGCCCAGAGCCCCGCTGTCCGTGGCACAGGGGAGGCTCCAGGAACTCCTGTGTCTCCTGGGCAGCTGTTGGGGGTGCAGCACACTGTCCTTGCCTGCTCCCTCCTTCTCTCACCCCCCCTGGAAGGAGCAAGGCAGCAGGGAGGGTAGGCTTTCCTTGGGTGGGGATGGTGTGAAAAACAATCCCACAGCTGAGTGTTCCTTAGCAGACATTAACAGAAATATTCCCATAGAATAAGGTAGGATGTTTGTACCTTATGAGAAACACTTTTCTTTGTCTGAACATCCTTGCTGTTTCTTGTCTGGGAGCACTTTAACTGAGGTCAATTTTTTGCAGGCACTTAGAACGAAAGATACTTGCCTTTCAGATTCTCTCAGCAAGGAAAGTGAAATCCCCTTTCACTGGCTGAAAGCAAAGTTGTTAAACATTGTGGAAACCCCTTTGACTTGGTGGCTGTGATGTGAGAAACATTTCATTGCAGTTCCATGGTAATTATTAACACAGTAAGTAGTTTTAGTTTCAATTTCATTTCTTCTTGGAGGCCCTTTGGCAATTGTCTGCCTGGGCTGTTTTTGCTTCTTGAGGGATTTCTTGTCAGTCCAGCTCAAATTCACATGGACGCACAAGAAGGATTACCTTGAAGGATTAAAATATATTTGTAGATTATACACACAGGTTCAAAGTTCTGAACAAAGTTCTTGTTTGTAATCAACATTTCTGATTCAATTGCTGAGTACACAACCAAGGTTTATTGAGATATTCTTTTAAACAGAAAAATCATGCTGCATCCTGCTACATCACAGAGATAACTGTGCTAAAAAAGACCTTTGAGATCATCAAATCCACTCTGAGACCTAAGACCAGCTTGTCAGCCAGACCATGGCACTGAGTGCCTCATCCAGTCTTTTCTTATATTGTAGTCTCAGTGTGGATGGAGAAGCAATAAGGATGGTGTGAGAAAGAAGAATAGAAAACCAGGGTGCCAGCAGGTCCCAGTGCAGGAGGTGTGCTGGGTGCAAACCTGCTGCTCCATCCTGGCTTCAGTTCACTAAAGAAGGCAACTGGGGGCACGTTGAGAGCCACAGAATTAGGTGCAAAAGTAAGTTAAATTACCTTGGGAATTATTCTGCTAACTACTGCTAAAAAAAAACCACCCCAGGATTTCTCTGGAATAGTTTCCAACTCCTCAGAGACTTAAAACAGCAGCAAAGTCCCTCATCACATGTCCCAGGTGTGCTGCTGGTTCAGTGCCAGGGCTCACAGAAGTGACTCAGAGGAATGTGCAATAAAGTCATTGGGTTTTGGCAACAATCTCAGTAACTCCCCAGTCCCTTGAGCAGTAGCTTCACTGTTGCCTTAACAACCAAAATCCCAGAACAAATGCTCGTGCATTGAATGCTTACCATGCTCACAGTCACCGGGCATGGCTGGAGCTTTGCTCCCCTCAGCACAACGGGTTCCTCCCCATTCTTCCTTGACCTGTCATCCATTTTAAACATTCCAGAGGCAAAACTAAGATTTGCTGTCTTCATTAAAGAGCTGCTCCCTGCCAGTACCTTCCCTGTAGCATCATCAGCCTTGTAAGATAAGTAAGAAATGAGTTTTGAGCAGTTGAGCTCCTGCGCATTAATTGGGGGGAGGGGGGGTTGTACCTGTGTACAAGCACCAAAAGTGTGTGAAAATCACAGACCACTGCTGAGGAGAAAGGCTAGAAGGGGTTTGGGGAGCACTGAAATGGGTGTGTTGTGCCTCTGAGAGCTGCAGGTCTTGTTTCATGTTGCCAGAGCTTTACACCTGCAGCAGGTGATGTAACAGAGGAGGCCCCACAGGATCCTCTCCTTTGCCTTACAGGGCTCAGCTGCTCCAGGGAAATCCAGCACCACGGCCACAGAGTTGGGCAGGTAGGACTGACTCTGCTTTTGCATCTTCCCCAGGAGGAAACAATTGTTATGGAAACAAGGGGGGGGTCAGATGGTTCTGCACAATATTATTGTGCTTGTTTTGAAGTTGACCCCAGCCCCTTTTTAGGTGGATTTTTTTAAACTAAGGAAGAAATCACTCATTTATTCTGACCACTGGCACAAACTTCTTCCAGCAGCAGAGCTATAAGAACTTGTCTTTTTATCTTCAGTTCCCCCACCACAGTCCCAAGAAGCATTCCAGAAGTTTTCTGTTGTGTTGTGCTTTCTGAGGGAACAATTTTGGACATGTCAGGAAGAGCAAGTGGCAGAAGAGCTGTTGCAAGGTGCTGGGAAGGTGCTTTGGACAGGCAGGTAATTGATGGTACGTGGCAAAACACTAATATTAAGTCCCTAAGATTAATGGTTTTATATTCAAAACCTCTCACTGAGGAGGTCCTTGATGCTCAGCCACTGGCACCAGTGCTGGCTCTGCTCCAGGGAGTGTTTCACAGTTGCAGAATGGTTTTTAAAACCATAAAGGCTCAAAGGAAAAAAGGGCAGCATGGCTTCCTCTAGCCACAGAACTGAAATGTCTGCTGGACCTCACATTGCCTCTGCTGATGGATTTTCAGCAGAGATTAAGCTTTTATTAAAGAAACAAGAGCTGGGATACCTGACTTTCACCTGCAACGTGGGAGAAGAGAATTTATGACAATGAAACAGTGAAGTTGGACAAAGCTTTACACCCCAAATCTCAAAATGAATCCCAAGGACATGGTTTTGATCTTGGCAGATCCAAGTGGATGTGGGCAGCACAAGCCACACACCCCACCGTGGTTGTCTTGATTATTAGTCAGCCTTTGGATAATGTTAACAAAGGGGCTTGGGCCTGCAAGTCCTGGGTCCTCTACCCTCTCTTCTGCATATTTATAACACAGCCAGAGCAATTTGAAAAGGATTTTTTGACCTGCTGGGAGCCAGGCTGCAGCTTTGGAGAGAAGGGTGAGGGTGATGACACCTGATCTTTCTCTCCAGCTAAGCCACCGACTCATCCCCCAGCCCCAGCACTTCCCCTCATTCCTGTTGGATCGATGACACCTCATGTCTTGTCCCTTCCAATCTGTACCTTGGTTGTAGCCTCTGTAAATTGGCCAGACCTTCCTACCTCGTTTGGGCATTATGAGGCAGAATTCCATCGGATGCTTTGCAGCCCCGTGATGAAAGGTGCTATAAAACTGCAAAGTGTTACTGCAGAAGGTGTAACTAGGTCACCAGTGCATCATAACCTATATTAAACAGGCATTTTCTTATATGAGAATTTATAGAGTACAATGTACGGTATTAATAAGTGAATTATTGAGACCCTCAAAATAGTTTTTGTTTCAATCATATCTGTATTCTGGAAAAGTGATTAAAAACCTTTAACCTTAATAAAAGAGTGCATCCTCCTTTCCTGTATGATGTTGGAATCTAAGATTAAGAGCAGAATCTCAGAGATTTCAAATTGGGAGGGCTCAGGTTTTTTTACGCCACTGTTAAAATTGCAGCTGATCACCTGCACAGCAACACCTGGTGGTTCCCACGTGGTGTTCCCACTCACACTGGGTTTTGTTCCTCTGGTGTGGGCAGTAACTACACACCTTCCCCCAGCTGAGTGCAGGGGACCTGGTGGCACCCATCAGCGAGAGGGTCAGTCCTGGGGACTGAACATGCCCTGTGCTCCGTCACCCTCTAATGCCACCATCACCCAAGAGCTGCAGCGACACAGAAACACCATCTCTGCTGCAGGCAAAGCACCTTTATTGGCTTCAGGGCACTCATTGCTCAGGAGAATCCAAAGCTTTTAAAAGGAGAGGCAAAGGCTCTGAGAGGTCAGTGTGGGTTTCCCAGCACCTGCCATCATGCATGGCAAGGCCTTTGGATCAGGCACCTGCTTGGCTTCTCTTGGGTTCCTTGTTGGGAGTTAGCTCCTCCTCATGTTTGTCACACGAGTTACTTTTTCTTGTCTTTGCCACCTGGATTTTTATCCTTCTTTGGGTTTGTCCTCCCAGACAGAAAGGCACCACTTGCTCCACCAAGTGAGCCCAGGACAGATGTCATCCCAATTTGGGCACCAGTAGAGAAACCTGCAGCTCCTGCAAAGACAGATCAAGGTGTGAAGTCCCAGGAGCATCGAAGCTCCCTGCTCAGGAACCGAGCACTGGGCACAGACAGCCAAGGACTCCTCCTGGGCAGGGAGAACCTGGAAAGTTGGGAGCAATTCAGACCAGTGAGGCATTAAAGGGTTGGTTTGGCTCTAGAGCAAGCCCAGGGTACAACCCTGCGTTCCCTCCCACGGAGATGACCCCAGGGCAGCCCAGCTCCCCTGCCCTCCTCACTCACCGATCGACTGCAGCACAGCCACGGTGCTGCCGGCGGCCACTCCGCCGCCGTTGGCGATGGCAGCTGCCGACATCATCTTGGCAGCGATGGAGCCAGCGGCGATGCCAGCTCCTGTGAACCCCAGTGCGCCGATGCACAGCGGGATGCCAACCAGTGCCACTGCTGCAGGGAGGACAGAGCAGCGTTAGGGTGCTCTCTGTGAGCCACCAGCACCAGAACCGGCCTCCCCAAAAGCACCCAGGGACCAGAGCGGGCAGCGAGGGCTGGGGGTGCAGGGACAGGGACACCCCATGGCCGGCAGGAGAGGAGCAGTGGGCAGGGCTGCAGCAGCTCCTCCAGGCAGAATTCCAGGCAGCGGCCAGTGCTGCCCCTCCTCCACCCCGCCTGCACCCCAATTCTCCCCAGCCCTGGTACTCGCAGCCCCAGTCCAACCCAGTCCTCAGGACCACAGGGACTGGGAACAGGCAGTGAACCCAAGCGCTGCTCATCCAGTGCCAGACCCTCACCTGCTCCCACTGTGACTCCAACGGCAGCTCCAATCACTTTCCTCCCTGAGAAGGAAAACAGCAGGAGGGCAGGAGCATGGACAGTAAAACTCCCCAGAGCAGTGCCTCACACCCTGTGCCAGGCAGAGCAGGGTCCCAGTGCCAGCAGCAGCTCCTCCAGCCTCTCCCTGCCTTCATCTGCCCTCGGCCCCTGAAGACCCCTGGGAAGAGGCCACTGGGGGGGTGGGTCCCACTGCCCCTCCAGCCTGGAAGGAAAAGGGAGAAGGGGCACACCCCAGAGTGCCCACCCACCCTGCCCACCACACCCACCAACCCGGAACAGCACGGGACACTGGGCGTGTGTCCCTGCCACCAGCACAAGATGAATCAAACACAGGCCATAACCAACCCAACCACTGCCTTGCCAGCTGCTCCCTGTGTAGGGGGGGGGAGGAAGCAGGGCTGGAAACACTGCCTGCTGCAATCCCTTCCTGGAGCACGGCAAACCCCAAGGCACTTGGCAGGTACCGGGGCCCCAACTGCACATCCACCACCACTACACCCCCACCTGCAATGCACTTTTGCTTTCAGGGCACCCATTGCTCCAGCACATCCTCAGCTCCTAAGAGGGTGGCCCAGCTGCTGGGGCTTCCCAGTGCCTACCAGGCTGCCTGGCAGAGATCTTGGGATCAGGCATTTGCTTGGCTTCTCTTGGGAAGTCACACAGAATCACAGAATGAACTATTTTGGAAAAGACCTTTGAGATAATCAAGTCCAACCTGTGACCGAACACCTCCTCATTAACTAAACCATGGCACTGGGTGCAATTTCAGTCCTTTTTAAAACACATCCAGGGATGGTGACTCCACCCCCTCCCTGGGCACACAATTCCAGTCCCCAACCACTCTTTCAGTGAAGAATTTTTTCCTGATGTCTAACCAAAACTTCCTCTGGACTTTACCTAGATTAGACTCATCCTTGGGTTCACTACTGGGATTTGTATCCTTCCCAGGTTCCTCATGTGAAATTGTCTCCTTCTTGGGTTCATCACCAGGATTTGTATTCTCTTCAGATTCCTCATCTGAAATTGTCTCCTTCTTGGGTTCATCACCAGGATTTGTATTCTCTTCAGATTCCTCATCTGAAATTGTCTCCTTCTTGGGTTCATCACCAGGATTTGTATTCTCTTCAGATTCCTCATCTGAAATTGTCTCATTCTTGGGTTCCTCATCCAGAGTTGACTTCCTCTTCAACATCTTGGCAGAGTCTGCTGCACCGAGTGACAGTAGGATAAATGTCAGCCCAATTTTGGCACCAAGAGAGAAACACGCAGCTCCAGGCCAGTGCTGCCCCTCCCTCATAGCAGCCCCTGAGTCTCCCTGGCCCCAGCACTCGCAGCCCCCAGCCTGGCCCGGTCCCTAACGGGGCTGGGACCAGGCAATGAATCCAAGTGCCAGAGATTTACCTTCTTGGGCAGCTGCTCCAGTGGCAGTTCCTTTGCCTCTGTGTATCACACCTAAGAGAGAAAAAGGCAGGAGGGCAGGAGAGAGAAGAGCAAGAGGAAAAGAAAAACGAAGAGGAAGAGGACAGGGAAGGTGGAAAAGGAAAGGGAGCAGCACTGCCCATGCTGCACACCTGCCCACAGCGTTGCTCACCTGCCCGCAGTGCCCGGTGGACTGGAATGGGTCCAGTGCCCACCCCGGGGCTGCCCCATCCCAGCCACACCCGGGCAGGAGGCAGAAGGCTGAGAGTGAGTCTTTATTTGGGGGGTCAGATACAGCAAGGGGGGCACGGGACGGGTCGGGGTCCCTGCCGGGGAGGAGCAGTAACTCCACCCCAGCCCAAAGCACTGCAATGGCCAACAGGACAGACCCTCAGGAGGAAGAGAAATCAGCCTGGGCCCCACCAGCAGGCTTGGCCTAAGCACAGGGCCCCCTCCATCCCCCCTCCCCAGGAGGAGCCCCCCGAGGAGGAGCAGATCCCCCCGATCTCACCTCCCCGCGGCCAGCAGGTGGCGCCACACACAGAGCAGTGCCCCGAGGTCGGAGCCGCAGCCCTTTTAGGCGGCCCCAGCACTCAAACCCCCGCCCCCTGTTCTGGAAGGTTCCTTCTCATTCGGTTGTTTATTGGCTCCTTGTTGTAGCTCCCGCCTCCCCGTTTCCCCCATTGCTCCTTGTTCAATTGTATCCTCCCCCTTGACTGTACCCTATTGGGATTCTTTCCTTGTCCCTGCCTTGCTCCACCCCCCTATAAAATGCTGTTCACAGCCTTGCTCGGGGCTGGTTGGTCCCTAGACCCTCCTCAGGCAGTAAGTCCAGTGGAACTGAGCCCATCGGCCCCTCTCTCCTTCCTTACCCCCGGGGTAACCCCAGCCCTGGCCATCGGCTGCCTGGTGCGTCTCCCCTGAGGAGGAGCCAGCCCGGCTTCCAGCCCACACCTTATCCTGCCACCCAAGACGTTCCCTGTGGACGTCGTGGAGGTGACGCTGTGTCCCCTCTGACTGAGGGCACACCAGAGCTCTGACCCAAGAGCCAGCAAAGCATCAGGATGTGGCCCTGAGGATCCCAGACACAGCACCCAGGACCCAAGAGCCCAGCCCCAGTGGTGGGGCGGAGCGTGTCTGGCAGGACCAGCACCCCTGTCCCACCCCAGATCAAACTGAGTGGGGGTCCTGAGGGCAGACACTGCAGAGATGCACCCCCTTAACCCCTGGGGCTCTGCCAGCCCTGCAGTGCAGTGTGATGCTGCCATGAGGAGTGGCCATAGCACTGCCCCTGTCCCTGGGGCTGTGCAGGGGACAGGGAGCAAGGCTGGGAACGCTGCCTGCTGCAATCCCTTCCTGGAGCACAGCAAAGCCCCCGGTGCTGGGCAGGCACCTGAGCCACGACGCACACCAAGCACCACCCCACACACACTTCCATTAAAGCTTTCAAAGCATTGCTTGCTCAAGGAAATCCCCATCTTTTAGAGGCGCAGCTGGCAGTCTGGGGGGGCTTTCCAGGGCCTGCCACGGGAAGAGAGGATTGGCTTTGGGTTGGTGTGAGCAATGAGACAACTCTTGGTTCATACTTCAAATAAAAACAATTTATTAAAAGAACAATTACCAAAAAAGTAATTGCAAGTATAAAATAATTAGGGACCCAAAAGAATTCAACCCAAAAACTGGGTTGGAACAAATTAGAGACTTTGTTGGCCGATCCGGCTCAAAGTCCCCAAAGCAGAGAACCTGCAACACTGGAGTGACTTCAGCTAGCCCAAAGTCAAGGGAGTTAAAATTGTCTCTAGAGACAGATAAAGGCCGGTGGTCCCAGCACTGGGCAGCATCAGCACCTATTCTGAGGTGAGTGGCACCTCTGGGCTTGTGTTTAGGGGCTTTACAAGTTTTGATCCCACCCATGACTGCCCACTGTCCAGCCTCCATGGTCCTGGTGAGTCGAGGTGAGGTAATCTCAGTCCACCAACGGCTCGCTGTTGTCTGGGGGAGCGATGTCATCGGCTCCAAAGGTGGGAAAAGTCCTCATTAAAATTCCACGTTGTCCTGGTGCTGGGCTGCCCAGTAAGGTTCCAAAAGTAGCTCCAAGTCAGTTAGAAAGCCTGCTTTTTGGTCAGGCTCAAAACTTACTTAAAACTTACAAAGGTTAAATACATTTAGTAAAAAGCTTTAAACTGCGTTACAAATATTTTAGAGACCTCTTAAAAACAGGGTAATCAACTTGGACATGTACAGTAAATAAGACATTGTGGGTTTTTACACTCTTTAGGGACTAAAGAGGGAAACAAACTTGTGGAACTTCTATTAACAACGAATTTTAACAAGGAATTAGGTAAAACACTCTATCGAATTAATGATGAGAATAACTTTGGAACTTAATAGCTCTCAACTATGTTGATGGGAAATTTGAATAAGCACTAATTAAACTTTATACAATTAAACGTTAAAAACACTAAATATGCAAAGGCCAACCCTCAATTTCATATATGACAGTTGGTAACGTAGAGTTGTTCCTGTGTTGAGCATGGTATCGGCTGCTGCTCACAGGGCAGAGTCAGGCCGTTTGTTTTCCCCTGCAAAGACAAACACTGGATGTCCCACAAGCATCGAGGCTGCCTGCTAAGGAACAAGCACAAGGCAGGGCCAGCCAAGGACTTCTCCTGGGCAGGGAGAGGCAAGGGTATCCCTGGACTGTGCCAGTGAGCTGGCCTGCAGCAAGTTCAGCTCCTGAGCAAAGCCAACCCCTGTCTGCTGTTCCTTTCTGTCTCTGGCCACTGCTGCCAGTGGACACAGCAGTTCTTGCCTCAGAGCAGTCACCTCCCTGCCCGGCCCCTGAGGCCCTCAGCCTTGACCTCTACCCCAGCAGGTCCTGACTCTTCCCACTACATTGGGGATTGATCCCTTGCCCACATTGAGGGAAGATTTGGACCACGCAGGGGTTAAAGAACTGGTTGGCCTTTACAGCAAGCCCAGGCTACAACCCCATGTTCCCACCCAGCCCAGCCCAGCTCCCCTGCCCCCCCAACTCACCGGCTGTGAGAGCAAAGGCAAAAGCCATGGACTTGCTAATCCACACGGAATCCATGGACAACGGCACACAACCTGCCAGTGCTGCAGGGAGGACAGAGCAGCGTTAGGGTGCTCTCTGTGAGCCACGTACAGGCAGAATTCCAGGCAGCGGCCAGTGCTGCCCCTTCCCTCTCAGCGGCTCCCAGAGTGACCCCGAGCGCTGCTCAGCCCGTGCCAGACGCTCACCTATTAATGTCATTCCAATGATCACTCCAACGAAGAGTATAATGATGAATCCACGCCAATCTAAGAAGGAAAATGACAGAAGGGCAATAGTGTGGGCACTAAAGCCCCTCCCAGCTGGAGCCCAGGGCGCTGTGCCGGCCAGGGGAGGGGCCCGGTGGCAGCAGCAGCTCTCCCAGCCCCACCCTCCTTCAGCCCTGCGGATGGCCGGGAACGGCCCCGAGAACGGCCCCGGGGAACGGCCCCCGGGAACGGCCCCCGGGAGCGGCCCCCGGGAGCGGCCCCCGGGAACGGCCCCCGGGAACGGCCCCCGGGAACGGCCCCGGGAACGGCCCCGGCCCCGCTGCCCCCAGAGCCCGCAGGAGAGCGCAGAAGGAGCAAAGCACGGAGTCCCCGTGTCCCTCGTGCTGTCCCCTTGCCGGGCCCGTGCCCCCACCCCATGACTCACCCAACTTACCCATGGCAGGCTGGCCGGGAGCGAGAGCCGCGCAGGGTCCTCTGTGAGCCTGGGCCTTCCAAGAAAGAGAACAAAACTTTCTTCCCTGGGCACTGGGGGAGGCCGGCGGGGCTTTGCTGCCCTGCACGAACGCCCCCAGCCACCCCTCTCCCCTCCAGGAGCCCCCGGCCACCGCCCAAAAGCAGAGAGCCCGCAGCCCCCGGCCAGTTTCCTGCCCCGCCCGGGGCTCGCTGCCTGCTCCGCTGGCGCAGCGAGGTGAGCAGCCCCCGGTATCGTCCCCCCCTCAGAGAAAGGGCGTTGTCCCCAAAGAGCGGCAGCGCAGCACCCCGCACCAGCACCCTGGGCTGCGTCTGAGGGGCCAATGGCTGCCGGAAGGATCGAGGCCCGGGGCGCAGCCGGGACACTGAATTTTCCAGTTTCACCTTCTCACCAATTCTTGGTCTTGCTGCCTCTGCCGGAGCGGGGTTTGCAGCTCTGCCGTCTTCGGGGCTCGGAGTCTGGGGGTGTCCTCGCAGGGAGCGCTTTCGCCACGACCGCCTCGGACGGGAGTTGCGGGGAACTCCGGGGGAAGGACGCGCCGGCGCCTCCTTATAGCTCTGCCGGGGCTCCGGTGGCGTCACGGGGCGTTTCCCGACCGCTGCAACTGCGCGGTTTCGAGGATGCCCTCGGGCAAGTGTGGAAATCGTAGCTCCGCCTGCCTCCGGTGCACCGGGCAGCCCCAAAAACCCAGCCAAAGCCCCACCCTGCACCCCCCTCTCTCCGCTCCCTGCACCCGCTCTTCAGCCCGAGCCCGCTCAGGGCAGGACGGGGGCAGCGCCCTGGGCCGGGGCGGTGAGGGGCAGCGGGTGCCGTAGCTCATGCGCCGCTGCAGCTGGTTGAAGGGGACCAAATCCAGTTGCAAGTTGATCTGGTTCCTTTTTACCAGCCCCAGGGACGCATCGTCTCTCCGGAGGCGCCGTCTGCACCGTGCTGGTGGATGGGGGCTCCCGGCGTGGGGGTGCCAGCCCAAAAATACATACTTCTTGACATTCCATAAGGCCGGCCGGCTCCATATGGGCATATGAAGAAGTATGTAGGGTTGGGAGGGAGAGGCGGGCGGCTCGGGGCGCGGGGCACGGGGCTGTCCCTCTCCCGGCCGTGTCCTCCGGCTCCAGAGAGATCCTGGAAGGAGCCAGTGGCCGTGGTGAAACCCGAGACCGGGCAGGGGCTGTGGGGAGCATCTCCTGCCCAAGCCCAGTCTTTGGCCTCGGCCTGGTGCAGCGCAGGTGGAGGCACTGCCCATTTGGCACCCAGTGCCCGCAGCTGCCCCGGAGCACGGAGATCCCCGTGTTTGGAGGACAAGCCAGAGCCGTGACCAGCCTGTGTGCCCTGGGCCCAGAGTCCCTGGGCAGCAGGAGGGTGCTCAGGCTGGTGTTTGGGTGGTGGCTGCCCTTTGTGGGTGATGGGATGCTCCAGGCTGCAGCCGAGGCTCTGCGGTTTGGGCTGTGGGGGCACCTGGGTGTTATAAATGCAATTAATGTTGCGGTGTGTCGCTAACTAAGATGGAGGGTAATGAATTATAAGTTAATTGAGAAGTTGGGGCCTTACCAGTTTGTGGAGTTGTAATGTTCCAGTGTAACCGCTAGGTGGGAGTGCAAATGGGGAGTACGCAGTGGGCTGGGGGAAAGAGGGAGAACTTTGTAGAAGGTTCTGTGGGGTGACCTCATGTATGTGATGTCAATGCTTTGAAACAGAACTGGGCAAGAAATGCACCAACCACTCGATGCCCCTGGGATGGACTAAACCACGAGCCAATCGGACCCCAGGATACGAGCCACTGGAGGGAGGATGTGGTTGGACCAGTCATGGCCTGGCAAAGAGTACAATGACTGTGCAGGTTCTCCGTGCCGGGTCCTCCCGAGGAGCTCGGTGTCTGTGGAAGCACTCAGTGTGTGTTACACTGTTTTCTTGGGACTCTGGCTTGTGCTGTGGAGCCTGGGCTACTCCTAAGTTCCTGCTCTCAAATAAACAAGCTGACTTTTCCTTTTTAAAAATCCCCACCTCATTTATACCACTGGGAACTTCACCTGCGAGGAGATGGGGGCAGAGCCCAGGGCCTGGCACGGTTCTCGCCGAGTGCCCAGCCCAGGGGGCGAGCACCGGGCAATGGTGTCGCCTGCTGCTGTGGCAGAGGGAAGGTGCAGAGGGAGTGTGGGAGGCTGGGCGAGGTCTGGGCAGGGCTGGCCTCAGCCACCGGTGGGGAAGGCGCACGGAGAGAGGAAGCAACGAGGGACTGTTCTGGGGGAAACAGGAACGAGTTTAGTGGGGCCTGGGGAGAAGGGCCAAGAGGAGCAAGGAGTGGCCCCTTGACAGGCGATTTTCTGCCCCACTGCTCAGGGTGGAGCAAACATAAACCAACCAACAGCACCACAGCCAAGGGGTGTAAGAGAGGCGGGGTACACACAGGCATTGGGGAGAGGCGTACGTGGAGAGGGTGAGCACGGGCCAATGACAGAACTAAGGGAGGGCACAGCGGTGGCCATTGCAGACGTGCAGGCTGTCACGTCTAGAACTTTCCTGCCAGACAGCCTGGGGGTGTCTGTGTTTGGGCAGGCATCTATCTTAGGGTTCCTGGGCTCAATGAGAACCAAACCACAGCACCTCTTGTCCAACGGGGCCTAGGGCACCCTGGCTAGGGCTGTGGCTCATTGCAACAAGGGCCGAGCCCTGTGAGCCCACAGGGGCCAGCACGGATGGATGGCAGAGGTGGGCACCTGTGCTTGGAGCCACTTCCACAGCGGGAATCCCCCTCGGCCCTGGCTCTTGGCTTGAGAGGAGACCCCACCCCCGCCCCCCAGTCCTGCTGCTTCTGCTGCTGCACTGAGTCAGGATGCACCAACTGGCTCCCCTGCCACCCTGCAAGCCCCAGGACATTCCACACCCCAAATCCCTCTGTCTCTGTGCCTGAGCAGTGGTTCCCAGTCAATGCAGATGGGCCTGCTTGGAGGAGGACCAACCTCCCGCCCCCCCATGCCCCTGCTCACCTTGTTTGCAGGGCCAGCAGAAGGACATGGGGGTCTGGGCCATTCCCAACCCCTCCCCACAAAACAGCTAGGGTCAGGAAAGGCTGGAGATTCCTTTGGCCATGGGAGGGGTTCTTCCACTGAGTGTTCTGGGGCTTGAGATCCTAGCGGGGCTTTGGGGGGCTGTCTGAGCCCAGCACAGCTTGGCCATGGCAGGGTGACAGAGGGGATGAGTGTCACCACCACCCAAACGTGCCTTGACCCCAGTGACATTCCCACCCCTAAATCTGCAGCAGGACCATGTCAGGGACAAGGAGTGTCCCTGGGTTCCCAGGGCTGCTCCCTCCCTGGACAGGGGGTGAGGGGTGCGCAGGGGGCCGGGCCGTGGGCAGGAGGGACGTGCAGCTGGCTGTGACTCAGCGCAAGGAGCCACGGGGTGCCAAGTACAGCCTCACGTCACCGGCCCTGCTCACAGCACCCACAGGCAGCAGAGTTGCTGCTCAGTTGGCCCTGAGACACCAAACCTTTCCGTGGGGCACAGTTTGACACAGCCATGGTCCCCCCAGGATGCTCTGCCAGCACCCCAGCAGCCCCCACATGGGTGGTCCCGATGATCTTGCCCTGAGGATCCCAGACACGGCACCCAGGACCCAAGAGCCCAGCAGAGCAGCAGTGGTGGGGCAGAGCGTGTCTGGCAGGACCAGCACCCCTGTCCCACCCCAGATCAAACTGAGTGGGGGTCCTGAGGGCAGACACTGCAGAGATGCACCCCCTTAACCCCTGGGGCTCTGCCGGCCCTGCAGTGCAGTGTGATGCTGCCGTGAGGATTGGCCGTAGCACTGCCCGTGTCCCTGGGGCTGTGCGGGGCTGTCATGGTTCAGTGTGAGCCAAATGCTCGTGGCTGCACCCATCCTGAAACCACAAAGCCAGGGCACAACGTCCGGGCTCTCACATCACAGCCGAGTTCATCTCCAGTCACCTCGGCTGACCTTGGACAGCCTCCCAGGACTGGGTATTAGAGGTACCCCAGCCTGAGGGGCCCATACAGCCCCATCCCATTGCATGTTTCCCACAGCCCTCGGCCGGGCTCTCCCAGTGACCTTGGAGTGCTGCACCAGGCTCCACAGGATGCTCCCTGCATCCGAGGCACCTCATGTCCCCCAGCTCCAGCCCAGGCCACCCCTGCCACTTCCCACCACCCCTCCTTGTCCCTGCCGTGTTCCACAGACCGGCTCTGTGCCCAGATATTTTCAGTCATCACCACCGACCCCTCTGCTGCCCTGGGCGTGCCACCACCACCGCAGGCATCCCTGAGCCCTCCCCAGCCCCAGCGCTGTCTTTGGCAGCTGCAGACCCCGAGCTGAAACCCACCAAGGAGCTGTGGCCTGGAGCCCTTCCTTCACGAATTCTCCGTGCCCGCAGACCGGCTGTGAGTCCCCGGCCAGGGCAGCCCGCCTTGTTCTCCACCTGCCCCGAGAGCAGCTCTCTGCCCGAGCAGGGTCGTTTGTGGGCACCAGGGGTAGACGGTTTTGCAGGGGGAGGCGGAGGAGTCCGGGGGGCTGCCAAGGCCGGCCGCAGTGGCACCCATAGGCACCCAACAACCCCAGCCTGGCTATAAAAGGAAGAGGTTTTTTTTCCCTGCTCCGCCAGCGCCGCGTCCCCGGCCGAGCTCTGCAGCCGCTGCCCCGCAGGGACCTTTCCAAGTTTTCCTATCCAGCGCTGCCCCCCCAGCCGGCGTCCCCCGGCTCATCCATCCCCGGCAAACCCAATGCAGCAGCTGCTGAGTGGCTTATAAAATACCAAGAGGCCCAGCAAGGAGGAGGGAGGTGGGTGCAAGGAGACCGCTGGCACGGGATGCCTGGGGTAGCACCCCGGCTCCCGTTCTGCCGCCCCTTCGCCCGCGGCATTGCCCGTGTCTGGGCTGCGGGCGCATGGCCCTGGTGCACCCGGCCATGGTGACCAGCCCTTCCCTCCATGCAAGTCCAAAATACAATGCCGAGGTGCCCAGGAGTTGGGTTTCCCTTCCCACCCCATCCCAAAGTCATGAGGTGTCCTCACTTTGCGTGGCCGGTGCAGGGGGACACCGCAGGCAGAAGGGCCGGGTGCTGCCCGCAGAGCCGGGCACTCATCACCCAGGACCCCCCTGCCGCCGGGACCTGCCGGGGGGCCCCGTTGTCCCCCCAGCCACACAGAGAGTTGCTGCTGCCCCCCACTCCTCCGTCTCCACCCGGGCTGGCCCCAAGCGGGGGGCTGCGGTGACCCCCACCCCAGGGTGTCCCCTCCCTGCCCATGCCGGAGCCCAGCAGCAGCAGCATCCCCGGCCCCGGCGGGCTCAGCACCGGCCGGGCTCGCTGAAGGTTAAACGCGGGCGGCCGGGAAAGCCCCGCTGCCCCCCGCAGATCCCGCACCTCCCGTCCGCAAGGCCACTCACGGTCCTGGAGGTGACACCGGCCGCAGCAGGCTGGGCTGGCGGCAGCGAACGGCGCTGGCACCCGGCACGAACACGCTGCTTCCCCGCTCGCCTTGACTTTGCCACAGGACTCCTCCGGCTCGTCCGCAGGAGCTTGCAGCATCCTCCGGTTCAGCGGGAGAAGTTCCTCGCCAGGGAGGGAGGGAGGAGGGAGGGATTTAAGGCAGACCCTGGGATGCAACATCCCCGGGTGCAGTTGAAGACCCCTCGCTCTCTGGGCAGCCCGAAGCTCCCTCCTCACTTGCCCCATCCCGGGCTCGGTGTCCCGGCACATGTGCCCAATTCTGGGGATGCTGCGTGGGTGATCTCTGCTGAGAAACCCTCTCCTTCCCGGACCGAGGCAGCCAGGGCTGCCAGCAGCACGCAGACAGCCGGCCAGCTCTGCCACCTGCCCCACGTCCCCCAGGTGCCTGGCGGGGGTGCCAGAGCCATGTCGTGGGGGGAGCCGGCACACACCGCCGGGCCCAGCAGCAGCCCAAGGCAGCTCGAGGGCAAAGTGGAGCTCATGGAGCGTATGAAAGGGTAAAACCTGTCACCATTTCAGCCACAGGAGATCCCCATGGCCAGGAGGACCCCGTGGGGATGGGGATCCCTGGGTTGCCCCAGGCCATCCCTCTTGGGGTGTCCTCAACACCCACGGGGCAGTTGTTCCAGCATCCCCAGCTGCCAAGTTGGGGGTACAGGGCTGCTCTGTCCACCCGGAGCTCCGCCGGTCCTACCTGCAGAGAGCTGGCGGGGCGTGGGGGACCCCCGACCCGGGGCAGGATGCTGGGAGACACCTCAGTGTGGTTCCCAAAGGGGAAAAGCCAGGATCAGCACAGCGTGGCATCCCTCCCGCGGCGGTCCCGGCGGCTCCCTGCCTGCCACGACGCCCTCCCCACCCCGGGTGCTCTCTGTTTGCCTGCTATTTTTGGCAGCCTCCTAAGAGCTCCTCTCAGGCTATTAATAATGAGAGTGAGAAATTCGTTTGGCCTCTCCTATATAAGGAAAGGTAGAGGTTTAGAGGCAGCTAAATATACTGGCGCGTGCGGGAGCGAGCGGGGAGCCTTTGGCACCGCATGTGGAAAAGAGATTGTTTGAACAATGGAAAGACGGACTCACCCGGTGCATGGGGCCCCGCGTGGACCGACGGGCGGACGGAGGGATGGACGGAGGGTGACGGTGCCCGCGGGCCTCCGCCGCAGCACCCGCATCGCCCCCGATGACCCTCGGGGCTCTGCCTCAGCAGGACGAGCGGCGGGAGAGGGGACGCAGGAGCAGGGATGCTCCGCAAGCTCCTTTCCCGAGCCAGCCACGCTCACCTCAAAGTGCCTGTAACAACCCCCACCGGGCCAGCAGCGACCCGGGAAGTGACGCGGGGTCTGTGCCCGGTCAGGAGGGTCGTGCGGGGTGCTGGCGGCGGGGAGCATGTGGGCTGTGGTGGCGTGACCAGTTCCCAGTGGGACGTGGCCAGCACAGGGTTAGTCCTCCAGCTGAGCCCCCTGCAAATCCCGGCTTCTCTCAGGGCAGCGACCAACGCTCCTGTCCGGCTCTGGAACAGCCCCAGGGGCAGCTCCCGCGGCCGGGGGCACTGCAGGGTGCCAGCGGTGCCACAGTGTGTGCCCAGCTCGCAAGGAGCCTGCAGTGTGCCCCCACCCTCGGCGCAGGGATGATTCAAGGAGCACATCGTTACCGGAACTGTGTCCCCCCGTGGCTACGGGGGACCCGGGCGAGGTGCGGGAGCTCCTGTCAGTGCCGAGGACAGGGAGAGCCCGGCTGGAAGAAGGAAAGCAGCAGCAATCCAGGGAATCCTAATGACAGGAAGGCGCTGGGGAGCAGCGCCAAATCCACACGGTCGAAGCAAGGACAGCACATGCAGCAGGATGAGTACAAAGAGAGGAAAAACCGTGCGCCCCTGGCTCCAGGGAGAGCCTTCTGTTTTTTTTAACTCCTCCTAGCCCCGGGTGCTGCTTAGGGAGGCACAAGTGGTGTAGCTGCCACTCCAACCCCGATCTCCCCGGCTCCGTCACGGTCCGACAGGCGCCTGGTCTTGGCCTCGGCCGCGGTGCCTGCGGCCAAATCCCTGCACCCGCTTCCCCCAGGGACCGCGGGGCTTCCCCGGGCTGCAGAACACCAAAACACCAGCACAGTGTGGTGGGCAGAGTCCTCGAGCGGCTCCCTTGGCCACTGTCACGGCTGCCTCTGTTCCTTGAGCTGTGAAATTCCAGCAATAAAACCCATTTCACAGACTGCGAGCCTGGGACTGCTCTGAGGCTCCAGCCCAGGCCCTGATCCCCCCCCGGGATGTGACACAGACCGAAAGTTGCTGGAGGCAGGAGCAGCTCTTTGCCCTCAGGGCAGTGAGAAACCCCCATCTCCTCTTCCAGGGCTGCTCCGGGCTGGTTCAAGTTCTCCCCGCCCACCAAGGTGAGCCCGCAGCTGGGGAGCTCAGCAGATTTGGCTTCCTCTGGGTGACATTGAAGGAAGTGAACTCAGAAGGCTCTAGCAAGTTCTCCCCACCCACCACGTGAGCTGTTCATGGACAGAAGGGCAGCTCTGAAGGTGAATCTCCTCCCCTCTCTGAAAAATCTGTGTCCCAAAGTGCCATCGGGTCCCTCCGTGGTGCTGAAGTGTGTTCTCTACACAGCAAGAGCTCCGTGGCCAAAGTGATCTCCTTCAAGAACTCCGCTAATTAATACATGTTCTGCTGCTGCAGGAGGAGGTGCTGCTATCCAGGTGTGGGGCAGCTCGAGCCCTGACACTGCTGCTATTTTGCTTTCCTGTGAAATCAAGTCTTTGGTGAGAAGTGTCCAACAGCTGAAAGTGGAGAAAGAAACAATTGGGCAGCAGCAAAACATCTTCCCTGTTTATTTGAAAGAAATATGATGTTTTTTAAAAAATTACTTTTAGCTTGACTCAAGTAACACTGGAATAATCAAACATCATTAACCAAAGTGCAGACAGGTTGGGCAGCCCCAGCTATGCAGCAGGATGAGGAAAAGATTCAAGAACAAACTATTTCAAAAGTAGAATTTGCCTCAAACATCTTCACCAGCACTTGAATATGTTAAAGAAAACAAAACTGAGTGAAGGTGCTGGTCCATCTGATAGATGTCTCAGCCTTTAACTTCCACACGTGGGCAACTTGTAGCCAGTGTCTCTAATTGTGAAATCATAAAGCATAGCAATGCAGAAACCTTCCTGAGCAAGGTCACGCTCATGGTGCTCGGGTAACAAACTGGCAGTGAAATTGGTGATGCTGGGGGAGGAGGAGAGTGGGGAAAGGGATTCCAAAATCCCAGGGAGGCTCTGTGCACGCACCTGGGGAGGGCTGTTCTCCTGGGACACTGCAGCAGACAATCCACCCTGCTCCTACGTCGGGCCAGAAGTTCCCACCTTCAGCCTTGGGGATGTCCTCACCTCCATCAGTCTCATACGTTCTTGTGCCCCCAAAGCTGGGGTGCAGAGCTGTCTGTCCCCATTCCTGAAGGCCTGGTGGCACTGAGGGTTAACACGTGGAGGGGGAAGAGGCTGCAGAGCCAGGGAATGCTAACGGGAGCTTGTGCTATGCTGTCACAAACCTGCACTGAGACAGCAAGGAACTATGTCCTGGGGCACAGAGGGAAAGCCACAGCCCTCCCCAAAAGCCCAGCCTTGGGTTGGGGTGCAGCCCCTCAATACAGCACCCCTTAAAAGGCTGTGACCCCACAGTGAAACAACTGCAGTGTTGGAGGTAACAGCGACACGGATTTTCATTCCCTCTCCTGTAATAAGCAGCCAGGCTTGCTGGAAAGCCCAGCCTGTGGCTGCTGAGAGGGGCACTGACCAATGCCCAATGGCTGAGCCCTGTCTGCTGCTGGGGGCCCTCCCTGGGATGTGCAGGAGCAAGGGGCTCCAAAAGCACAAGCCCCAAGGACCAGAACCAGGGAGAGCCCCACAGCTCCCCTCTCCCAGCACGAAGTACTCCCAGGTGCAGGACCCCACCTGCAGCTCCAAACCCTCCTATTCCCAGAGTTTGTTCACTTACATCCAAATGAAGGGACACACAGAGGGTGGTGTCACCCAAGAGTTAAGTGTGTGGCCATGGGACAGCCAGTGCTGGGCTGTGTCCTCTGAGGAGCATCCCAGGGTCAGCCCTCCCTGTGTGTGGTCCCGGGTGGGTTTAGAGGGAAGAAGCCATGGGGAGTGTGCAGGAGCCTCCAGGAATGGGAAGCCTGAGCCAAGCCCCAGCTGTGTGCCAGACAGCCCAGGCAGAGGGTGGCCCATGCTGTGACGCCAGCAAATGCTGTGGCCTCAGCACTGGGAGAGCTGCAGGCTCCGGTGCTGGGCCTGAGGAACAGCGGATTGCCCAAAAAATAAACTCAGCAGCAGCCAGGACTACATTCAGTGAGGGAATGTCCCCTCACTTTCAATAGTGTTTAATCTTCATCTAGCTCAACACAAATCAGTAGTGCAGCAATATAAATACAACTGAGGAACTTAAAGCCTTTTGGCTTTCATAGCTCAAAAAGAAGAAGAAAAAAAAAAGCCAATGAAACAAGTTTCCAGTTTTTAAATTAAACACAAAGAAAGGCAATGAATTGCCCACGCATCCCCAGAGGAGCAGTGGCATCCTTCATGCCAGCACGAGGCTGAATTCTGCCCAAGGACAGGGTGCAACTCATGACAGCAGCACAGTGAGATAAGGGAGTGGGAATGGGAAAGGACCCCTGTGCCTGCTCTTGGGCTCGGGCAGCAGGGACAGTGACACGCTGTGCCACGTGCTGCTGGCACTGCCCGCTGCCCTTGGGTACCCAGAGTTCCCTTTTCCACCACCAAAGGACACCACGTGTGCTCTTCACACTGCGACAGGAGCACACAGGGCTCTGCAGCCACAACAGCACAGGGCCAGTGAGCTGCCAGCCCGAGGGAGCAGTCAGCTGGGGACTGCAGAGTGATCCCCACTGCCTGGGATGTGCAAATTTTAAGGGGAAAAAAACCCAAACCAAAAAACCACAGTACATAGTGTTCCATAATGAGATATGGTTAACGTCCAGCCTCATGGACGGCCTGGTGACCAACAGAAGGTGCTGGGGCCACAGAACATGTCACAGCTTTGGAATGCAGCCAGACGTTGGACACAGGTACCAAAGGTGGGTGGGTGTCCCCCCAGCTCTGGTACCCAGCAGGACTTTACTGCAGGAGGGGGTCTCCCAGCCTGGGCAGTAACCAGAGGCCAGCTTTTCACATGTGAACAGGCACCAAGGCCCCAACACTCCCCATGAGAGTGGCCTAACAATGATTTAGAACAGCCACAAACCCCTCTCCTACCTGCCAGCTGTGGGAGTGTGACCAGAGTGTTTACATTCCCCCTCCTCTACACTCCAACAGCAGCCAAGTGCATGTGAAAGGACAAGTCTACTTTAAAATAGTGCTTAAACCATTAGGGAAGGTGGGAGTAAAGGAGAAGAAAGTTGTTGGACAGCACAAGTAGCCTGTGGTAGCCTACAAGAGCCTGAAGGGAGCTCAGAGCACAGCTCAAGGACTTGACCTTCCTTCTCCAAGGAGCTTCAAGGCAAGTGAGCTGGCAGTCCACAGGTGTTCCCTCCACTGCAGTCTGAAGTGGCTTAGGAGGGTCCTGCACATTCACAGTTGCTCCAAGTGGTTCTGTCCTGCCCTCTCCAGATACCAGCTCTGCCCTTTTCCGACTCTTCTCCTGGGGTTCACAGTTGCCTTCTCCTCCCTTTGATTTCCCTTGAAGTTCAAATTCAAGTACAACCAGTTATAACTGAATGAAAAGAAACCCACAAAACTGAAGTTATTTTCTGTGAAACTAGTTAGCAGCGTTGTCCTAGTCAAAGGGGCCTCCAAAGGCCCTGGTATGACAGGGACAGGAGTGGCCTTCCCTGCTGAGCTCCAGTCAAGGCTGCCCAAGGGGAGCTATAGGATTTCCTCCCTCTGGTTCTTGGGTTTGAGTGTCACTTGTCCGTTGCGCAAGGAGCCGTTCTGGCTGCGGAGCAGTTTCCCTTTTTCCCGGTCAGGCCACGTGAAGATGGCTTCATCACTGTCCAGCTCGGACTCCGAGTGCATCAGGCTCGTGTTGAGGACCTGGGCTTTCTGCCTGCCACCTTGAAGGAGAAACATTCCCAGATTAGAAATGCTTTCAACACCAGTGAACCCCCTCACCTTACTCCATACCCTCTAAGTCTCCTTTTCTGATCACGTCTAGGAGGCAGCAGAACCTGACTTTCGTCTGTGTGTTTCTTATTCCCTCTGATGCTGAAGCTAAAGTGATCCTGTCTCAGACACTCTGGCATGTCAGAGGTCACCACAACACTCCAAGACAGCACAAAGCACAAGAAGCAGGCAGGAAGGCAATGATGTGACCAGAAGGGGCTGTGAGTACACATGGGAGCTGTGTCTCCCTGACCTTGCTCGGGGCATTGCCTAGAAAACACTCTGAGGGCTCATGACTGGAGCAGGGGAGTACACAGGTGTGTGAGGGAAGATCTCTGCCATCTCACTACCCTCTCTCTACCTCCTCTCTGCTGCTCCTGCCTGCAAGAGGAGAGAGATAAATTAGCAGGATGAATTTAGATTAATGCACAAGGACAGGAGAGAGACATTTACTGATATTGTCAGCAGAGGAAATATTTAAATTTAGCTTTTCCTTAATGGAGAAATGCAACATTTCCTCTGTTAGCAGAAAGCTCCCTGGACATAGCTAGCAGGGAAAAAGACTTTAGTCAGCAGCCAGGCTTGGAAGCAGCAGGATGAGTTTAGTTACCAGAGAGCAAATGGTGAGGCACATTTAGTACATCTATTGCACAGTGGGCTCAGAGGTGACAGATGGTCACATTAAAGAAGAGTTGGGTGCTGAGGGAGGGAAACACACCCGGGTTTCCTTCAAGGGTATCTGTGTTTGAGCAGTTGGGACAGCCTGCTCCTTGGAGGAACAGCTGAGCAGTCTGTCACTGCAATGCCCTCCATGCTGCTCTTGGGCACTGCTCACTGTGCTGGAACACCATTAAATGGGACAACACTGGGCTGAGTGGTTATTTTCTGCTAGCAAACAAGGATCAGGGACTCTTCCACTCACAGTTAGCACATCCCCTTCTCTAAACAAAACCAGAATGCACTCTGATAGGAAACACACACTTCAGCAGCTGCAGAGCTCCCTGGAATTCAGCAGAGTTGTATCTGGCACATCTTTTCCAACACTTCCCTCTTTTCCTGGTCAGTCAGCAGGTGACTGCAGCTTGGTTCAGGTATCAGATAAAAACATTCCAGCCTGAAATAACTCCCTGATCTTCACAAAGCACCTGACAAGAACTCTCAGGATGGCAATGCAGGCAGGAAAATGCTAAGAACACTGAAGACAAATCCTGCTTTTCTGGAATGGGCCAACGGACCTGTAGCCACATGGAGCACTGAGGAATTAATGGATCTCCCTCCTAAATGCATCTGCTTACTGAAAAACTAGAGGATGAGGTAAATGTGAAATTTTCACAGCCTGATGCTCACAAGAGCAAGAATAAATAAGTTGATGAACCAGTTGTTTGTGGTGGGTGAGTAGCAGAGCAGAAATAAACCTCCATCTCTCCAGTACACGAATATTTTCAGGTTATTTTCAAGTGCCCACTGATTTAGTGTAATGTTTAGTGCCACTGAATTACTGCTTTGCTGTAGAGAATGACAAAAGAATTGCATATTGGCAAGAAAGGAACTACCAGAACCCAGGGGAAAACTTCAGAGCAGGAGAAGTTACAGTCAAGACCCAATTTTGGGCTTCCTGGGTCAGGCTGTTCTGCACAGCTTGATGCATCCATTTCCTACTTCTGTGATACCAAGTGGAGACATCAGGACCAGGCCAGTTTCAGCCCAAATTTCCAAACCAAAGACTTAGATGACTTCATTAAATACCCCATATACAGATCTGAGACAAGCTCTTAGGTCTTCTAAGACCCCTCTGCTGGCCCCAAATGACATTTGTTTCACTGGGATTTTAAGTCCACAGAGGAAGAGTCCTCAGCCAGCACTCTGGAAATGCTGAGCTCTTCCCTCTCATGTTTTACCTGCTTTGGGATTTGGTTTTAACTCCAGGCTTTCTTGATCCGTTGCATCCAAAATCTTGTATTTGCTTTTTCTTTTGGATTTTCCTTTCCGTCTAAAGGGGAGGAAAAGGAATTAAGAGACAGTCTGTCATATATGAAATTTTGAAGGCTGGTCTTTGCATATTTATAGGTTAATCCAAATTTTGCTTAACATAACCCAGAGTTCTGTGACTTCAACATTTCACTTGAAACACTTAAGTGAGAAAACCCAACATCCCAGGGCTCAGCAGATGACCTGCTGGGATGATGGGTTTGAATCTTGAACCTCCTAGTGCAGATACTGTGAAGCCTGGATACAGTGGGGGTTGTGGTCTCAGTCCCACCTCTTGCAGCAGCAGATCACCATCCACGACAAGAATCCGAGGGCAACCACGATGACGAAAGAAGCAATGATCACATACAGCACACTCCACTCTGCAAGCAAAACCCCAGACATAAACACCTTTTGGCACCTCATACAATTTAGAGTGCATGCTTTAGGGGACTATTCTTGAGAAAGAAAAGGCAAGGCCTGGCCCTTTGCAGAATTAGGGCTGGCATTCCCCACCGGCAGCACCACCAGATCCCCTTGGGAAGCTCGAGATCCAGTGTGCAGACTCACTGGGCAGTTTTCACTGTGTGCTGGTTTACAGAATTTGCTTTCCTGTGGCAGGAAAGCCTCTGTACAGACCTGACAGAAGAGAGCTGTGATTTACACACCCAGAATGTACTCAGCTCTTAATGGCTGTTCACTGGGAGGGTCCGAAGGGGAGTTGCTTCCCTATCAAGGATCACCTGCCCAGAAGGTAAGACAAGGAACTGTGTCCTTGTGTCAGCATCTCATCAGAGCAACCGGCAGACAGCAGGTGCCTGGCACTGTGCCCACCCTGGGCCTCAAACACGGGTTTCTCTGCCCAAGTGCCCACCCAGGGGCTCACGTACCGCAGTTGCTTTCGCCGTCCCCCAGGCGGGCCCTGAGGAAATTCTCCATCCAGAACGGGTCACACACACAGCGCTTGGTGAAGGAGTCACAGCGCCCGTGCTCAGAGCAGTTCAGCTGACAGGCTGGGGGCCAAAACCAGCAAGGTGAACTAAATGACTCACAGGTGAGGCAAAAATGGGACAAAACAGTTCAATACAGCCAACCCCTCCTGCAAGCTCTGACCTGAATGTGGCCCCTCTGTAGTTCATTCATAACTCAGCTGTAATCACAAGAGGTGAGAAGTGCAAACATAAGCACCTGGGGCTCACACCAAACTGAAACATCCCACTTCACTAGCAACATACATTTTGCCTAATAAATCCTCATTTTGGTCTACAAGTTATGGAATTTGTATATTTGTCAAGTAAATGTTTTTAAACAAAGTTTTGATTTTCCAATTCAAACCCTGCCTGTGAGACAGACAAGAAACAAACAGATCCTTTGGAGGGACCAAACAGAGCTGAGAAATGGCTTCTGAAGGCCACAAAATGGTAAGATCAGGAAGTAATGAAAATAATCACTTTGCACAGTTCTAATTTCAAACCTCTAACTGATCAACAAATGATCCTCAGAGGATGGATCTCATAAAAGAAAAACAGTGCTAATGCAAAGTTGTGAAATAATGATAAAAGGGAATAGTTTCCTGCAGACTGATGTTTGTGCTGCACAGGAAACGAGTGGGTTCATAGCTACCAAGATGTGCAGTTTATTGTTTTCAGGATGACTGTATACAATGGCTGTAGTCCATTAACACTGTATTTTAGTTTCATAAGTATCAATCTGCTTTTGGTTTTGTGAACTCTTCATAGCAACACTGCAAGTAATTATTTATAAGAAGTTAAACAGTGAATAGACAGAATTAATTAGTAAATAAGTGATTAGTGAATACTCTAATAGACTTAATTTTCTGTTTCCCATTTATTAACATGAAAGCTCCTACAGTGAGTGTAAGTGGGTGGGCACGTGGGTGTTTTTAGTACCCTTATTCTGTCAGACAGTTGAAAAGAAGGGAGAAGATGTTAAGTCTGTCCCAAGAGACTCTCACTTACTGACTGTGTTAATCTCCAGTGCCCGGAAGATGAGGAAGTCCGACTGTTGTTTCCGCAGTTCGTTCTTCAGTGTCCAGGCCACCTCTCGTCCTTTGAATATCTGATGGGGAGGCTGGTTCTGGACAAAGAACACCATCTTTGTGCTGCAAGAAAGACAAGAATTATTATCTGCTGCTTCTCCAAACATCAGGTAGAGAGCCACACTCTCCAATCTGTCATTAGAGGGACTTACTCAGAATCTCAAATTTATTTGAAGAACAGACTTCTGGCTCTGTTTGGAAGCAAAAAAAAATCTGCTGTAGGGCAGATCTGGCCCTACAGCAGAAAACCCTTCAGGATATCTGATCCATTCATGTTTTCCAAGCTAGGGCTGCACTGTTCTTGAGTTTGCACATCAAGCAGATCTTTGCATGTTCATGCTAAGCATCAAATCCCCAAACATTAAGGTCCTGCTGTTTTTATATTCTCCTCCCTTCCTCCCTGTGAGATCCTCAGACTTTACTACACCTGGGACTTGGGGGTCCATTTACTTGCTCAGCACAGAGCTCTAGCATCAGACAGCAGAAGTTTACAGTCTTTTGCAGAGTTTAGTTGGAATGCACCGAGTGCTGTAGCCAGAAAACAGCCCAGGTGTGAAGGATTCTGTATTGTGCAGCTTTTACTGCATTAGCTTTATGATAGAAGAACTTGTTCCCCATGGCTTGCTCACCTTGCAGAGCCCTGTGGATCCTTTAGACTCACAAGAGGATGCATGAATGTTTGGGATTTATTATCACTAGTGGATTTATGAGTCAATGGGATATTAGTGAAACCCTCAGAGTATGTGAAAAAGAATAAACCAGCAGGCAGAGGAAAACACTCTTTTTTAAACAACAAAGTTACTTTTGGAGGCAAAAATGGCATCTTAAAGCCATCTGTCAGGAAACAATCTCTGCTCCTTTATAACACTTCCCACTCTTTTGTCTGCTTGAACACACAAACAGATGAAGCATTAATGACAAGAATCCCTTACTTGCCTTACTCAGGGGTGACTGGCTTGCTCATGGCAGAGACAGAGAGCTAATGTTACAACAGAAAGTGCTGGCTCCTCTGTTCTCAGCTCTCCAGGTTTGCATGGACAATGAATTCTGGATTTCCTGTTACAACAGGCCAGGTGGATGTGAAGGAATCAATACATCACAGCACCCAGGGAAGTGTAAAGTAACAGCAGATTTATTGCTGACTTGCAACAGAACTTTAAGCATGTCCCTTAAATCTTCTTCAGTGCTTAAGGTACTTGGAAACTACTCCCCCTTTTAATAAAAACTAAGTGTAATACTGCACTTATTTCAACAGATTGCCACTCATGGCTTGTTGCCACTCTCCAGAGCAGGCAACACCACCCTGACCTACAGCCCTGCTCAGCAGCCAACTTCCATGTGCAGTTTTCTGTAAGACAACTAGCAATCAAAATTAAGCTTTTCTATCTCTTTGAACAGGAATCACATTGGCTTTCAACATTTTTTGTACATTAAGCTGAAGCAGTTGGGTAGGCAATAAAGCTAATGCAGAACTAATGGAAGGTGTCCCTGCCTGTGGCTGTGTGCTTGGAACTGGATGATCCCTAAGGTCCCTTCCAACTCAAACCAGTCAGTGATTCTACGAACCAACAATTTGGCATGAAGGTGAGGAGGATTGTTATACAGCACCTCTGGTGTGTCATAAATGTTCCACCAAACTCCTGCACCAAGCCCCGTTATTTCTCCAGTTACAAACCACAGCTGAAGAACATCCCTTCAGATAGTCTCCACAATTTTCAAATAACAAACCAAGATTTGTTCATATTTTACAGGTTTGAGGTGAAAAGACATTAGCAGCAGCAGTTTTCAAGGACAATGCACCATCTCCAGAGGGGAAAGATACTCAAGATCTGCTTGGAAACTCTGATCAGAGCAGGAATATCAATGTTAAGCAACAACTCCACATGTTCTGATGGTCCAATCTGCTTTCCAAGAGAAAAGAGACCTTGATTTTCCAACCTCTCAAGCAATTCCCCCCCGTGTACCCTCCCAGATGAATCCCACCTTTGTTCAGTGTATGGCTGGATCTTTTGCACGGTGATGTCTGAGTCGAGGACCCCCAGCAGCACCCCTATCTGCCGGATGAACATCCCCTTCTGCCGCTCCGTCAGCTGGCTCACGTTCACATCCAGAATTATCTCCACCAGGTTATTTTTCCTGGGATCTAGGGAGAATGTAGATAGTACAGATCTTTAGAGTTTCTTTTTAGCAGCCTGGGTACAAGGCAGGTTTTTAGTATCTCTCCAGGATGCTTCTGATTTGAACACAGCACTAGAGAACGGCACTGTAGGAAGGGACCCAAGTATGACTTTCACAGGTAACAGAAGCAGGGAGAGTCAGCCCTCAAAAACCACAGGAAAACACAACCACATCACCCAGAACTTTTGATATTTACAGTTCTAAACTGGACTAGATGACAGATTTTAATCCCAGTACACTGTATCTAGAGGGCTGTAGGTAAATGTGGTACAGCACAAAGCCCAGACTCACCAGGTTTGACCTCCACCGTAGTCCTTTCCACATCACTCTCTCCTTTGGCATCTGTTACTCTGAGGTGAAATGTGTAGGTCCCTTCTACCAGATTAGACAGGAGGAGTACAGGATGATGGTCTGAATTATTTAAGACTTCCTGGAAGGCAGAACAAAGTAAGTATAAGGAAACACAGGATCAAAGTAGCACAATGTATCATCATATTTCATGATATGACAGGGTAACAGCCCAACAATGAGCTCTGTATTGCCTCAAGAGCTGTCAACACTACCTTGCACTGATTTTTGTGATGTTTTGCAAAAGAAAGCTCACCCCAGCTGCAGGGCTCCCCTCGTCCCTGGTCCACAAGTAGCTGACAATCCCCTTATCATCAGAGGATTTCGATCCATCCAACTCTGCTGTGTTTGTGGGCAAGGTGATGACAACGTTACCAGCAATCTTTGCAACAGGCGGCTTGTTTATCTCTAAATAAACAGAGAGGAAGCACTTGGAGAAAGATCTTGTGTTGCCCAATCAAAAATTACTGCATTAGCTCTCCAGTGTACTCCAGAAATCCCTGTCTAACCCCAGGGAAGAGAAAGGAAATACTGCAGGATTAAGCTGAAGATACTGCTCTTCCAGAAGAGGGCAAACCACAAGGCTGCTTCAGTGCTCTCCACATCGTATCCCTCCGTTCCTTACTTTTACTGTGTCTCTGAACACAGGTTTTGCTGAACTGCTCAGAGATAACCTGTGACTTGAGCAGCTCTGCTCATGGCTGGACGTACCTTCCTTGACGATGACGTTGACGGAGCTTTGGCTCTGCAGGTTCCTCTCATCTTTCACTGTCAGAGTGAACTCGTATGTCCCAACCTGGAGCCCTGTGACAGTGGCAATGCTGCTGTTGGCATTCTCCAGCTTCACACCATCTGGACCCCTAACCAAGACACAAGGAGTTTATTCAGTTTTTGACCTTTTTCAGGTGTTCTGAACAGTTTAAATTTTCCATAGAGCACTGGAGGCAGCCTCACTCCAAACAGGAGCCTGGAAATAAAGAGTCCACGACAAAAAGCAAGATGATGTTCTCCAGTTACAGCAAGATAATCTAAAGGGTAAGTGCAGCATCCAGAACAAAAAGCATAATTTCTGGTGGTTTAATGTTTTGGTTAATTTTAAACCACAGGAACACTGATAACAGCATTTTGGTGGTGTTTACAAATAGTGGTTCTTTCAGCAAATTAGCTTGTGAACTGCACAATAAGCTAATTTTGTAAGAAAAAGGTGCAAAGCAAAACCAGTCCTTCATTTCTAGGGCTTTGCATAGACTTTGCCTTAGCAAACAGAAAAAGCTCCTGCAAGTTGCTCATAGGCTTTTTCCTGAATTCCCTAAAGCATTTCAGGGAATTCAGAGTCAGAAGAGAACTCTGCCACATTTAAACAAACTGCAAAAGCACCGAGTTAGGAGGTCCTGCTGTTGTTTGATTACAAGGGTCAGTCTCTCCATGAGACTGAGACCAAGACCAAGCTCCATTGCTGTGAATGGAAACACCACTGAGCCACACCATGCTTAGAGTGGGAGTCAGGCCTAGAGATGAAGGTAAAGTTATTTCTCATGCTCAAACAAAACTCCTCCTCTCTCCAATCAAACATAAATCCTTGTCTTATTCAGGTCACTGAAAGCTTGTCAGGCCCAATGTGACCATGGCTGAACACAAGGGAAGTGTGAGGGTGTGACTTGTTTAAAATGAAAGATCTGGTTACACAATGATGTGGAAGGTGACACACCGTGTTTTCTCCCAAAGAAAGGAGACTATCTTCTGGTCATCAGAGCTCTTGCTGCCATCTAGAGTGGTGCTGTCTACAGGAAGAGTCAATTCCTTATCTGGACCAGCATCTGCTTTTGGGGGTTTGTTGTTCTCTGCAAAAGAATATAGGACTTCACATAAACATGCCACAAAGGTAGAGCTTGAAACCTCACCATTAAGATTTTCCCCAAGATCCCCAGTGTATCTCTTGCCCACTACCTTGTATTCAGATAAAGTGAGGTTAAAAGCAGTTAAGAATTCCAGTGAGCATTTCATTCACACATCTGCAATAAAATGAGACTGAAAACCAGGGGTTGTGATTTTTGCTCTCATTCTCTAAGTACTGCTCCACTTTTCCTGCCCCTGTCCCAGGACCCAGCACTGTGGGCAGACACAGATGTTTGGAAATACAATCCTGCCTTTATTGTAGGAAAACATCAATTAGGTTACATTGTGTAAAATAAGAGAACAGCCTAGAAAGGCAATATTCCTACAAACTTCTTTTGCTCATTTATCAGTAATACACCAGCCCAGAATGGTCCTGAATCAGAGCAGCTTTTCTGAACCATAAGATCTAGAGGTTGCTGACAGATTGCTGACAGATTGCTGCTCACCTCCAACCCCTGGAAGGGAAGCAGCAATAGCAGGTAAAGGCAGCTTACCTGGCTGGACTATCACAGTGACCTCTGCAGTGGACTGGTGCCCAGCAGAATCAGTCACTATGAGCTGGTAGGTGTAATCACCTTCCTGCATTGCAGAGAGCTGCAAGACTGGTGTCCTCACGCCCTGTGAGAAAAGATATTCATGGATTAAAAACAATCCTCATGCAGATGATGATGGACCAGAAGACTCTGATTCTAAAGTAACTACACCAGCACATTCTAGGGGGTTATTACCAACTCCAGCTACAGAAGCAGGAGTCTGTGCCACTTCAGCATCAAAGCTCTTACAGCTAAATTTATGCACGCTACAAGGACATTGTTGTGGGACATAACAAGAGTAATGCCATACAAGCAGACCTTTTGGGACTCAGTAGTTCCCCACTCTGGAAATACCTCTGGGGAGCCCTGTGCAAATCCCACACAGAGTGAACCTGATTCATGGACTTTCTTATTCTATAAATTTGACAGTAGTAATAATCTTTAAAAGAAAAATGATGACACAGAAACAAGTTCCAACATTTACTGTTTAGGACTGAGGAGAGTCTGGCCAGTATAGGCAAAATCCAGACCCCAAGATTCAACTCCAAAGTTCCCACCCCTCTCAATCCCCCTTCTTCAGCAGAGTTAAAAGTGCATTGCTCAAGAAAGGAACAGGATGCAAGTGGCGAGGCTGGTGCACCTGCTCAGCCACTAAACAAATACCAGCCTCACACACATTTAATTTTAAGCACATACTTAATCATCACACGTTTGCTCTGTAGGATTCTAAGAGACATTTGCTAACAGTCCGTTAAAACTGGTTTGATTACAGATAAAAACCCAGCTAGTAAGCAATGCAGGTGGACCACTGGAGACCTGCACTGACCTGCATCTCCATCACCTTCCCTTTGCTGTTGGGGCTGAGCAGCCACTCATAGCTGACGATGCTGTGGTCGTCCGTGCTCTGGTTGCCGTAGAGCGTGATGGAGTTCTGGGGCAGGGTGATCACCTGGTTTGGGCCAGCATTGGCCACTGGAGGATAATCCACTGCCTTGTTCACAGTCAGGTTGGCAGTGGTGGAGTTGCTGGCACCATCTGAGTCCACAACTGTTAGACTGAAGAGGGAAAAGAGAACTGAAAGCACTGAAGAGTGATGGTGATCAGAGCTGAATGCAGCCTTTTCTGAACAGAAACTTCCCCCAAATGTCCAACTGTCAGCCTCAAAGTGATGCAAGAAATTCAACAGTCACATCCATCTCCCAGTTAAAATCTAACAAGCAGTTCCAAGGTGTACAGAAGTACATGAATAACCCACAGCACATCTCAGGTAGGCTGGCACCACAAAACACAACTGCTTTTAGCTAAACCTGGATCTGAATATAGATCTGAGTAGTTCAGATGCCAACTGCTTAACAAGAAAGCACTGCTCAGTTAGAGGTACTCCAGTTTGTTTTACTTTAAATAGATGTGCTGATGCAATGATGGACATCACACCAAAATACATGCCAAAGTCAAAACACAGGATAAATATAAAAGTAAAATCAGCTACCACCTATTACCCAGGTTGTGCATCAAACCATTAGCCTCATTCACTTATCTGGGACAAACACATTGCATTTAAAAGCTGGATTTGAAGATTGCATTTCTTCCTAAGCTTTCACCCAAAGAGTTTAGATGTGACATTTTGAGAGACATTTTGCAGCACTGACAGACCATTTGTTCCCTTCAGCCATCCTCTTAACCAGGGCTACAAGTCAAGAATAAGAAGCAGCTGGACAGCTTATCTCTCCTGAAGTACAAAGCTACAAAACTACTTTAAAGTGTAGGAGCAGAGAGAGAACATCATAAAATGAGAGTTCTCTCCATGTTCTGTGTTGTTTTTTTTTAACCAGATGAACACTTCAGGAATCCCATACATTTCACTCCTAAGGAATGAGAACTGATGTGACCTACCTGAATGTGTAATTCCCAGGGACCAGGTTGGTCAGCGTCAGTATGGCAGTATCACTGGAAACCTTCTCCTCTCGCAGGGGACCCTTCAGCTCCTCCCAGTGGTAACTGATAATTTTATCATCATCAGTGCTTTCTGTTTCAGTAATTGGGGAAAACACACATACAAGGAGTTGGAAAATGCTGCTTCACAGATTCCAGATGGTCAGTCCCTACTTCTGCCCTGGGCTTAGTGGGAAAAGGTATTTTTGGTCCAAGACCAGAGTCTCTCTTATGCTCAGACACCCAAACTGTAACAAATCAGTGCTAGTTGGGGCTAAGACAACCTGAATTTATTTAAAGGAACTCCTGAAAAGCTCTAGTGCAAGCCAGGGTCACTGAAGGTGGTGTTTCAGTAACTTACACATTTGAAGTTTAACAAAGAGCCCAGTATTTCTGACTGACAGTAATTATTTTTTGATTCTAAACAGCAACCTCCAGAGCTTTTCCTTTTTTAGGAGATTGGCTCAGGCCAGTGCCCTTCAAAAGGGAACACAGAGAGGTGCTGCTGTGTGTCCCTTCTCCTGGCCAGAGAGACTAATTCTTTTCACTGAGTTGTGTTTGTCAGTGTTACCATTTCTCTTAAACTTTCTGCAAAGGGCCAGCCCAGGAGTAAACACAAACCAGCCCTGGTACAGCTGGATGCTGCACCTAAACCTGCAGGTACTTACGGCTGCCGTCGATCAGAGTGGAAATGGTTGGCAGGGAGATTTCCTGGAACTGTGGGGACACGATGGCAACAGGAGGCTGATTCACCCGGGGCTCTGCAACAACAACCCAGCTGTTACCATGACACTCCAGGCAGGCCACGACAGAAAGCTCTGACCAATGAACTGCAAAACTCTCAGCAGCAGTGATTTGTGGTTGCAGCACATTCTACACCAGCTTGGGGAATCAAGGCTACCAAAAGGGGGTCAGTGTGGAAGTGAAATGCCAGCACACCACAGCTCTGGGAAGGCTGCACAGCATCAGTTTTCCCCTACTGGGTCCAGCACCTACAGCTTCTTGCCACAGTGTGGCTGCTGCTCTGAAAAGTGAAGGATTTTGGTGCATGCTGCCAGCTGCAAAGTCACTGCTTATAAGGAAATGATCAGCCACAGCACCCAGAAGACCAGCCACACTCTTGCTAATTTAGGGAGTTCGAGAGCCCTTCTTTGCCCACAAAGGTTGTACAAGAAGTCTTGCTGAAAACTGCAAAATGAAGGGATTTTATTGAAATCCGTGGCTGTCTCTTTACACGGGTCATCTAAAAAGTGAGGCAGGCAGCACAAGTTGCTCTATCTCCACCAGCTCATCTGCAAACCACGTTTTACAATAAGGAATGAGATTTGACTTAACCTGCCTGTGGTTGGGAATGATATTCCTTACTGGACAGGGAAGAAAGGAACCTCCAAAGGAGCTTCAAAGCTCTGTCTTCTCTTCAGTTTTTGCTCCTGCTGCTAGAAGCTTTTTGTCAGACTGCAGCTAGTTTTTATGGAAGCAGTGGCCTTTCAGGGTGAGGTGTTTGCTAAGCACTTCTCTATCAGGATTCCAGCTCTTTTATCGAGTGGTTGGCTTGATACAGTACAGCAAAAATAGCTGTGTGTTAGCAATAGCTTCCTATCTCAGGAAATCATTTAATACATACATATATATGTGAATATATATACTGCAAGTTCACAGCACAATGAATTATCACCACCCTAAACCAGGGTCTAGTCCAATAACCAAACCCCATGGTACAGCTGCCTTGGATTGCCAGACAGGTGAAGCCAAGGAAAGCTCCAATCCCACCACTCACTTGGATTCACTGTCACATTCACATAGCCCTCCCCGTGAGCGTTCTCCCCATCAACGATGACTTTGAACTCGTACAGGCCAACAGTGAGCTGCAAACAAACACAAAGGATTATTATTTGCCTACAGGTTAGTGGCACCTTGTCAGGACCTATTGGAAGGTCAAGTTCCTGTGCTTTGGCACAGGAGCACCCAAGCAATCATGCTTCAGCCTCTGCATATACAGCAAAGGTTGGTTTCCAGGCCAAAATGGTATTATACATATTTTAGTTTACAATGGCTATACAGAAACCAAAGACTTGTATTTCTCTCTGCCACAGGATTGTCAGTCAAGCTTTATTTCCCAGCAACAAAAGGCAAACAGAAGAGAGATAACAGAGATTAGTTCAGGTTGTCTGGCCACAGGAATCTGTACTAGCAGATTGCATATGAGGTGAGAAAGGCTACATGTAAGAAGAAAATCTCTTCTTGCATGTTTTTATAAATGTGTTTCTTCTTTTCCTTCTAGGTGACATGAGCTAGGCAGTCACCCCTTGACCATTCACTGTTTAGCCAAAATGAGAGGGTGACAGACCATATGCTGGATAACAATCTTGATACTCAAAAGACTGAAACCCTCACAAAGACCTGCACACTCCTTTCAAAAGGCTTGGCTCTGCATGATATCCTTACTTAAGCCTGTAGATTTTTTTCTGAGTGCAGTAGAGTCCAGAATGCTCAAAGGAATGTCTCAAGCACAGAACTGTATATTCACAGTACTTAGAATCATTTCCTTGTTAAGAATCCCCATGTGCAGGAACTGGCAACCCTTTCCCTGTCAGAGCTTCTCTAAGAGCAGCAGCCAGGGACATGCCATGAGGTATTGCAGGGCTCTCCTTAATGGATGCAGCAAGTCCCTCTTCCAGCAGGCAGTACAGGGCTCAGACCTAACCAGACCCTCACACTGTTCCAGCAATATTCCCACCCCTTGTTACTGTTAAATTGTGCCATTTGTGTGCCTTGTCACACTGCTTGTAGGCAGCTTGTACCTCCTGAAATCAATTTCTTCTTTCCCTCGTGCCAGATCAATCTCCTTTTCCTAAGAGCCTCAGAAGTGGGTTTGCAGTCAAATGTTGGCTGCTTGCCCATCATGCAATTTCCTATTCATCCTGAAATCCCATACAAGTCTTTCCTGGCTGCTGGGGTCCCCTTCTTCTCCACTTGGCATTTAACACAACAGGATAAGAAGCAGCAAAAGCTTTACCTTAGACAACTTCAGGGTCTGGGAGTGCTTCCCTGCCATTTCTCCACTGTAGTCTTTTGGATGAGTAATCAATTCCCACTCATAGGAATATGTGGTTCCTTAAAAAAAAAAAAGAAAAGGTCCAGATGTTTGTTTTCAAAGCCCGTCTTTCTCCCATGCTAAAGAACTGCAAAGGTATTAAACATTTACAAGGCACATTCTGTTGCACTGTGAAAAAATGAGACAGCTTGGGCTGCGTTTTTTTGGGAATATTCCCAGGAAAAGAAACAATCTGTGCTTCTAAACTCATTTACTCTGAAATCAAACCCCATCTTTCAGCCTCTAAGGCAATAAAGGGCTTTGGAACAATCACAGCTCCAGGATAATAAGAGAGAAAAGCCTTATCACATCCTCAGATCCTGCAGACACAGGGATGCCAATTTTTGAACAGGAATGAATCAATCCCTGCTGCTGCACAACACAGAACACACCTGCCTCTGCAGCTCCCACTGCTACAGTGGACAGAGTTAAGATAAGAACTTTAAAAATACCTGCCAACAATTAGCATGATGAAATGAGGAGTGTTTAGAATCTGTTCCTCAGCAGGCAAACACCCCAATTCAGATTTCCATCACTTGCTAATACAGCTCAGCTCTTATCAGCAAGTATCAAGAATAGATGCTGAAAATCCACTTCTTCCTCACACACCCCCCTGAGAATGTGCCATCTCCCAAATCCACTGGCTTTGTAGCATTTTCCATTTTTTTGTGTCAGGCTATTTTCTCTAAGAGGCAGCACGAGGTAATAGCTGAGTATGAAAAATTTCCACAGGGAAGTGTTCTCTGACAAAAGACATTTTCAAGACTGCCCTTATTTCATGCCACACATAATGACTGTTTGCCTTCTCCCATGCCAAGCCCTTAGCAGAATTCCCAGGGAAGCCTTACGAGGTGGTGGCTCAGGAAGCACAAACGCGTTCAGCTGAACTTCATTCTCTGGCAGGGTCACTTCGACGCTGTCCCCAGCAGAAACCACCAGCTCCTTCATAGCTGAAAGGGACAAACACAGAATTGGAAGAGGAATAGGAAAAAAAAAAATATGTACATAAATCCACCTTGCTTTCGATTTATGCAATAAACTACAGCTAAAAAAAAGATGTATTTTGTAAACATCCTGTGCCTCAACAGACCCTCCATTTCAGGTTTCGCTCTCCTTGTTAATGCAGAAGCACTAATGGGGTTCACAAAATTTAGACAAGCCTAGGATTATTCAGTCACCTCTCTCTTTGCAGATACTGTGCTGAAACGTGGCCCTTTCACACAGCATAGGGGAGTCTCTTCACCCAGGTCCAGCAGGATGGGAAGGGTTCTACTTGACAGCTTTTTGGCAGAGAACTCACCTGCAGGCTCATGGCACAGCAAGACAAACACTGCTCCAAACTGCAATTCCAAACTGCAATTCCAGAGCTTCACAAATATATAAAGAATCCACAGAATTTCTTTTTTGAAAAACTGCTTGAGGGCTAAGAGAATTTTTTTAAACCTGCATAGCTGCCACACTGGGTATGGAAGCTCAAAATACAAATCTGGTCCTTTTATTTATATTTTCTTTTCCACCCCCGCTCAAGAATTTTCTTGCCATTCCATTTCCAATAAACTGACAGGTTTGAAAGATTGCAGGGTAACCTTGAAAACTATGGCCAGGGAAACATTTTTTTCTGCTCTTTATTAGCATTAAGATAATCAGAAAGTTGAACACAATTCTTAAGAACACCTCTCGGCCTCTTCATCCCCCCTCTTCCCTTCCCATTTACTTTATGTTTGTCTTTTTATTATTGGACTTGGAAATTATGCATAGAAAATATGCTTTCTTTAGTTTGACCCTGTCAAAGACAATGTTTCAGAGATATGCACAAAAAATCCAAGTTAAAAAAGGTGGGAAAAAAGGACCTTAAACATTCAGCTATTTTTCCACCTTTATTATCTATTATTTATCTATCTTCCAATTTTAACAGCTACTGGAATTAACTACCTTTTTCCCCCTCTCAAATATTCCATCAGTCTTTCACCTGCAAAGAGTTCCAAGGCAAAAAGTAATCAGAACTCATTAGGAAATAATAAAAACAAAACCCAGACAAACAGACTAAAACCTTGGAAAAACTACCCTTTACATCATCTTTGCATTGGTTAGCAAAACCAGGAGGCCCTGGCTATGTCAGTCTTCCCAGACAAGCCAATGAAGATGTTTAAAGTATATTTTCCAGTTTTAGCTGTGGTAAGCCCTTAAAAAAAAACCAACAAAAAACAACCCATTAACTTGTCAGCACAAGCAGCCAGTGAGCTTCCTGCCAAAAACATCTCTGGATGCAGTGCTTCCCTCACACTTTCCATTTGTTCCCTTGTAAGGAAAGGAACCCTAAATTCAAAAGAAATTCAGCTGTGAATACCTCAGTACACTGGATTAACTGAATTCTGAGACACCACACGAGCAGTACACACCATTCCCTGTGTGTAGCCACCCCTTCAGGGAGAGCTGACAGCCTGGCTGAGGGAACAAAGCTGCCAAAGGGCATTTTGGCCTTCATGCATTTTCAACAGTCTGTTTTAGGAAATACCAGAGTGAACAGAAACATCACCATGCTGCAAAGCATGGGCTAACAGCCAAGTACACTGTTCTCCACGGCTGAACTGTGCAGTGACACTTCAGGGACAGAGAACAATCAGTTACACCCTCTTCTGAGCAGTCATTAAGATTTCTGCTCAATTTGATAGATAGCAGCGTGCCAAGGCTACTGGAAAAATGCTTCCTGGGACTCTGCCCCACATCACATCTCAGTCTTCACTTTGGGAATTAAGATATTCCCATTACTTTCCAGCTGTCCTCAGATGCAACAGTCACATGGAAACTGATGATGCCCAAGTCCCATTCCCAAGACCTCAGGAGTCACTGGGGTCTGACAGCATGTGTGCTGACACAGAAACCTTGCCATTTTCTCCAAGGTACCATAATAATCTCCTATTTTCCCACACTGCATGGCTTGAAAAAGCCTGAACAGGTGACATTTGCTGGAGCCCTACGTGTCCTCACCTGGTGTGGTGGCAGCAGTGCTTGGGGCTGCAGCAGTGTTGGTCTGGGCTGTAGGAACACTGCCATTTGTGGGAACACCACTGGGCACAGAAGTCGCCACCTGTGCCTTTGCTGTGTTTTTCTCTGGCACGGGGCTGGCTGTGGGCAATGCCTTGGAGGAGTGAGGATGGGCATCATCAGGCAGCCCAGGCTTCTCAGTCTTCCCTGGAGATGTCAAGCCCTGTGCCACAGGACTGGAGAACGTAGCCAGCACTGATGCTTCTGGTGCAGATGTTCCTGTGCGGATCTGTAAAGGAAAAAGTTGTCTGAGTTTGATCTGAACACTGAAATGTCTGTTTTAACTTGTCCTTCTCCAGTTAGAGAGGCTGAAAAACCCCTGGTTTGTTTTCCCAGAAGCAGGATTTCTTTCTGCTTCCTCTTCTCTCTTCTGAAGTGCTTCTCCATGTTCTTCCTTCACAGCAGACAGGCCATTTCTACCTCAGCTGAACACCAATTAACACCAGATTTAACTACAGCATTTAAGTACCAAGGCTGCTCATGTGGCAAATATAAGAGAAGATCCAGGTTCAAAACTGCAGTGAGAGGAGCTAAAAGAAAAGTGGGATAAGACAGATGCTAAAAACAGGGACAACAAACTGGTGTTCATTTACTTTGGCTGTGATTTCCTTTTCCTGAAGCCATGCAGTTGGCCAGCACAAAGCAGGAAGACTGCACTGTCATTTTTATGTAATAACTAAATTGTTGCAACAAGAGGAAGTTTATTTTGGAATCACTCTTCAAAGCAAGGTGAGCTGACACACACAGAGCTCCCTCCATGCCTGCCCCAGGAGATGCTGCTGGGGCAGAGAGCAGAGCTGCAGGGCACAAAGTCTGCTCACATCCACACAGGATGAGCCACTTCACTGAAAATAATCAGAGTGGTAGGAACAATTTCCTTTCTTTCATCAGAAAATTCCTTTTACCTAGCCCCATTCCAGTTCCTAGCCTGCCAGGCCTACTCCTGACAATTTACACTCCATGACGAAGTCCATGTGTGTAGCACATTTTTTTTTTAGCTAACTCTATTTTGAGAACAGCTGCTAAATATTTTAAATGGAGCAATTCACCATCTTTGACTCTGAAAGTGCTTTGGAGCTGAATTTCCCACCAGTATTCCCCATTAGAGGAATGATTAAAAGCTCATATTGAAGGAAATGTACTCAAGCTTTTAGACCATGCTGTTGGCATTCAGTCCAGGAAACAGGAACTGGGAAAACACTCCAGACCACAGTGGACAACATCCTTGTCAATAAATGGTCTGGGCTTTAGAAAACACGACATGTTGGTAGTAAAAATAAAGCTGTGCTGCCCACACTGAACAACCAGCCAAGCCAGCAGCACCAGTGAAGGCACTGAAGGCTTCTCTGCAAGGTTTTTGTTTCAGCCCTGGGCAAATCATTTCCTCTCACCACAGCTCACCTTTGCTCACAGAATGTAAAATAATTGTTTGGTTAATATCTGAGCTTTATGGACCAAAGAATCAAGCACTATTTGTTAGTGTTAGAGACATAAGGCGTCTTCCTTTATTTGGTTACTTGCTGTTGGGTTTACTTAAGCAGATCTATGGATTCTTTGGAATCCATGCAGGAAAAATCTGGCATGCTGCACTTCATCAGTGGCCTCAGGACAGCTGGACGTCCCAAGCTGGATCATCTTCCACCCACTGACAACTGCAAAGAGTACTGACTCCCTTTTCTCGAGATAAAGTTTGAAATGCTGGCAGGAGAAAGTTGGGAACAGCCAGGCAGGAGCTCAAGTGAGACAGACTCTTTGGGAAAGGCACAGGAGCAAAATGTTTCCATGACATGGTAACCACTATGGGAAACCACTTGTTGCTTTTCAAGAATCAGCCCAGAAGGGTCACAAGAACAAGTCACAAACACACAGCAGATTGACATTCACCCACTGACCACAGCAGAGTCCCCACTTTGCTCTGTAATATTTCCAGTGAGCTGAGTGCTTTCTTGACTCACTTTTAACTCCCCAAAAAAGCCCACTTTACAGTTAAGAGAGATCCTCTTCCTTCCAAAAGTCTCCAGGATGAATTGACAGCCAAATGTCTGTGGAGAGCTTGAATTAGATAAGCTTTGCCTGGGGCAACATAACAGTCAAAAATGCCTCTAATGCTTGCAAGCTGAGACATTTCTTATCTTTGCTCCATAACTCTGAATTCTTTAAAGCAAAGAACAGATTATTTCATTCTTGGGGATAAATGACAAGGAGACTAGAAGTTTGCCAGCTGTCCTATCTTATTAGCTTAGAAAATAGAGAGAAGTGACACATTGGCCTGAGTCTACACAGGAGCCTCAGACAATTTTGATTTCGACCCCTAAATGCCTTTGGCCTGAGACAAATAACCCAGTGTCCTTGTCTGAGAGTCCCATGTCTGTTAGAGGGTCTAGAACAGCCCTGTGCATCAGAATCCACACTGAGCTCAAGTTACTTGAGAGAAAAATACCTCTCTCCTAGAATTTTCTTTTATTTTTAAATTTAAATAGATCAGGTCTGAATGAACAAAATGGGTTCTTTTCAGCTTAGATACTGTCCTTGCTGTCTGCAGTAAGTGCCACATCTGTGAAGACTCTTAAGACACTAAAATGTGGGTAATGTCACAAACCATTACAGAGTTAGTGCTGGTGGTAAAGAGAGGCATTTCCCTGTTCCTTGTGGATGAAAAGCACCCAGCACTTGTAGGAAATGTGACAGCAAGAGCCAAACAGTGAGCTTGATGTGAGGGCAGGAATGAGTTCTCTGGCTCTGTTGCAACACTCCTGTTCCAGCCTTTCCCAGTCTGCCTGCAGAGCTGCTGCAGTGCTGCAGCAGCCCTGTTCATCAGCAGTGCTGCACTTAAATGCTTCTCCTGACTGGCTATTAAATGTGCTGCTGTATTTTAAAATTGACAAGGAATTCTACAGCGAGACAGAAAAAACTGGTGCTGGGAAAATGTCACTCACTAATGAAGAAGTACTAATCTCCCTTCCTCAGTTAAGGGCTGATGAGCAGGATGCACTGTGGTTTATCCTGGTTCCATAGCATGGATACAGCAAAATCAGAAATTAATGCTCACTGCACATTAGCAAATGCCATTGCAGATGGCTGTGGAGCCACCAGAACTGCAAGAGGAAAAACTGCCATAGAGGCAATGCTTTCCCCAAACTGCCACTTTCCTTCTCTCTGAGCCTGCAAGAGCAAAGGAAAAGATTTGCCTTCCACACATTCAACACTCAGCAGCAGAGGAGAAAAAGCACTTTGATTTCCAATGTCCTTTCCTACTTCAGGTGTTTGATGCTCTCAGGTATGAAGAGGCAGCACAATCCCAAACTGTCCCCATCTACCAACCCTTGCTAAAGAACAGTTAAACAAGCCATGTATTCCATGGACAGGGCCAAATGCAGCCCAGGTGAAACTCTACTGATTTCAGCACGTGTGTGACTTCATTTTGGTCCATAACCAACCCAATTTGGAATATCTTCCTCCTGGAAGGGCTGGCCATGTCCCAAGAACACAGCCTCCAATGTTGTATCTTTGGCTTGCATTGAACTGCTCTTGGATTTGAAGTGCAGGGACAGCTGCAGAGCTGGCTTTGCATTTTGCATGTTGGATGCTTCAATAATCCCGGAATTAGCCCAGGTGGATATTTTAATTCTTCCTTCTTCTCAAAAAACTCCATCCTAAACCTCAAAAATGTGACTGCCAGGAAATCCATCATGGCACTGTGTTTGAGTAAGAAGTTTTTATTTTGATGAAGTTGCATTTTGTTAAGAGTCATGGACTTTCTTATTAGCAAAAATCATCAAGGAGAGTAAAAACCTCTCCCAAGACAACAGTGCACATTAATGACAATGGAGCACTTCCTAAAGATGGGAAATCCTGGATGCTCAGCAACATTCAGAAGCTGATTAATCAGTGTAATTTAATATTTGAAACCAGTTTACTAGACACACACTGGACAGTAATAGCAGGATAACCTGGAAAGGGAACAAGCAGGGAGATGTAAAAGCTGTTCCCCAAGAGCAAGAGAAGACATTTAAGAGTGGCTGCAAAGACATCTCCTCACACGTGTGACAGCTGAGAAAATGGGGTCACCAAGCTCAGCTCAACTGCTAGGAGGAGGAAAGAACAGGGAGGTTGGAAATGCTGCAGCATTGCAGGGGAAAGAGAAAGCTGAGCTTGAGTCAGCCCCAAATGCTGGGGGGGTTCTGGAAAATCAAACATTTGTCATGTTTTAGTGCCTGGTTTCACACACGTCACCCTGGCTGCCCCAGGAGCTCTCGGCAGCGTCCCTTGGCTGCTCGCCACATCCTGCTCCAGGGTGGTGGCTCAGGTAGCCACAGCCCTACCTGCAACCAGGATTTGAATACACCAAGGAGAAAAATTCAGCCATTTCCAGAACCAGATGCACCGGTTTTGTACAGTGCCAAATCCCTGAAACATGGCAAAAGCTATTTCAGGAACAGTTTTGCAAAGCAGAATTATATTTCACCATCATGAGTGCAGAAGCATTTTTGAGATAAGGCTCAAAAAATTATTTGCAGGTGTAAAAATACAAACATCACTTAACAATTCAAATGTGCCAAATTCTCTGTAACATCATGATTTACTGGCTTAACACTGTATGTGTTTGGAGTAGAGTCTAAACTGATTTCATACACCCAGTGCCAAGGTAAGCTTTGGTGGATTTGAGAAACTGGAACACTCTTCAAAAAGAGAACATTTGGCATTAAGAAGCCAACTCAAGCAAGCAGATTGACATCGAAGTACACTGTGAGCTCTGTGCATGACTCTATAAAATAATGTATTTAACTGCCTTGATTCAGCATTTAAATGAAAATAGCTTATTTAATGTGTGGATCTAAAAAGGTTCTTCTACAGGTAATAGTTTTCAGCTCCCAGACAATTCCCACTGACTTATCACCTTTCCTTCTCATCTGGCATGCACACTGAGTGATTATACAGAGGATAAGCATTATCATGGACTCCATCCTGCCTCATCTTCCCACTTAAAGGTAGTTTATCACAGCTAAGAAAAGGAGGGAAAAACCTACCCCAAAACCCAAACAAAACCCCAAACCACTGGCCTTGCCTTGTTGATTGGAGGCTGCAAACTGGTAACCTGAAAAGGTATCCCATCATGTGGGCAGTTCCAAGTCAAAATCTACCTAAAGCCAGACTGAGGAGGGGGACAGCTGTCCCAGACAGCCCCATGCCAGCCCCAGCAACCACTTACCTGGGCCAAGTCACCGTTGGCATCCTGTGACCTGCTCACATTACTGTTCTGAGGAGAGGGTGGGTTTCTGGGGTTCTGTTCTCTTGCATTCTGTCCATTTTTCAGCAAGTCCTGCTTTTGATTTTCTTTCTCAGGAGCAGCTCTGTCTGCCACTAAGTGCCTCAGGACCTGATCCTTCAAGCGCTCGGCTTCACTTCGGCTGCTTCTGGAGCTCTCTGCCAGATCCCTTCTCAGGAGCTGCCCCCTGTTACCTGCCAGCCTCCACTTCTGCAAGGATCTCCGCAGTCTTTTTTGCCTCTGGACAGGGATGTCCCTGTCCACCAACCACTTGTGACTCCAAGTCTTCACACCACCTTCCATATGAAAGTTTAACAAGTGCTCTGTGCTTTTTGATTTCTTTAAAAACACCAAAACAGAATCCGAAAAGCCAGTCTTGTTGGCCTGACACATGCCAGGCACAGTGCAGTTCACCTGGATACACATATTTTCCAAGAACCAAAAGGCATCACAGGTGGGGCGTTGGCAGCAAGCAGTCTGACAGGAGCTCAGAGTATGGAACCCTTCCAGAAGCTGCAAATGGTGACCTACCCACGATCTCAAACGGTTGCCAAGCAGGATCTTCCCCAGCTCACATTTAGATCCATTCCAGTTTGCATCTGTGAAAGAGGAGGGAAGACAGACAATTCTCAGTCCTTTAAAGAACTGGATAATAGATTTCATCACTATTGTCAAGATGAATTTGGGGCACAGGAGTAATACAGGAGAGAGGATATAGGAAAGTCAATCCAGCTTCTCAGAATCTCTACCTGGCCTCAGTATCCAGTACTTACACAAGATTTTAAGGAACAAACTGCTCCTCCTACCTAAGCCACCACCCTTTCCAACAGGCATGGAGCTAAAGCCATCTGCAGCAGCAGAAGTGAAGACAGAAACATTCCTGTTTCAGAGGAGCCCATAATGCCCAGACTGAGCAGCGAGCCCAAGTCACAGAGCAAGTTCAGAGCCAGAAACTGAATCCCGAAATCCCAAGTGCAGCTCCTCACTCTAACCCATAATGGCCTTGCCTCTCTGCCCATAGCCTGCCTAGAAGGAAAACACTGCAAACAGTGACACTGGCTTGGTGCATAGTACAGAGGCATTTTTGACTCCTCCATGCTGATATTTGACATCAGTTGCTTATTCTGACTGAATTTGCTCCACTTGGGAAGTTGTTAAACAGCTTCTAGAAAAAGGGTCTGCAAGGCAAAGCCTTGCCACCCACCCTGCCACAGTGTTTTTCATTAAAGACCCTCAAACATTTGACATAATTTCTGTTAAGACTCAAGTCACTTCAGGTCTCAGCTCTGCAGTAAATCAGCAACTGCGTTGCATATGGATTTTTTTTTCTTAGCATGTAAATTTTGAGTGCTTGCAGGGATCAATGGATTAAAGGCTTCCAAAATTCAGAGCTCTGCAGATTAAGGACTCCCTAAAAATAGCCTAATGACCTATGGGACTGTTACACTGTGCTGTGTGCAGCATCCAAGTGATAATAGGTCATTGGAAGATTACTTTACAAACAGTGTTGCTGGACTGGGAGTTGTGCAGCTGGAGAATATGCTCCAGATCTGGCTCCCTCCCTGTCAAGAATGGAGTTCTTGAACACAACACAAATGGAAAATAATTTTCTCAATTGAAATAAAGTCTGAATTTAAATTTCAATATCCTGATCAAGAATGAACTCGAGATTAGTGACCAAGTCATGGGGAACAGAGGATGTCTGAATCCACCACTGTGCAGAAGGGGGAGAAGCTCCTCACTTGAGCAAGGAAAAGTGTAAAAGAAACTCTGCAAAAGTTCAACAGCAAGAGAAGCCGACATCAGGACCTTTAAAATCCTCAGCACCCTTGTCACACCTCATCAACACACAGCACTTCCTTGGAGAGAGAGCAGACAGGGAATCTGTGTGCCCAGGGCAACAGCCAACCTCATCACACCTGAAATGCCTGGACAGCCAGTCCCTGACACTACTGTCACAGCCACAGGCAGGGACAAGCACCTGGCACCAACCTGAAGGGTCTGGAATTAGAACAGAGTATGGAACGTGTGTACACACCATACCCACGTGTATGCACACACACTCTCTCCAGACTTGGAAAAACAATAACAAATGGAAGAATTACACCATTCTTGTGAATTTCAACAGGATCTTATTCACTCAGACTTACAGTTTGCCTATAAAACTCCCTTTCTGTTAAAGGTGAATCACTGTCCCCTAATATATCCCGTGGATGAGGGAAATGTGCTGCTTCTCACATTCCTAAAATCCTTCCTCCTCCTCCTCAACCACTGCTCATCCATCTCTCCTCATATGTCAGCCCTGGCTCACACATACCACTCAAATTAAGGCTTGATATAGAAGCAGTGAAACTCAGCAGCACTTTCTAGTGACAGGCTTAGAACTGGGGCACACAGAATGGGGGACATTTAAGAGAAAAATCTTCCTAGGGAAGATATCCCTTGTGACAAATCACTTCATAACACAAGTATTATATTTATTAATCTCACTGTAAAGCCTGACTCCCCAGAAGCATCCCCTCAGCATATGAGAGCCATGACTTAGCCCAGATGACACAACACTACCATGCTGAGAGCATTCTGCTTCCCTTTTAACACATTGCTGAAACAAGATTTGAATAATATTTTGGCCACATTTCATTTCTAGAACTCTGCTAATGCCCACCTGGGACATGTTTATTTGAAATTAGTCAGTATGTTTTTCTGAATTGCTGTACATGGACAGCTTAAAACTCAGATAATTCTCAGGAATGACAGAAGTGAACAGGCAACTGCCAGCACACCAGCCTAGCATTCCAGATGTGAAATGGAATGTCAGATGTCTCTCTTTCCACAGACATACTGATTTTCACTTTTCATTTTCTAGTTCCACGGCCTTTGGTGGGCATCAAACAGCTCTAAGTGCCCTGGGAGAAAACAGAGTCTACACTTGTATTTCATCTGTGGAAAGCAGGAACATTCCTGAGGATGAGCTCCCTCCTAAGCTCAGCACCACACAAGTCACAAGACACCTGCACAGTGGGTGTGCTTAGTCACTTTTTCATTTTGTTTTTGTCACATCAGTGGAGAAAACTGCTTTTCCCAGGAATTCAGGAGTTCCTGTCCCAGGGATGCAACTCACAGCTTTGCTGAGCAGCAGGGGAATGGAACACACACAGGAACAGCTTCTATTAATAACCTCAGGTTCACAGACTTGCCCAGGCAGTTAATCCTGCCTGATAGCAGATTAATGATTAAAGACTTGACTCTGTGGACTTTTTAAACCTGCCACACGTCAGTCAGTTATGTCAACACAGTCCCCCTTGCGTAACTCCACATGACCATGCTCATTTCTAGGCAGCCATAACTCCTCCTCAGCTTCACAAACTCCGCTGCCTGAGTGACACAAACAAGCCCAAAATAACAAAAAACTCAGCAATGGAAAAAGTGTCTACATCAGGGTAACTATGCCCATGTAATTATATTTATTTCTGCACACGCAACAACCTTAATTTAACGGAATTTTCACTCATTTAATGGTTAGACTTGATGATCTCAGACCTGCACCGTTCCAACCTTAACGACTCTGTGATTCCTGGCTTTAACTCTTCCAAGCAGAGCAGCCCTTAAACAACCAACACTGTCTAGAACACTCTCTAGGAGCCTCATAGGAGCTCTAACTCTAAACTTCCAAGAAATTATTAAAGCCAGGAAACGCACGCAGGAAGCCCCGCTGACAACCATTCAAACATGCAACCCTTTGCTAGAACCAGGAATACAAACATGTCTTTCCAGGGTCTAAATTAGCTGATTAAGGTCTCACAGCTCATTAGTTTAATCAAATCTGCCACTGGGAACTGTCCAGGAAGGTCCAGTAACACAAGGACGCTGCAGCTGCCTGAAGAACACGTCCACATAACTTGGAAACAAAGCAAACCAGCCCCTTCCCAAACCAAACACCACACAATCCATTACAGGAAAACTTCCATCCAAGTAACTTGGTTGTTTACTTCAGCAGGAGGTTGGTTACTCAAGTTTGAACAGGAAATAAAAAAAACCAAACATAACCATTGCCTGTAGGCAAATAAAGACTTCTGACAAACCGCTCTTGGGGAGAATGTTAAACATCTTAGGGCTACAAAACATTCCTGACTTTCCAAGTTGCTTTCCTTAAATTAAATTATTTTCCAGATTATCACTTGTTCATTTTGTCAAGAATTAAGGTCAGAAAAAGCTCTCTCTGAGATACAAGCTTTTGAGAGCTCATTTAGTAACTGCTAAGGGTGGTGTTTTGTTTAGTTTAAAAAAAACAATGGTTTTGGTTTGTTAGTTTAAAAAAATTAATTAAAAAGGAAACCAATAAAAAAACAACCCAACAATGTCTACCAGCAAATCATTTCACTTTTCTCTCAGAGTATTTTAAACAAGTAAGAGGGATAAAAATCATAAAAATCCATACACACAGTCCCAGAGAGAACAGAAGGGTCACCTGCAGAGGAGCACAAGGCACACAGACAAGTGCACAGGTAGAACAGCTGCAGAATTCCCAGCTCCCTCGCAGCTTTCCCCAGGCAGTATCGTGACAGGAACTGGGTGCTGATGCTGGACTTGGCTTCCAACCTCTTCTCCATGGCCTTTGTGGGCAGCAGTGGGGTTCTAGAAACACGTAGGGTATGAAACACAAAACATCCCATGGCAATTGAAATGTTCCTGCACAGATCCAGTGAGAGTGCAAAGTGAACAGAGCACTTGTGGAGGAAAAGGAATGGCTTATCTGCTGTGATTAGTCCAGCTGTTGCTAAGGAACTATCAGTGTCTGATAGCAAATTGAAATCTGTAGTGGCACAGCTCTCAGTGCTGAGTGGAGAGGGCCTGTCCCTTGTGGTTTTCTCATCCAGACCCCATTTTTCATCTGGTATCACAGTGGCTGTCCACTGGATTCCAAACAGGCATTTGGGAAATTTCAGTTTCAAGTATGCCTGAGGACTGGACACCCAGGCATTAGCACGAGGATAACACAGGCACTGACAACCCCTGCACATCTGCCCAGCGATGTCATCGCAGGCACGTCCGTGCTGGCTGGTGCCAGCCAGAAACAAGAACCGAGGGCACAGAAACTCTGGGAAACTGGGAGCTAACGCCCTGGTTTGCTTCTTGTTTCGCTCCACAGGGCAGGATCACCAAACTTCTCTGCCTTTCTAACGCCAAAGGCTATTTAACAGCTTAATATACCAATTAAATGTAAATTATCTCTAGGTGAGGCGGTAGGAGAGCATTAATTATTTCACAGGTAATAAATAGTATCTATTTTAAGGGAGCAATGAAGCATCATTAGGCACTAAATCTGCCAGTTCTGAAGAATCCAAAGGGAATGCTGTTACAGGGAATGCTGTTACAGGATCCACCAGCGCTGCTCCTCAAGCACTCCGAGCTTGTAACACCTCGAGGAATCGCACTCAACCGTCCTCAGCAGCGCAGGAACAGACACGGGAGGAAAACTTCACGGGGGGGAGATGTAAACGCGCGCCCGCTCAGCCAACAGGTCCTTAAGGAAACTTTCCGCCGCCCCAGACCCCCGGTCCCCGCACCTGCCCGGCCGCAGCCCCCGGCACGGAACCCCCGGGGCCGGGCCTGGGCCCCGCGGGAGGCGGCGGCGCCCGGTGCCGCCGGCGCGTACGTACCAAGGGCGCATGGCGAAGGGAGGCGGCACCTCGGCGTCTCCTCGGCGAGCTCAGGCGGGCACCGGGAGCCGGGCACAGCCAGGACTCCAGCGCGGCGGGCCCGGGGGCACCGCGGCCTCCTGCCCCGCGGCCATGGCGGCGCCCGCGCACGCTCACCCGGAAGCTGAACCGCCGCCTCTCGGTACCAGAGCTGGGTCCGGTCGTGCGGGCAGTGCCAGGGCTGCAGAGCCGCGGGTGCCCGCCGCTCGCTCCCCCGCCGGTCCCGGTCGCACCGGGCGGGGCGGGCGCGGAGGCCGCGCAGCCACAGGTGATTTGCCCACAGTTCCGCGCGGAGGCGGCGGCTTCGGGCACCGCCCAACAAGGCGGCGCGCGGTTGGCCGGCGGCGCGGAGGCCGTGCGCGGATTGGCTGGAGGGGCAGGCGGTGCGCTCCCGCGGGCGGGGCGCCGCGAGGGAAGGGACTGGCACGGCGAGGGACGGGGCTGAGGGACGGGTGTCGATATTTCTCTCTAGTCCTTCAGCCGCGCTTCCCAGCCATGGCCTCGGACTCCGAGGACAGGCACGCCACGCTGAAGCGGTGCCTCGGTGTACTCAGAGACGCGAGGAACGACAGCGAGCAGTTCGCAGCGCTGCTCCTGGTAAGGAAGCGCGGAATCGCCTCGGGAGTGGGCAGGGGGGAGGCCAAACACGCCGCTGGACACCGGAGTGCTCGGGGGACGCGAGGAGGTGGAGATGGGAGCTGGGAGCAAGCTGCTTCAGAGCTTTGGGGTTCCCTTCAGCAAAGCAAGGGAGCCTGGCCTTCACCTGGCTGTGTGGATGGTCAGTGGGTGCCGCCACACTCTTGGAACACCGTGGTAAACCTCTGGATTAGTACTCGGACCAAGTGCCAGCTCAGTGGCTACTTCCCTGCACTAGTTAAAGTTGTTTTGGCTTTGATTTGCCTGTTCCATCTGGTACATGTACCAAATCCATTTGCTATGCTCACACTCACTCCTGTTTTGCCTCACAGGTGACCAAAGCAGTCAGAGCTGGAGAGGTGGATGCCAAGACCCGTCGCCAGATCTTCGACGCGATCGGATTCACATTCCCAACCCGCCTGTTGATCTCCAGGCAGCCCCCGGCCGACTGCCCCCCACACACCTTCCGTGCCCTCGGCCTCACCCTGCTGGCCTGTTTCTGCACCGACCCAGAGCTAGCTGGGCACTCCCAGATCCTCAACAAAATCCCAACCTTCAATGACATCCTGCTTTCCCCCTGTGACCCAGATAGCACATCCATGGTTGATGACGTGTACCAGTGCCTCAGCGCTGTCCTGGCCACGGCCAGAGGCCCCAGGGAGTTGGTGACCAAAGGGACAGTGTCTGCTCTGTGCCAGGCCTACCTGAATGGCAGTCATGGCTCTGACCGTGCCCTCACACTGCTTATGGGGCTGTTGGCCATAGCAGAGGCCAAGTGCTGGCAGAAAGATGCCCCACAGCTCCTGGCTGTGCTCAGTAAGCTCTCTGGTGACTTTCTCAAGGCTGAAGACATGACCAAATTTGAGCTGTGTGAGCTTCTGCCTCACTTCATCCCCCTGTCACCTCCTCTCACAGAGAGCTCACAGGGCTCCAAGTGCATGTGCAGACTTTACAAAGGGCTGGCTGACATTTTGGGCAGCAAACTCAGCCAGTCGCAGCGGGACCCCGCTCTGAAGCTCGCAGCCAGCCTCGTGCAGGCCTGTGGGACTGAGTGGATCCCAGCAGGGAGTGCTGGCAGCAAGTTCCTGGCCCTGCTGGTGAACTTGGCTTGTGTGGAGGTCCGCCTGACCCTAGAGGATCCAGATCCTGTGGAGGTGGAGGGGAAGAAAGAAGTGGTGACAGCCTGCTATGTCCTTATGGAGATGGGGATCCAGGAGTGCCTGAGGGAAGAGAACCCTCTGCTAGAAAATGTGCAGAAAATGCAGCTCATGAGGATTATGGAGGAGGCATTTGGAGCTGTAATATTCTACTTGAGACAGGTAATGCAGGACTTTTAACAAAGAACAGGTTTTGGGGGTGTCTCTCTATGTAGCAAACTCTGCCTCTTGGCCCACTGTGGTTTCCAGACCTGTGGTAGTTGATGTACAGTGACAATAATGTGTCACTTTGCTTTCTTCATGCAGGTTAAACAGGAGGAGCTGCAAGATCCTTTCATCTTTGCCTCTGTTCGAGTCCTTGGAGCTTGGATGGCAGAAGAGACATCCTCCCTCAAACAGGAAATCTGTGAGCTCTTGCCTTTCCTTGTTGAGTATGCCAGGAGGCTTTTCAAGGAGGGCAGCCCACCTGTGAGTCTTCCTCAGGCAGAGCTGGTCAGCACCGAGGGCTGTGCCTTACCCCAGGATGCTCTGAGGTGAGCATTTTAAGCACACATTTGTTGCATTTTAGCACAAATCTGCTCAAATATTCTTTCTATTTTCACTGTCCCTGCAGTACTACTTCCATGGGGCTTTTTCCCCAAAGATGGATGAAAATGTAGGGCTTAGACCCATTCTACCTCATGCTCCCAGTTTCTTTCCCCTTCCAGATTTCTGCTACCTGGCTTTTGCCATTTGACAGCAGAGGACAGGCCCCGGGACATCCTCATCTCCGAGGGGGCACCAGCACTGCTGTGTGAGTACTTCCTGCAGCACTGGGAGGTTCTGGCCTCCGAGTCCTCGGCCCCAGCGCCCCTGAGGAGCATTGAAATGAGTCTCCGGACCACGTGTGGGGTTTTCCTTAACCTGGTTGTGACTGCTCCAGACCTGGTCAGGTAACAGAACTGAGGGAGCTGGCTCTGAGGATGGCAGTGGGAAGAAAGAGTGCTTGAGAATCTGTTAACACACTACACTGACAAGAGATGTTCCTTTTTCAGCCCCAATTTCATTACATTTTTGGTGCTGTGTTTAACCTTGACGTTCTCAGGTGCTTCTGGCTCTGCTCAGGAAATGTGTCTAAAAGGGTTTATTTTCTCTCTAGGCGAGACAAAACCTTCACCTCCTTGATGGATGTGTTGCTGAAGTCTCTTCCACTTCTGCTGCCCCAGAAGCATCACCTGGTTCTGGCAGCAAACGTTGCCACTCTGGGCCTGATGATGGCCAGGATCCTCGCAGAGTCAGCAGGTAAAGGAAGCTCCCATTGGCAAAGCCCAGGTTGTGCTGTGTGGGCAGAGACCAGGAGCTGGGAAGTTGGGCTGGAGAACGCAAAGAGAAGGGAAACTGGTCCAGTTTGTCATTGGAAAAATGATAAACCAAAAATCTGCAGGAGCAAGGAATATGTGGAACATTCAGCAGGCTGATGTGCTGGCATGAAGAGACTTCTAGGGCAGGAGGATATTGTCCTGCTCCACACAGACCCACCACAGGCCCTTCTTTGAGTGAGTGAACTGTACTGTGTCATTCATTTCCTTTTTCTTCCAGCCCTTCAGGGAACACAGCCTGCCAGAGAGTTTTTTGGAGCTGCCATTCACTTCCTCTGCCAGGCCCACACGGCCCAGGCCGACTCCAGCAGCGCTGGCCTGGCTGTGGCCGTGTCACCTGCCTACGTGAGTGCCTGGGATGACATCTGTGAGCTCTGGTTCCTGGGAATGCAGGCCTTGGCCAGCTGCATCCCGCTTTTCCCCTGCCTGCCGGACGCTGCTCTCCAGGCGCGCTGCCTGGAAGGGCTCTCGCAGCTGCTGTCCCGCGTCGCTCCAGCCCCTGTGGATTTGGAGCTCATCACTGCTTTCCAGGCCGTGCTGGTGGAGCTGGCCAGAGCCAGTGAGCAGTGCAGGGCTGTGATCCTGTCCCACCATGGCACGGAGTGGGCCAATCTGTATGGAATGGCAGCTCTGGAGCAGTGTCTGGCGGAGCAGGGAGGAGCCAGCAGCACTCCAGGTGGGAAATGAAGCCGGACACCTGCACAACATCTGTTCAGCACTTCTGCCATGGCCTTTGGTGCCAGGTGGGCTCAAAAAAACCCATCAAAATGACCAAACTTTACAATACTGGAGTGATGCAGCAGAGCCCATTGTGATCAGCACTGTCCACGTCGATGTGCAGAACCGCTGCTGCCGTGGAACATTTCACCACACCCCTGCTTGACTTGTGAGGATTTCTCTGTAAAAACAGCCTGTTTTGTTATTAAAGACATTTTGTTGCTTTGTTTTTCAAAACCTTTCAGTGCTGGGATTTCATTCTGCTAAGGGCCCTGATGGGATGCTTGCTTCTCCCATTAATATGGTCACAATTTTGTCACAATAAGCCCTGCAGGTTTTCACCTTATTTTCTGTCAGTCCTGCACATATTAGTAAATAACTTGGCACTACACATAGAACCCTGAAAGGGGCAGGAATGGGACAATATTTATTATTTACTGATAGCACTGGGAATAACTCCTTAGGACTTGATGCTGTGCTGCAGGATGATCCCCCTGGTCATAGCCGCCTTTGATACCATCATCACAAGTTCACACCTAGAAAACCTTCCAACCACCACTTGCTTTGCCTGTTTTGCCCAGCACAAAACACCAGCACAAAGTACATCCATGGGATTTTCTATTTGCTCCCTCTCGCTGCCAGGGTGGGATGTACAGGGAGAGTTTTCCACTCTTACAAGGTGAGGGATTCAGTCTACATTGGCTCCCTTTAGGATGTGAAAGCCAAAATGAGTGAATTTCCCCTTTCTGACTCCCCACAGACAGAGAAACACTTTGCTTTACAGAAGATAAAGGCCACATGTACCACGGAGTAAATCACTTGTAGCACTAGCTTTACAGCCTGGTCTTCCAGCTCTCGGGTACCCCGTTATCCCGAGGGTATTTCCCAGCAGGAGCAGCTGCGCAGAGCGGCTGCCGAGGCAGGCTTCATCCGAGCCGAGCTCCCTGCTCCTGCTTTTCCACCAGGTGTCAGCCGAGGAGTTCTCTGGGAGCCGCTGCCAGCCCAGGGCGCTGATCAGAACTCACTGGAGGGGGCTGTGGAATCGTCTGATCAAGGCAAGCACGAAGCTGCCTCAAAAGGAGGGCTGGCTCTGGTTGTATTCCTGCTGTACACCGTGGTTTTGGCTCACTGCTTTATCAGAGCAAACGCCTTACACAACTGGAGAGGAGGCTGTTGCTCAGGGACAGTATCTTTAGATCTTTTCAGCTCAGCCCTGAGCAGTCGGTGCAAGTTGGAACAAAGGCAGGTGCTCCCAGCAGAGCGGTGTGAGCCAAACAGGCAAATGAGCCTCCTGGCCTTGGAAAAGAGCAGAACTTTGGAGCTGAGCTGGGAGAGGCTCCTCAGCCTGCCAGGAACACATCCTTGCACCACAGGGAAACACCAGCAGAAAAAGTTAGGAATACAATGCAGTGTCAGAAAAAACACCCAAACCCTCAAATCCTTTACCTTCCAGTGTTTCCAGTCCTCTACACTGTTCTGCCTCTGGTCAAGGGTGTGGCCTTCCCATTAATGACATCCACTAATTAGTGCTAATGAGAGATACAGCCTGTATCACCAGGAGGATACTTTGCTATTCCCAGTGCAGTGCTGGGCTCACTGTGGGCAGCTGATCTGGTTTGGCTGTGGTTCATCCCCATGGGCAGTGATTGCAGCTCCCACAACACCTGACCAGAGATCCAGCCTGGGTCCACAGTTCCAACACTTGCACAATCCTAACCCAGAGGCCTTTGGTTGCTGGTCTTTAATTCCCTGAGAGGCTCCCTGGGAGCAAACCAAGAGCCTGGGTTTTATCCTGCCCCACATCTTAGGGAGTGGGGTTTGGCCACCAGCAGGTGCCTGGTGAGGAGCCTCGTTCTCACACCCTTCAATGGAAAGTCACATTAGCTGTGAGCAGGACTCTCTGTGCCCTGCCAGAGATGGAGCCTCCCTGAGACCCTGATGTCTTGTCATGTACTTATTTCTTTGCACGAAACAAAACATGCTCCTCATGAACTCCTCACTCCTCCTGAGGAAGGAGGTGAGAGTCCCACCTTGCTCTGGGATGTTACCAGGCTGAATGCCAGTGGAGATGGCAGAGCTCCTTGAGGAATATCACTGCTCTCTTATCCCAGGACACTTTGCAAACATTCTCGAACAGAGCACCCCCAAAAAGACTGGTTTGCCTCCCTGAGACTGAATGCTAACAGTGAGCACTACACGTTCAGGAGGGGAGGGCACTGGAGCTGTTGGAGGCCTCCTGCCACGTGGGCATCTCTGTTGGCTCCACACGTGCCAGTCCACAGGCCCCAGCATGCCCAGCTGGCTCAGCCCACGCAAGGGAGATGGTGCCCCGGCAGCCTGGCCAAGGCTTCAAAGGCTGCAGGGTGTCCTCAGCCACCCCGAGCTTTGCAAGCCCAACCACAGGTTCTGCCCCCGGCAGTTGGCATCTGTGGGCACCGATGATCTGGTGCCAGAGAGGTGGATGTGACATCATCTAACGTCCCCTCTCTGCCAGTGTTTGAGATCCCAGAATGGAGTAGGATTGCAGCCAGCAACACTCACAGCAAACTGTGCTTCATCTCCCAGTGCATTTCCAACACCAGGACGAGATCTCCAGGAGCAAGATGATCCTTCACTGTGCTCTGACAAGGCCCCAGAGAAGCAGATCCACATTCTGTTTCTCTTTGACAGCTTAAACGTCATAATACCATTGCAAACCTGACCATGGCATACATTATCTTACAGCATTTATTCATCTCACCCCAAAAGCACTGGCAATAAAATTAAATATTTCATAAGGTTATTGTTTGGCTGCTGTGCTGCCAGAACCTAGCGTAGCCCCCTCCCTCCTGCCCTGAGATGTGACAGGAGTGGTAAGGGTGGAGGTCTGAGCAGCCGGGGGGCTGCCACATTCCCTGCCCACCCCTCAGCAGGGTCCCTGATCTCCCCAAAGTCCTGCCTGGCTCTCCAGACCCATAGCAAGGAGATTCCTTCCCCACCTGGATTTCTGGGAAGGGGATGTGGGAATTAGTAGGGGCAGCCTGTATTTCCCTGAGGTGTTGATGGAAACTGAGCCTCTGGAGAAGAACAGGTTCATTGACTAGGGAAGAGCTCTGCTCACATACCTTAGTCTCAGTGCTCTCATTGCCCTGCTCCACTGCATGTTTGCTGCTGACCCCCAGGAGCACAGGTTGCTGCCTCAAGCCCCTCACATGCTCCTGGCAGTACCGATACAAACATTGATGTCCTGGGAAGGAGCTCTGGGACCTTTGTTACAAAACCAGTTTTTCAGAGATTTCTGGCTTGGGTCCATGTGCAAGAAGTGGTCCCTGGGGTGGAGACCTCACCCAGACTCACAGTGAATGCTCCCTGTAGCTGGGGGGCAAGGGGGCAGCTCTTGTGTTGAGGACCTCAGCAGAACCAAGTCACTGTTAGGAAACACAAAGGATGGATGGCAGAGCACACAAGCACAGCTGGAAGTGTAGTCTTTAAACAGGGAAGCTAAAGAACAGGTAATGGGGAACTGTGTTTGAGCCTCCTGTGCTCAGGTGACCCCAGCAATTGTCCTGGCCAAGTTGAACCAGTAACAAAACCAGGCAGCTGCTGGGAGAGTGTGTTGGCAGCTGCCTGTATGGCAGTCCTGGGCCCTGCCTGGGATCTCAGGAGAGCAGGTAAAAGTGAATAATTGTTCAGCAGCAGCACTGGGGACTTAATGAGTGCCTCCCGTCCATGAGAGGCCCAGGGGTTTGGTTTGCCCTCATCATCAGCAGGCTCTCTACAGAGGGTCTGGGGCAGTGCAGGACTCAGGCAGCTCTTGGATGTCTTGCAAGGACAATTCTGGTGCTCGTAGGGCTCTGAGGGTGCTGCTGGGCAGGACCCCAGGGCTGGGAAGGTGCTGATTGTGCTTCCAGAGAAGGTGAGAGAAGGTGCCAGAGCAGGGTAGCTGCTGGGGGTTTCCCAAAGCCCAGAGTCTATTGCAAGGTCCCTTTTCTCCTTCCTGAGCACTGCTGTGCTGTGCTGGGCAGGGTAACACCCCCCTGCAGCCCTACAGTCCCCAGCTCCAGGCTGCCCTGGCCCACTGCCCCAGCCTAATGTGTTCCCATGAGACGCCCAGTTTGCCCAGCAGTTCATGAAGGGCAGAGGACAGCTCTGCATTTTGTATTTCCTTCTTTTTGTCTGTCAGTGTTGCAGGTTTCCTCTGCTCTGTCTCATTTTTGTGTGGAAACACAGGTTCCCTCCCAGTTGCTCCTAGGGACCATCCTCCTGCTCGCCTGTGGTTCTGTGCAGGCCGACTCACAACCCTTCCTGCCTGGATTTTGCACAGTTTAACCTCTTTCTGATGAATAAAGACTCGACATTATACGGACTAGACGAGCGAGGGACATTAAGAATGAACTGGAACATAACTGCAAAATACAGCATGTCCAATCCAATTTTTCCTAGCAAATGAAATGGATCTGGTGGAAAATAAATACAGAACTTCCAGGAGCAGCGTCCTTGAAGAGCTTTTGAGTGGGATGAAGAGATTTGAATGGATCAACCCTCTATACCTCTGCATATCCCTCCTCCCACCCTTAAATGCCATCTTTAACAGAAATAAATTAGAATAAACGATCAGCCCTTGCCTCCTAAAGACAGGTGGCAGGGTAATATTAAAAGAAATGAATAAAAATTCATTTAATGAGCATTGTTAATTAAACCTGGAAATCAAAGAGGTCTGAGTTGTGGGAATTCAGAGGAAAAAATGAAAATGAAGGGAGCTGTAGCTCGGGGCGGGAAGAGTGGAATTAAATTAACTGCAGTGTGAGGTTGTGTTTGTTGATGTCGATCACACAGCACGGCGTGTTACAGCTGGGGGTGAAGGGTTTGTGCTCTGCTCCACGCAAAACACGCGCTGCCAATGGAACGTCCCGCCCAGCCATGGGCGGCCGGCATCCTGCGGGTGGCACGGTGAGACCGCGGGGACCCGCGGTGACACGCCACCCCACAGCCCGGCCACGGCGCCCGTGGGCCGCGGGGAGCTGTGAGCGTGGTGTCCGGGTGCCGCGAGTGTGTGTCGGGGTGTGAGAGCGGGCGAGTGTGTGCGTGTGCCCGTGTGGATGGGCATCCCCGCTCCGCCGTGGGACCGTGGGGACACGCCTGCGTGGCCGTGATATCGAGGGGGGGAGGGGGAGGAAGAAGGGGGGGGTGTCATTGGGGTCACCCAGTGCCTCTGGCGAGGCCTTCCCGTCTGCCCGGTTCGCCCCGCTGGTGTCCGGTGTCCGGTGCCCGGTGCCGCGCTCAGGGACCCGGTGTTGCGGGCCCGCCTCGTCTTGCCCCGGAGGGAGGGCCCAAACCGAGAGTGAGGGAGGGATGGAGAGGCGGAGGGAGGGATGGAGAGGCGGAGGGAAGGATGGAGGAGGGCGGGGAGGCAGGCGTGCTGACCGTCGGTGCTCCCCGTTTTTCCCTGGCTCTGTTACACTCGGCGCTCACCCTCCCGCCCGTCCCTTCGGGCAGGGAGTCAGGCCGGGAGCACCCCTAGACACATCTCTCTGTCCCCAGTCCGGGCTGCAGCTCCCCGTTCCCCGTCGGGGAGGAGGGTGAAGCACCCCGGGAGGAGCCCCGAGCTCTCCCGGCAGGATCGGCCCCGAGCGCCGCTCCCGCCGCCGTCGCAGGAGGTCACAGCTGCCTCCGGGCCCTCGCTGCTCTCCCGTAGGGCCCCCACACTCGGCCCGGGCTAATAAAGTCAAACCATAGAGCATCGCCCCGGCCCCGCAGCCCACCCGCACCCTTGGGCTCTCCTGGCCCGCGGGGTTGGCTCCCCGGTGCGGCCCGGGGCGATCCGCGACAGAACTCTCAGGCAGCGTGGCCCGGGGCGGGCGGACCCGGGGTGGCACCGGGGGACGGGTGTGCAGTACCGTGCAGGGGAGCGGGGCCGCCCGACGGCTCGAGGGTAGCACCAGCCAGGCTCCCAGGGGGCGGCGGGTGCCCCTCGCCCCCCGCCCTGGCCGCCTTCCGCCGCGCCCGCTGTCGGGAGCCGTCGGGGCCCCGCGGGAGCGGGCGGCGCGTCCCCGTTCCCGCGCCCTGACGCGCGCTCCCGGGGCGGCGGGCGCGCCCCCGCCGCTATAACTGGCGTGCATGGAGTCGGGGCCGGCGCAGAGGAGCGGGCGGGCGATGGGAGACGCCGCTCCGGCGGGATAGAGGGGCGGAGACGGGGGCGCCCCCGGGGCCCGGCCCGCCCGGGGCTTGCCACGGGCCCGCACCGATGCTTGTGCACAGCTACCCGGGCATGGTGAGTGCGGGACGAGCACGGACAGGACGGGACGGGATGGGACGGGACGGGACGGGCGGTCGGGGGCCAGGGCCGGGGGTCCGTTGCCCACCTCACCGCCGCTGTTTTCGCCTCCGCAGGACCGAGCCGAGGGGCTGCCCGGGGCGCCGGCCGGGGCCCGCCTGCCACAGCTGCCATCGCTCAACCAGGCGCCCTACGGCTCGGCGCCGCCGCTCTGCCACACGCCCGCCGCCGACTTCCAGCCGCCCTACTTCCCCCCTCCGTACCCGCAGCCGCCGTTGCCCTACCCGCAGGGCCAGGAGCCCGCTTACCCGCACCTGGCGGACCCGTACGCGGCGCTCAGCCCTCTGCACCAGCACCAGCAGCCGGCTTGGCCCCCGCAGCGCGGCCGGCAGGACGAGCCGGGGCTGCTCTCGCAGACCCATCGCGCCCTGGGGCTCGACCCCCGCCGCGAGTACCCCGCCGTGCCCCGCCTGCTCCACGGGCTGCCCGACGGCGGCCACGGTCTCGCCGACGGCCCGCTGGGCCTCCACGGCCTCGGCCACCACGGCCTCGAGGACATCCAGGTACGGGGGAACGGCGGGAGCACAGGGAGGGTGGCCGGGGTGGGTTGGTTGCGCAGCGACAGGGACAGATCCCGCTGTGCGACCGGGAACTCCCGGCCGGGAAGAGTCGGGCCCCACGGCGTCCGTACCCCCGGGCAGGCAGAAACATCGGGTAGGGGATTCCCGTTACTGGGGCTTTCTCGTGCCCTCAGAATTCCTTCTGACCGGGGGCAGCGGGTGGATGGGGCCGCCGCAGCGCTGTCCCCGCGCCGCGACCAGCCGGTGCCCGGTGCCGGCTGACGGCTCTTTCATCGGTGCTTTCAGGCCGTGGACGACGGCGGGATGAACCTGCTCGATCAGTCCGTGATCAAGAAAGGTAAGAGCGCTGCGGCTCAGCCGGGAAGCGGCACCGGACCGGGCCCCCTCCTTCCTTCGGGGCTCCCCAGCGTCGGGTCCCCCCGCGTCCGCCCTCCCGCGGGGCCACCCCCCGCCCGTCGGGAACGGTTCGCTGCTGTCCCTGGCGAGACTTAAACGAAAGCGGCGGGTCCCGGCGGGCCAGCGCGCCCACCCGCCCCCGGCCTACTGCTCTCCCTCGGGCGGTACCGCGGCCGCCGCTCCTTCCCGGTACCGAAGGGCCCGGACTGGTGAACCCTGCTGTCGGGGAGCGCCGGGGCCCACCTCGCCGGCGGCCGCGTACGGTTTGCGTGGAAAGCCCGGGGATGCCCCGGCGGCGCTCGGCGGCAGCTCCCGGTGCTCCCGGTCCCGCCGCCCCCGGTCGGAGCCCCTCGCCCGGCGGCGGGGGAGGCAGCGCGGGCTGCGAACAGCTTCACACCGCCCCGGGCCCCTGCGGATCGGGCCCGTTCGGCGGGACTGGTACCGAGGGAAAGGACGCTCTTAACAGAGACGAAGAGGTGGCGCGGCTTTGGGGCCGGTGCTGCCCGTCCTTGCAGCCGGGAGCGTCCCGCAGCCCCCTGGGCGGCTCGCCCCCTACCACGGCAAAATCTGGTTCTGCGCAGACCACCTCCCCTGCCGCTCCAGAAACGGGGCTTCGCCCCGGGACTGGAGGGGAGGAACAGCCTCCCCCGCCGGCGCGGGGAATGGGGCTGCGGGCAGAGGTCCCGCACGGCCCCCGAGGTCTCCCGCGTCCGGTTCTACCCCCAGGCTGACTGGCCCCTCCACATCCGAGTGAACTGGTGGGCTGAACAGCTCAACTCCCTAAAATATTTCTGTACTAAACATTCCGCCGGGCGTTGCGAGAGCGAGAAGGAGGGCCCGGGAGCGTTCGGTGCGGTGCTCGGAGCGATCCCTACTATGGAATATTCCAGCACTTCTCTTGGCTTCTCCCCGCGATTTTTTACAGAAATATGTGGATGGGAAGGACGCGTTAAACCTCCGACCCTCGGTGTGAATGAACCGCAGCCACCGGTGCGGGTCGGTAACGTGGGCCAGTAGGTGCCACAGCCCCGCAGTCCCGGTGCTGGTCCCGGCCGTAGCCGATCCCCGGTAACTGCACGAAAAATCTCCCGATCGTGCGGTTCTCCCCCAGCTGCCACTGGTCCTTTCACGGGGAGAGCGGCGCTGCCGGTGCTCCCTAGAAATGTCTGTTCTAGGAACACGCGGCTGCCAGCGGGACATTAATGACCCGCATTAATTGAGCTGTAATCAGAGTGCTGGAGAGGCGTTTCATTAGACACTCGGGCGTGAGGAATAGTTGCAGGAAGCTGAGGGGTGCGTGGGCCACCACTGGCCGTACCTCGGCGGCTTGGGCCGGGCAGGAGCACCCCGGAACACTCGGGAAACACCCCGCAGTGGGAGCGTTTGTCTGGAAGTTCGGTTGGAGTTAGAGTGGTTCGTTGAGGTTTTCCCCCTCCTTTTTCCAAACGCGCCATTAGTTAGAATTTTCCGTCTTCTATCGGGAGGATTTGTCGTTGTTTAGTGTCTGTTTTTTGCCTGGACATTATCTAGTCCTCTAGTCTTGAAAAGAAAAAAAAAAATAAAAGAAAGGAAAAGTAAAATTAAAATATCCCTGGCTGAGGGCGGGAATGGTGCAAAGAGGTCGATCGCAGCCCCTGTGCCCATGGACACTTGCTCTTCTCATGCCCGTTCTCGTTTGGTTTCTTTTAAATTTTTTAAAAATATTAATATATTTGTTTCTTACCTGGTTTTGCCTTCTTTTTTATTATTTTAATTTTTTTTCTATTATTATTCCTGTGTTTGGAGAGCGAAGCTCCGCGTTTGCTGGGGAAATCGATAAATCCAAAGCCAAGAGCGTGTTTGTGGGGGGAATTGGGCAGCCACACTGGAAGCGGCGGGACGGAGCCACCGGGGGTTCCTTGAAGCGGCGGCAGCAGTGGGGGCTCTGTCCTGGCACGGCTCGGGAGAACGGGGACCGGAGCCGATGGCCACGCTCCCCTTTCCCTGTCTCTGGAAGCTCCCAAACGGGCGAGTTCAGCTCAAAAGAAATCTGAGGAATTATGGAAGCTGCAGCCGGGAATCCCGGATCAAACGCCTCTGCCCTCCACTCGGCCCGGGGAATAAATTCCTTTATATTCGGCCTTATTTAATTTTTAAGAATATATAAAGTGTGGTCGTTCCCACTCCGCTGGGTCTGTCAGCTTTGAGCTGTGTTTGGAGCCTCAGCGGGGCCAGAGCCGAGCCCGGGCCCCCGCAGGCGAATGACACCCCAGGAAAAATAAAATTAAATTAAAACCATCTGAGGCAGCTCCCGGCGGGTCCCGGGAAGAAAGTGCCCGAGGGGGTGGCTGAGCAGCAGGGCTCGAGGACCCCCTCTCTGAAGGGAGGGAGGGTAAACCCTAAAAAGCGCAGTTTTGTCCTAAATCGTTCCGAGATCCCAAATACCGATTAATCCTGGAATTCCTGACGGAATGGCTGTTGGATAGAAACCTAATAGAAACCTGTGCGTGTGAAAACAGATATCTCTCTCCTAATTAGTTGCCGAGATACTGTTGTCCTGGTTCAACAAAATATTAATCATCTGCCCCAAAGCCCCAGATCTCCCTTTTAACTCCCGTCCTTGGAGTCGCATTTAGTCCCCGGTAAGGAAGAGCCCGGAACGAGAGGGAAGAACCCGCAGCCCCGCTCTGTCCCCGCAGCCTGTCCCCTCCCGTATCCCGGGATTTCGGGGCTATCCCCACGGCAGGGGGGACACTGCCGATGTCCCCTCGCACGGACGGGCCCCGCCGCGGGCGCGGGGCTGCGCTGCCCGGCGCGGGGAAGATGCTGCCCGGAGCCTCGGAGCTCTGTGTGGGAGCATCCCTGGCTGCGGGTGTGTTTTCCCTCCTTTTCCTTCTTAAATAAACTTCCATGGGTCTAGCCGTTAATGTCATTCCAGGGATTTTGTGGGGATCTCTGGGACGCGGTGCACTGACACCCGCTCCCCGTGGAGTGTTTTCTCGAGGCTGCAGCGCACCGGCCCCTTGGCTGCAGGTAACCCGAATTTAGCAAGTGGAGAGAAAAAGGGGGGATTCTCCCCAGAAGGTGTTCAGGGAATCGCCCCGGGACCCCCACCCTGCAGTCCCGGCGGTGGCTGCGCGGTGCTCGCATCGCGGCGGGGGAAGCCGGGTCCCGGCGGCGGGGGCAGCCCAGGGAGGCAGATCCCGGCTGGAAACAGGCGTTCAAATATCCATTTCCACCGTTTGCCCTCGGACTGGTTCCGATTTCTTATCGTCGGGGTGATCCCTAGGGCTGGAGGCGCCGGGGGATGCGGGGTACCGGGAGACCCGCGGTGAGGGGGTCCCGTTTGGGTGCGGGGTGCAGTTGTGGGAGCTGGGATTTCGCTTGGAGCGGGGAGAGAGAGACGTGTTAGCTCTGAAAAACGGAGGATGGGTTTTCCCCCCGTGCTATTGTGACAAATGGGGCGATAGGTTTGGTGTGGGAATTAAATGGATAAAATCCTGGATAGGGCAGCAGAGCATTTATGAATATCTTGTACGTTTGTTCATTATCCCTTTTTTTTTCCAGAAGTATTTCAGAAATTGTTTTCTGCGTCTTTCTTTTGTTGTTATTTTGTTTGTGGTTGGGGTTTTTATTATTATTATTATTATTACTATTATTATTAATTTTACTTTTCCTTCCAGGCATTTATGTAAGACCAGGAAGATCTTAGACTGGGAAACATTAAAATTAGCTCTGAAAAAGTTTAGCTGGGGCTCTGGCTGCTTTAGTCCACAGCAGCTCAGGCGTTTTCTGCTCCATTCACCTGATGCCCTGGTGTTTAGATGCCCAGGTCAGCTATCGAGGTCTGGCTGTGAGACCCCCCCCAAACATAAAACTGGGGACTCAGCAAGCTCCAAGCTCCTGGTGCAGGGTGCAACCTTCTGGTTATGAAATTGAGCATTAGGTCGTTGTGCTCAGTAGCAAAAAATCCTGCTGCTTGGTTGTAAAATAAGGAGGGGTTTTATTGCTTTCACATCCTTTTAGGATCAGCAGAAAGCTTCTGAGAGAGCCTTTTTATTACAAAGAAAAATACACATCTCTTTCCCTGGCACCTGGGGACACGCTGGGGTGCGGGGGCAGCCCAGGGTCCTGCCAGCAGTGGGCTGGGGTGAGCTGGGGCCTTGTGGCAGCAGGAGCAGGGTGAGCCACAGGGGCCGGTGCACCCGCTCGAGGGCACAAGTTTTGGCTGTGGCATTTTACAACCTGGAGTAGAGACAGAGCAGGGTGTGACCAGCGTGGGCTCACACTGGCACCGAGGCGCACATAACGCACGTCCCCGGGCTCTGCGGTGAGGCACTGGGACCTGGTCCTGGCTCTGTCCCTCGTGTTTGTGGAGCTGGTCCTGGCTCTGTCCCTCGTGTTTGTGGAGCTGGTGCTGCCACTGTCCCTCGTGTTTGTGGAGCTGGTGCTGCTGCCCTCCCTCGTGTTTGTGACTTGTTCCAATTTCCATCTGAGGCTTTCGAGCCGCTCCGAGTGGCAGTGCTAGCGTTTCTGCTCAGGAATGTGGACCTGTTTGGCTGGATACTGGACAGACAGATGGAAAGCTGTGCCTCAGAGCCCACAGTCAGGAATATTGCAAGAAGTAGCTGTCACTACTAAGGAATGCGGCAGAGGAGGGAGATTAAGACCGAGATCCTTAGATCCACTCGCCACTGCACGCAAGCTCCAGGTTTTGAAGCCAAGTCTCCCTGTATGCTTCTCAAGCTGGTGAGACTGGTGGGACTGGGGCACTGGCACGGTGGCAGCAGTGCCATTTCTTCTTTATTTTGGTGCAAGGAGGAATTGACCTGTAAGAAATGTAAGAAGCCAGATGTGGCAGGAAAAAAAATCCTGAAAGAATGGTAGATTAGATAAACATCATTTCCTGTGACGAGCAAGGTAATAAATGAGGTCATCCTGTAAAACACCTGGGGCTGCGAAGACACAGCTTTTATAGGACTGTCCAGGGCCATGGGTGGAGGTACTTGGCTTCCAGTCAGCTGCAGGGTGCTGGGCTTGCCGGGGAGCCCTCCCAGCTCTCTGCAGCTTCGTTTGCCTGAGTAGGAAAAGGGGCTCACTCGGGACAAGCTGGGTCTTGATTGGAAGTTTTGCTGCCTTAGCGCTGCTCATGAATGCTTTAAAGTTTTGACAAGCCCTCGCACACACCAGGAGATAGAGCAGCGTTCCTCAAAACACAGTCACACCTCCTGATCCCGGCGCTTCCCCCTCGCGCGCTCACGGTGCGCGGCAGGAACACCTACTAATCAAACAGAGAAACTTAAAAGAAAGTTTTTACTCTGAACTGCATCCAGATCACCATTCCTCCATTAAAATTATATTTTTAATGTCCTATAATTGCACCAGGATAAGCCCAGGTGTGTGTTCATGTGAGATAACACAGGCGGGTACTGGTGAAGACGCTGGGCTTTGTCTCAACCTCCCTAGTGCCTGCCAGGCATGTGTTATCTCCAAGTTTCATGTACCTTGTCATGACTTACTGTTTAATTAGATGTTTTTAAATGAATTTTTTTTCTTTGTTAGAAATAAAGAGCAACTCCTAAAGGGTAGGTTCAGAAAAGGCAGCTTGGGTTGTTTTTTGGCATGTGGCTGGAGCCAAAGCAGTAGCACCTCTGCTCTGGGAGGTGGACCCCAGGTGAGGCATCTCCATGAACAGCACCAAGCAACATCACAGACATTCTGGGCTGGCTCTGGTGCACTTTTCCCTCCATTTTGGGTGTTGTGAGGTATTTTTGCAGTTTGGTGGCCGCTGTCACATCACCACCCTGGCTCCCACAGGAGCTACATCATCCACAGGGGGACTGGCAGTGGGGCAGCCTTGGCCAGGTGACACCTGTGGTGTTTGTCCCTGCAAAGGAAGAGGTGCCAAGATCTTAATTTGTGCAACAGAACAGGTACCTGCCTCACTGGGGTCCCACAGGACACCCACCCATGGCAGCATAGACACAAGCGAGACCCATAGGGACCCACAGATGTCCCTCCAGCCCAGGGTCACACCAAACCTGCAGCAGAACAGAGGCAAACACAGACTATTCCTCCCAGTTTAATAATATTCCAAGATACATGATCTCAGAAAAAAAAATGTTTGCAATCTCTCTTAATTATTTGAAGAGCCTAAATGAGGTTCTCTGAAGTCCTAGACTAGCACTCTAACCACTAAACCATCCCACCCTTTCCTGTGTGATCCAGGGAATTACTCAGTCTTGCTGTCCTTCCATTTGTTTGTTTATTTTAATTCTTAATGGAGGAACTAATTAGCAAATGTGGATGTGATGCTTGGAACTGCTGCGTGCTGAGCTCTCTTCTCCCTGCCCTGTCCCCAGCCCAGCTCCATCATGCCCAGGTCTTGCCTTCCCTTTGGTGACAAGTGTTGTGGTTTGGTGGGAAAGGGCAGAGAAGCACATGGGAGTGAGAGGGAATTGCTAGAAACAAACCCAAGGTACCCAATGCAATTAAACAACCCCAAAACAGCATGGCAGGAGCTTGGGGCTTGGAGCAGGACAAGGGGAGCTGGTTCACCTTTGTGGCTTAAAAATCCATCACAGTGTCTGCTGTGCGTGCTTGGGATTCCAGCCAGGCTGAGTGTCCCCACCCTCTATCTCAGGCATTTATCTGGCATCAGTCACCAGAGTGCCTAGGCGCCAGGGAGCGAGGGATTGGGTCAGGTCCTGTTCCCTCTGGACTGGTCAGACAGGTCCCAGGCAGCAAGTGGTGTCCCCAGGGCTCCCTGGGAGCCCCAAAGTGGCCACATGCATGGAGAAAGCAGAGCCACCATCCCAGGGCTGGAGAGGTGCTCGCAGAGGATCTGACTGAGGGTGCTCAGGGAGGTTTCAAGTACAAGATCCCAGTTAGCAAAAGATGGGGTTGCCATTGAAAAACCATCTTCAGAGAGTTTGTACCACCAATACACTGGTGTCAGCAACCCAGGGCATCTGAGCCAGAGAAAGGAAAAGCCTTTTTGCTGTGACAGTGGGTGAGCAGTGCCTGTGCCCAGAGCAATCCCTGGACAAGCCAGCAGCTCTGGAGGAGCCGCTGAACCAAGAGATTCACATTGCTGCAGTGAGACCCAGACTGAAACCCCACCAGCTCGGTGGGCTGGCAGGGAGCTCAGTATGAAGGGAAGAATTTTTTCTGTTATTATTCATGTGTAATCTTTGCTGAAGGGTCTTTTGCCCTTCCACAACCTGAATACATTTAACAAACTGACAGGAGCAGTGCAGTGGCGTCCACAGGATCGGCCACCACTCACCATCACAGCTTTGTTCTCCCCATTTAGCTGATGGGGATCCCAGCCACACAAATATCAGGGGCAGAGGGAATACAGGGAAAATCTCTCAAGCATGTTATTGTAAAATGGATTAAACTGTTTAAACACATAAAGATCCCATTTGCCTGGGTGCCAAAGTGTTTGTGCTTCTAAAAGAATAAACTTGGGCTGGTTGATGCTGCAGGCAGAGCAATGCAGTGTGCGAGGCCGGGAGCACTCGCTGCAGCACAGGCAGGGGAGACATCAGATGGGAAACTTCCCGTGGTGTCAGCATGGAGTAATGTGGGTTCCCAATTCCTCTGGCTTAAATCCTCCAGCCCTCCAGCCTCCTGTTTCTAAACCTGCTTGGTTTGTGCTATGAGACATGAATTCTATACGGGCAGAATTTGAGCTGAATTTTTAATAATTATTCAGTAATTGAACTGAAATTTAAATAGTTAATTTTCTAATGTAGAAATGGAAGGGCATAGCTACAGATTCAGAAAAAGTAATTTAGAATCGTGGGGAGAGAAATAATATGAATTACCAGACTAATCTGACTTTCTCCAATGAAGTCCCTGCATCAGGGCAGCTTCCAGCCAACAGCACAGGAAATAGCTCCAAACACTTTGTCACTCAAAAGCAGAACCCAAATAATTTTAATTCATTCCCTTCAAAGGTTCAGATACCTGAGGTTTACAATTTAAGGGGACATTTTAATCACTGATATTTCGTGCTTTCCAGTGAGATGTTTCTGCGGTTACTGCTCAGGCTGTGACATCAGGGTTCTGCAGACAGCAGAATCCATTCCATGAAATGAAGCATGGAAAGGAAACGTGGGAACTCACCATAAATTAATTGTGAGCAGTTTCCAAAAAACTGACAAACTTTTCTGAACAGCAGCATATTTGAGGCCAAGGCATTCCTAAATGGTAAAGCAGGAAAATGCATTAGCTGAAATTATCAACTGCAAAGCACTTACTAATCCCCTTCCCATGTCCTGCAGGAGCACAGGGGGCTGAGTAAATTTTAATATTGTATCAGCTGGCCATTCCTATCAAAGCACAGTGTCCTCTCAGGGACCATCCATAACCAAGGCATTGTACCCACTGATTTGGGGGACACAGAACTTTTCTGTCCCATTGAGCCATCCCAAAGCTCCCTAGGAGACACCTGCAGTGATGCATGGTTGGGACTTCACTGGGTCAAACAGAGGCATAGAATGAAAAATGGAATTAATATCACATGGGAACTTCATATTTCTTTCCCAACCTGATGAATGGATTTGCATGGGAAACAAAATGTTAAATATGGGAGCTTTGCATAGGCATGGGACCTCTCCTGATTTGATTAGCTTTCTCATGGGAATAGTTTGAAGTTGTACCCCTGCTCTCCTCTGAGGGTCCGAGATTCATTTCCCTATCAGGACTCAGCAATCTCGAAAACCCGCAGATAAAACCAGGATTCTTTCCATCCTTCCATTTGAAAAGGCCGATGGTGGTGGTTCCTAGAGAGGCTCTTTGACACGGGGACTTGGTTCAGGTTGTGCATTCGAGATAAAGAGAATACCTGTATAATCCCCTCCGGGAAGAGAGGATAATTACAGAGTGCGCGTTTGAAATACAGCTGATGGCTCTGACCTCCTTCCCCGGACCATCAATAAATACCTCTCTGCTGAAACACCAGGAAATTGGAGCAGCTGAACTCTGCAGCACCTCCTCCCTGAAAAAGGGCTTTTAAAGGCATGGCGGGAGCAGCTGGCCCTGGCTCACACCCACATCCAGATATATTTTTATATATGTATCTCCATCTTATGATTTACATCAGAGACATTCAAACTAAGGTTAGATGAGCTCACTGACAGCTCTTCCTGGAAGACAACAGCAATCCCTCCCCTCTCTGCAGCGCTTTCATCAGGGGCTGCGCACAACCATCCATCAGCCCGAGCCCGGAGCGGGGCAGAGCAGCAGGACCCCCGTCTGGGAACAAACCGGGGGGTTTGGGGCTGTCGGCGCTGCACCTGCAGAGCCAGGGAAGCAGAACCTGGGCACCTGCAGCGGGTTTGGAGGGTGCAGGTGTCCCCTCGCCGGCCAGCACGGCTCAGGTCTCTGCCCCGAAGTGATGCCCGAGGCAGCAGAGCTGACCGGGGCACGGCCCTGGAGAGGGACGGGGGCTGAGAGGCTTTGCGGGGGGCTGGAGACAGCGCTGTTGTGCCTGAAGATGAGCGATTGCTTTGTCCCAGGTTGTCTCCTAAGGCGATTCACTGGTACCTCTTTAAAATGCAACCTCAACAGTAGCACACTCCCACTTTTAAAGGGATGTCGCAATAAAAGCTCCGATATCCAGGGATTCCGCCTTACCGAGGAAGAGAATTTACCTGTAATGTATCTGGGGAGAGAAGAAAACAGACTTGTGAGACGGGCAGCGATTTGCATGTTCCCTCTGGACTTGTTTTTCCCCTCACAGCAGCCTGAGCTCCAGCTGGAAATGGAACAGAACAAATAACACCACGATGAGGAACTCAATTCCCAAGTACCACAAATTTTCCTGCTTACAAATCATTTTGCAAGCAGGCAGCATATTTCACCTATGGAAATGAGTCGGTACTTCGTATTATTCTCTTTTTGTAGGCAAAGTTTCTTTTCCCTTAGACCCAAATGTCGATGGTTTGCCGCCAGTCCCCGGCTCCCGCAGCTCCCCGCAATCGCCGCATCGAAGACTGAGCCGGGCTGCAGATGCACCTTTTTCGCCGAATATTTACATATCAAAGTGTCTATTTCCAGAAATCACAATGGTCATTCCAGCCACAGTTTTGGTGAACAAAGATGAGGAAGGAATGCAGGAACTAAGGATAGAACATCCTCAGCCCGGACCATGCGGGAGAGGGAGGATGAGGAAGCAGAGGCGCAGGGCTGCGGATCGGTTCGTGCTGGATTTCGTTTGGGAAAAGCAGGAAATTCTCCAAGGTTTTGTAGGTAAAAGCCTTTGAAGAATGGGTTTGTTTTGCTCCTTCTTTTTACCTCGAACTTAAAAGCCAAGGGATGCACCTTTGCAAGCCAGAACAGCAGACACTTCGTGCTTTCTTTTGGGACACTTAGGAGGCCTGAGGCTCCTCACTCCATTCACAGGATTCACAGCCGCGCAATCCATTCAGCCGTGTTTTTATCTTTCTCCCAGCTGTCTCCTGAGAAACCCTCAGGGAGACAAGGCTGTGACAATCCCATCCCACCTGCAGCGTCGCTGGAGGTATCGGGACCTCCTGTTCATGGGAATTGCCTTTCCATTGCCTGTCTGCTTCAAGGGGCATCAGCACATCCTGTGCTCAGGCGCTGGACCAACTCCTCCTGGCTACATTCAACACCCAAGGACTTCTCACCTGGAGAAATCTCTCACCAGAGATTACTTGGCAAGTTTTAATTGGGTATCACAGCATCCCTCCTAGGTAGACATTATTATCTGCAATTTGTTGCTGGAGACAGTCAAACCCAAACTGGGATAGTGATTTGTCCTACATCATAACACAATTCCATGCTGGCTGTGCCAGACACAAGGAGATAACCCCAGGCAGGCAGGGTGTTCTCCAGCTCAGGGAAGTCAAGGCATAAAACCTTTGGTGTTTTTGGCCACCAGGACTTGTTTGAAATCACTCTTTGCATCGGGATTTTTTGAGCCACAGCAAATGGAGTTGTGTGAGTTCATCATCTGACAGTTACACCAGGGTGTGTTTAAAAGACAAACCAGAGCTGACTCAACACAAAAAGGCACCGCTGATGGGAGATCACAAACCTCGTGGTTCACAGCAAAGATGAAGCCAAGTGTACCTGCTGCAAGCACAGGGGCAAATGACTCGTACGGGAATTTGGATCTCTCCACTGCTGCTCACACACACCTGGAATACGATGGATTGCAAGTGGCAATCAAACTGCCCTTGGGGTGAGGCTCAAGGCAGCAGTGAGAGGCTGAGTCTGATGGAAACACTTCCTGTGAGGTGTACAGAAGAAATGAGGATCATTTCCCTTCCCACACTCAGCAAGGTGCTGCTGTATGTCTGTTACTGCCACGCTGCCATTCCACCACAGCACCACGAGCCAAGACGATGTGGTGACAAACAGCTCAATTTCACAGCTTCCTACACAAAATCCAGAGCTATAAAAACAGAGGCTGTCCATAATCAGCCAGCAGCACAGCACTTCCCAACATTTGAGCAATTGCTGTAGCCTGGATTGCTCAGAAAGGCATTCCCACAGACTGGAGCTGCACACACACAGATCATGCCCACGTACCTGAGCTTTGGTAAATCATTTACCCTGCTCTGTGCCTCAATTTTCCCCAGCTGCACTGAGGAGTTGGCTTGAGTCAGGAGTGAGTTAATGGTGGTTGGTGCTGTACCAGCACTGGGCTGAGGGTCAGCAACGCGTGAAGCCCTTTGAGGTCTGCCAGCATAACCTTATTCCAAAATCTGTTTTCCCTCTCAGATCTGACCCCTCTGACCTTGCCACTGCTTACCTGTGTCCAGCCCACCTGCAGCATCCCCAGGGCAGGTCAAAATGCTTCACAGGGGTTTAAGTTCATGAAATCTGCAGTCAAGCTCACCTGGATTTGCAGATTTAGAAGTAGCAGGATTAATCTGAATAAACAACACTTCCATGTGTTCTGGAAAACACTCTCAGGAATGCCAGGCAGTTAAGAAAAGAGTGATAAAACTTTAAGGGGACAGAGTGAAGCAACCAAGACTCAATAAATAACAATTGATAAATAATAAGAACAGATAACAAAGAGAAGAGGACCTTACACTCCCCAGAAGAGCTCTGAGCAGTTGCTAAAGGTCTGAGGTCTCCTTCTTCCCCTTTTCTTTGGCTGAATCAACCCAAACTCCCACTTGTGCCCTGCCATTTATAGCTTCCTGGGGTGGGCTGGGGCGACCCCCAGGTACCCCGTCCCACTCATCAGGCTGGACTGGAGGGACACTTGGTTGGGCACCAGCACCAACCCTTCCCTCATCAGCCTTGTAGCTGTGTTGGTCTGTCACTGTGTGCATCTCTGGGGTGTGTTTCTGCCGAGAAGCCCAGGAATGGGACCTGAGCCTGCCCAAGCCCCTGCCAGGGGGATGAGCAGAGGGAGAGCTGGGTCCCTGTGGGAAAGGTGATGTCCTACTCCCATGCCACAAACGGGTGTCTCCTACAGCTGATCCTGGAGGACCTCAGAAGGTGACGAGTGCAGTGACACGAGGGGACATTTCCACCCCCAGCTGCAAAGCACCAGGTGTGTCTCAGGTCCTTGTTGTGCCCGGCTGCTCCTTCTCTCGGGCACAGTGACACTGCAGGCCCCCCGCTCACGCTGGGGCTGTTCAGTGCCTCAAACCTCGACGTGCAGACCCCATCTCTGCTCCAGAGGGTCATTTCTCTGCGCTGTAGCCGGGATGAGCCCTTGGCACGAGGCTGCGGGAGCGGCACCGAGCGCTTCCCGGCTGGGCTCGGAAGGGCGCAGGGGGTCGGCGCCGGGGCGTTGGGCTGTCGGCCGCGTGCTGGGCGCCCGCACCGCTCTCATGCTTCCTTCTTGTCTGCAGGCTGGCTCAGGTGCTCCGATCACCTGCTGCTTGCGGGAACAGGAAAGCAGCAACTGAAGATCGAGGGGGACTTTTGGTTTACTCAGATGACAAGAGACAATTTTGGTTCCCCAAAAGCCAAGGAAACAAAGCTGTCAGGCTTTAATGGTAGCTTGTCTCCCTCCTGCAGCATGTTTATGGGCAAACAAGCTGCAGATCAGACCAGGCAAACAGCAGCAGGTGAGGCTCAATAACAATAATTCATGATTAATGGCGAATGTGGCTTTGTTTATTCTTGTTGTATTGAGGCAACGCTGTGTAATGGATGAAGCACTGCTGCAGGACTCCAGGCTCAGTTCCCAGCGCTGTCGCTCGCTCCATCCCTCCCTTGCACCCCGTGTGTCCCGTGAGGGCACAAGCTCTGTGTGACACAGGCACCCTGTCCTACACCTGCATGTGCCCAAAGTGACGGGGCTGTGGCCTTGGCTGAGGCCTTGAGGCAGAAGAGCAGTGCCAATATCCACACTCAGTGCCGGTGCCTGCCTGGTTTGCTTGTGGCACAGAGCTGTGCCAGGCTTTACCCTTCACAGCAGTAGGCTCTGGGGCACAGCTTTCCAGGGCTTTGTTTCTGACAGTAGCACCATGCCTAAAACCTCCAGTACTTGTTTCCAAAGTGTTGTGTCTCCATGCTGCACATCAACATCATCCCTGCCTCCCTGTCACTGCCTGTGGAGCAACTGGCAAATACATAGCTGTATCCAACCCTTCTCCAGTTTTCCATAGGCTCTAGTGTTAAGTCACACTGGTGCCAGCTGGGTTTGCCTCCTCCCCAGATGCCATGTCCCATGGATGTGTGGTGAGGCCCCATCCCTCTCCCTGCATGGCTCTGCTGTCCCTCGGCAGGTCCCCGGCCACGCATGCGGCTTGAACGCAGCCACGGCATGAAGGCAGGCATGCACAGATGTACCCAAATATAACCCAGATTACAGAGTGGGTCAGTTGTGCACAGCTCTTCACACGATACTACAACCGACACCTGCTCCCCGGGGGGGTCTGGTTTGGGGCTGGCCTTTCAGCAGAGCCCCATTGCTGGGACCCTGCAGGGCCGCACGCCTCAGCAGCGCTGCATGGATGTTTGCAAACCATGCTCTGACTTTTGATTTTAAGGGAACCCCTGGAGACTAACCTAACCTGTTCTGTGACTGTGGAAGAAAGCTTTGAAGTTGCTCCTTCCTGGAAATAGTTCTGGTTTCCTACAAGTCATGGGGATGTTGCTGTGTTTTTTCTGCCCTGGCCCAACCTCAGTCATGGCAAACACCGACTGCAGCTGCTGGCTCCAGCAGGGCACTGGTGCATCCCGCCCTTTCCTCCCTGACTTTGTGCAAGTTTTGTGCTGGGAAGAAACTCTGTGCCCTTCAGCTCCTTTCCATTCATCCCTTAGTCTTAAAACATGAGTCATTTTTATGTAGCATGTGCTGATTTTTATTGCCATGCTAGCAAGTTGTTGAGCTGGATTTACAATACACCGATTGTAAGCACCCCCTCGTACGTTCAGCCCATGTACCCTCCCCGATTAATCCTGGGGCTTCTGTTTCATTTTGGGCATGTGTATTTCCTTCATAAACCATGGCATTTGCTGCTGTGTTATTTGCAGGAACCATCTGACTGTGGAACAGTCATTCCTGAGGAGCCACAAAGAATGCCAGGGCTGAAATGATCTTTGGATTCTCTCAAAACCTGCTTTTTTTCCTTTGAGTTAAATTGGTTATTAATTTCAGAGCATAAAAGACAAAGAGATTTGGGACAAATCTCAGCCACAGTCTTAACTTACAAACCTCTATTGTGTCTAAGAAGGTTTCTTATGGAATGACAAATGGGAACACCGAGCCCCTTTGCCCAGTGGGTGAGATGCCCAATGTGACGCTGCAGTCATCAATGCCTGCCTAACTTTGTGTTAATTGACTTTTGCCCATTAAGCAAAGGGAAGTTTGTGCTGGATTAATTTGGTTTCATCTTCTCAAGCTTCCTTTAAACCAGGGATGATGAAAGTTTAGGGCTGTGGCTTGTTCTGGGGCTAATCCCAGAGCTGAAGGCAAAGAAACTCTTTCTCCTGGTTCCTTGGGCACATAGTGGGAGCACAGCTCTTGGCCAGCCCAGCAGCTCCCAGGTTTGGGGCAGGGAATGGAGGCTCAGGTGGTTGGTCCTGCCTGGTGGGACACAGTGTGTGCTGGCACAGAGCTGGGCTGCAGCTGCAATCCCGGGAGGGGATTGGCATCCTGGCCAGCAGGACCAGCCCCGTTTTGCCTGGCCACCCACCTCCGTGGGGCACCCAGAGGGGACAGGGAGGGCAGCTGGTCACAGGTCCAGCCAGCGACGCTGTGGACAATCCTCAGCCTTCCAGAAGACCAGCCCAGACCTTGGCTTTAATTACAGCTGGGCTGGGCTGTGTGGGAACGCAGGTGAGGGCAGCGTGCAGGCTTCTTCCTTTCCTTTAACCTTTATTTAGTTTAGTTTCATCACCCCACCTTGCTTCTCTCATTGAGGAAAATAAGGAACTAATGAGACATCCTGTGCTGCTGTTTGGAGGGGGGTCTGGAGAGCTGCCTGGAGAGTCTGGGCCTCTCATCCACAGCCTCCTCTTTTCTCCCTCTTCCTTGTCTCCAGTGCCCATTCCCTCGAAGGCCAATGGCACCACCATCTCCACTCTCTCCATGAACAAAGACGGCCTGATTGGAGGGGTCACGAATCCCAACGAGGTTTTCTGCTCCGTGCCCGGCCGCCTCTCTCTTCTCAGCTCCACCTCCAAGTACAAAGTGACGGTCGGGGAGGTGCAGAGGAGGCTCTCGCCTCCCGAGTGTCTCAATGCCTCTCTCCTTGGCGGGGTCCTCCGCAGGTAAGCTGCCCCAGGAGCCCCAAGACCTGTGTTCAGCACCAGCTCTTACCTCTCAGATAAAAAGAGATGAGAAATTCTGGTGTGTGGTACATGAAGGAAGAGTATTTTTATTGCTTTTCCTTCTTTCCTTACAAACTTCAAAGCTTAAACTAGGATTGTGGTTATTTTAACGTGATTTACATAGAAATTTATTTCCCCTCTTCATTTTCTCTTTTCAGAGCCAAATCAAAAAATGGGGGTCGGTGTTTAAGGGAAAGGTTAGAGAAAATTGGACTAAATCTACCTGCAGGAAGGCGCAAAGCTGCCAATGTCACCCTGCTGACATCCCTCGTGGAAGGTAAGAGTCTCTCCCTGCTCCCATGGAGGGTGGAGTGACAAAATTTCCATCCCTTCCATTTCCAGCTTTCCACAAACCAGAACTCTTAAAGAATGGAGTGGTCACCACTGAATGAGCATGGGAATGTCCCCGTGTAAGTCTCCACACTGATTCAAGAAGGTGTCCTTTTAAATGAACACACCTGTGGGAAGGCAGTGGGCAGAACATAAATGAAAGTCCAAGAAAATGTCCAAGCATGGTGGCCCTGTCTGTGGTAGGAAGTTGGCAGTGCATGATCTTTAAGGTCTCTTTCAACCCAAATCATTCTAGAACTCTATGATTCTACATCTGTTTTCCAAATCTTGGCCATTTCGGTTGGATCAGATGCAGCCCATGGAAATGGCTTCCCCATGGATGCTGAGTGGGACTGTGAGCATCCTGCTGGCTGGAGCTCAGGGTATCCCTCATTTCTATGAGCTTGTTCTAACAGTTGGGTCACAGAGACTAAACATAAAAAAAAGCTTGAATAAAGCTGCCAACAATTCCACAGCTGCTCTGCAGCCCCATGTGCCCACCTAGGCACAGCTCGGGTGCTTTGGACCATGCCTCCCTCAGGCAGCATCCCGAGCTCAGGTCCATGTCTTGTTGCCTGTAAGAAGGAAATACCCCATATCCAAGTCCTTCCCTCCTCCAGGAAATGAGTGAGACACCAAGGAGATGTCCAACTGCTCCAAGGTTTTGCAGGTGGAGCTCAGGTTTGTAGCAGCCTCCCTCAGAGCTATGGAAAAGGTGCTGCCCCGGCAGGCAGAGCCCTGCCCAGACTTGTGAGGTGTCCCTGCCTGTTACCTTCTCCTCTCCTACTTCTCTCCACCATGGAAATGATGATGTTGCCTCTGTGTCCTGGGAGAAAAGCACACGGGGATGCAAACAAATGGAATGACAGCTCTGCCTCCCTCTGAGCTCAGGAATCCATTGTGTCCCTGTCGCGGTGCAGGCAGCTGCCTTCGGATCCTGAATAGAAAATCATCTCCATTGTCACCAGCAAATTAAATGACCCGCTTCATTAGGCGGAGGTTGTTACTGAGGGCAGTTGGTTCCTGCTGAAAGAAAGGCTGATTTCCATGAAAAGAAAAGAAAGAAAAGAATGAAGGAAAGAAAGGAAGGAAGAAATGTACAGTTTGATTTCAAGTGGCTGCTGATGTTTTGGTTCCTGCTTCCCCGCTCATAGTAAATAGGAGTGGTGCCATGTGTGTTTGATGGCTAGAATTTCCTCCTGTGTGTAAGTGTGGTGGAACTGGGGGAAGGTTCCATCCCACCCAGAGGAAGGTGCTGCTGCACTGCCATCACCCAGCACACACAAACTGGCTTGTGCCTCTCTGCCCCAAACACACTCTTTCCTGAACATTTGCTGCCTTGGCTTAATTTGTTTTCTCCCCTCTGCCTTCCTGATGTCTAATTATTCAAAAGACCCAGTGGATGGGGTTTTGAGTGCTAATGGAATATTGTTTCTTGCACTGACCCACAACCACTCATACAGATGGGGAGGATGTTCCTGGAGAGCCCAGGGAGCATCAGGTAGAAACAGCTCCTTTGGGAGTCATACACCAAGCACTTACCCTCTCTTGGGCAGCTGCTCCATGTGAGCAGCTCCAGCCTGGACCCAGGGGAGCAGCAGGGCTGTATTTCCACTCCAGAAACATCCCTAAGCTCTTGGAAGGAGGTGTGCCCTCAGCCAGGCTCTTGCTGCCCCCCTGCCCACCATGGCCCTCTGAGGACTCTCCTGCAGCCTTCCCTCCTCGGGATCTGGCTCAATGTGGCTTTAACACCAAAGCCAGAGTGCCCTGTCCCCCTTGACACCTCTCTAATCCAGCATCCAAATTGTCTTTAAAAAAAACATTAAAATGTACATCCACTCACACACTCATGGAAGAAATAAATCCTGGCTCCATCCCTGGCTCTGACCGTGAGGTCACTCAGCTCTTTTTTATTATCCTGGTAACAGTTTTCCAGCAGTTGCTCCTTTCTGACTGTTTTTTTAACACACAAACATCTGCAGTTCTGATTCTTTAGGTTTACCTTATTTGCTCTTGCTTTGGAGGAGGAGATGAAGTGCAAACTATTGTTGTTACATGGGAAGCAGAGACAGTTCCTTGTAACAGGGCTCCACAGACAGAGCTCCGGGAGCTGGGCAGACTGGGATGGGATCTGGGTTAATGCTATTAGGATGGATGGTCTAATACATGTGAGCAGCAGGGGGGCAAGGCAAATTAGCTCTGCCTGCCCGACCAGGATTTCGGGTGTTGGGCATGATCAATTGCCATCAGCTCTGATTATTTCCATGGGGACGCCTGGAGATGGATCAATTCCATCAATGGGTGGGTATTTCCACGGGGTGATGGATACGCAGCCTGCACGTCCAGCCCGAGGGCCCCTGGGTGCTGTGGGGGATGTAACCCCCTTCCTCCTGCCCCTTCCTCCTGCCCTGGTCACGGGGCTGAGGTGACTCTTTGACCCTCCAGTCTCCCTTTCAATTTCTTCTCAATTTGGAGAGGCCAAGCAGGAAATTTGGGGAGGAGTAGGGAAAGGTGCAGCAGGGGATGTTCCCAAGTAAGAAATGCCTCTGCTACTCTTCCTTTTGGAGCACATGTACAGAGTCACACCTCACCCTGCTCCAATGCCAGCACTGTCTTCATGTAGGCAGTAAAGGCAGGACCCACCTCTTCTTTAGAGCTGGCACTGGCTCATTTGGCCCACACACACTCATTGCCTTACAGATGAGAATAAGAAACTCAGTGGTGTTCCTGCAGCAAGAGATGAAGGTGGGGAGAGCTCTTGGGGGGCCACTGAGACAGGGAAGGGCCCCGGTCCTGCCAGATCCGAGCCCCAACAGTGAGATGGTTGAAGCTGCTACAGAAATTTGCAGTTCCCAGTTCCTTTTCACACTGGTGTTGGCACAGTGCTGATGTTCCTCTGTCCTGCTCACAGGGGAAGCCATTCACCTGGCTCGGGATTTCGGGTACGTCTGTGAAACGGAGTTCCCAGCCAAGGCGGCGGCAGAGTACCTGTGCCGGCAGCACTCCGACCCCACAGAGCTCCACACCAGGAAAAACATGCTTCTGGCCACCAAGTGAGTACAGAGGGCAACGAGCCACTAGCGTGTTCGGTATCACCAGCCTGGGGGGGCAGAGTTAATCCCTAGAGTTTACTCTTCCATGGGGAAGGGACGGGCTCACGCTGCAGGAAGATGTCCAGCAAGGGGAATGGACTGAAGGTTTTGCTCCTGCATGGGAGAGGGTAACCCATTTTGGTACTGCCTCGTGTGCTCCTTCAAAGCAGGAGCAGCAGCAGTGGCTCCAGTTCAGCACCCAGGGGCTTTCCCCAGGCTGGAGCCAAAACTTCCATTGGGGAGGTGGCTGTTAGGGCAGGGAACAGGAAAAGAACCTCCAAACGCACCCAGAGAAGTTGTGGATGCTCCATCCCTGAAAGTATTTAATGCCACGTTGGATGAAGCTCTGAGCAACTGGATCTAGGAAGCTGTCCACGCCAGGGGGGTTGGAACTGGATGATCTTTTAGGTCCCTTCCAACCCAAACTGTTCTATGACTCTATGACTCTGTGCCCTGCAGCTCTCCATGTGCATTATTAGTGACCAAACCGATCTCTTTCAGGCAAATTTGCAAGGAGTTTGCAGACCTGATAGCCCAGGACCGCTCTCCGCTGGGGAACAGCCGCCCCTCTCTCATCCTTGAGCCCGGAGTGCAGAGCTGTTTGACTCATTTCAGCCTGATAACCCACGGCTTCGGGGGCCCGGCCATCTGCGCCGCCCTCACCGCCTTCCAGAACTACCTGGTGGAGTCCCTCAAGGGGCTGGATAAAATATTCATGAACAGCACAGGGAATGGGCACACGACCGGGGACTCCAAAGCATCAGACAAAGAGGTGAAGCATCGGAAATAACAGCGCTGCCTCCCCCGGTGGGAGCTTCCCCCGGGCACCAGCGATGGCTCCAGGGGGAAAGATGACCCAGTGCACTGTTTTTTGAACTGCTGAGCTTGAACAAGTGAGGAAACTCATAAAGCAAACAAAGAAAAAAAGAGAAAAAAAGAAGATTTAAAGAATTTAAGGAGAAAACAGTGCTAATGAACGTAGTGAGATTGAGAGAAGCCAGGCTGATGGCTTTGGGGTTTTGCCTTTTGTTTTTTTGTAATGTGGATGCAGGAAGCCAAGTCATGTGCAATTTGATTTTATTTTGCTTTGTTAAAAACCCATAGTGAAATCCTGATGTGCTCCAGGAATTTGTTCCAACTGAAAAACTGAGAGGAAAGAGTAAAAACCTCATCAGTGCAAGACGCAGAGCAGGAGCAGCTGAGGGCAGGGGGATGGAGCGCTGGCTCTACCTGGATTTATCCGCTGGTTCCGAGGCAAACACACAGGAAACCTTCCCCTTTCCCCACCCACAGCCCAGTCCTGATGCCAGGCCAAGGAAAATTGCTGGCAGAACTGCTGTGGATTTAAAGCAGGTCCAGGCTTTGTTTACAGCTTCAAACTGAGACTCCCTGTGGATTTTCCCGTGGGCTGAGGAGCCCCAAGCCACAGCACGAGGGAGGAACAACCACAGCCGAGGGGTCCCAGGGCAGGATGGAGGGGAGCCCTCCTGCCTGCTGCCCACCTGGCTGGGGACAAGGCAGGTGAAGTTAAACCCAGGACTACAAAAAACTCCACAACCTACAGATAGCAGCACACAAGTTTCTAAAATTAGTAATAATAATAATAAATAAAGCACAAGGAGCAGAACTTGAACCAGGCCAAACTGAACTGTTCTAAATCTGTATATATTTATTTATGTGTAATTAAAATCTGAAAGTTTTAAAATGTCCAGTGCAAGTTATTTATATCAAATTGAGTTGGGTTTTTTGTTTTGCCTTTTTTTGTTTGTTTGTTTGTTTGTTTTGGGTTGGGTTTTTTTCTTTTGAAAGATGAAAATCTTTGGATTTTCTGCCATTAGAAATGGGAATGAAGTTTTGGATCCACCAAACTGTAGCATGGACAAGCTAGGCTGTGATGATGATAACTCTAGAAGTTCTGCAGGATTTTGTACTTGCTGTTGTTTCTCTTAATGCTGCAATAGATGTACAACACCCACACCACAATGTCATTCTCATTCTCTTAATAAACTCTTTTTATTTGAAGAAAGCACCTCCATCGTCTTTGTGAGAAGGATCCTTCGCCTCTGTGGTTGTACCTTAAACCAGATTGCATAGATTAATTATATGGAAATGATATAAAATTGCATAGATTAAAGAAAGAACCCTCCACTTTCATGGCTGGGGGTTGAGTGATGCCACAAGCAGAGCTCAGGGGGTGACAGGAGCTGGTGTTCCTGCCCAGTGTCCCCAGCCCTCGTGCCGAGCCAGCTGGCGCCAGTAGAGGTGAATGAGTTTGCTGATGTTTCAGAACTACTCAGGGCAGTCAAATCTAAATCTGTCTGTGAAGAGCTGCAGAAGGACCTCATGGTATCAGTGATAAAACAGAAGATAAAACAGCCCCACTGATCTCCAGGCAATGAAGCTCCAAATTAGTTGTGTTTGTGGCGTCACCACGAGCAGAACTCTGCATCAGCACCTCGTCCTCCCAGAGCTTAGAAATAAACATGGTGGGAACGGTCAGAAAAAGGAGTACAAAGCAAAAAACAGATTGACACCCGTGTGCTTGCCCTGTATTGCTCTGTCCTGGATGGCATTTACAGCTCTGGACAGTCCAGCTGGTAAATCCATGGGGAACTCAGGTGGGAGCAGCTGCCCTGTGAGGCAGGACCAAGGGCTGGAGCTGCAGGAGGAAGCACACGAGTACTGTGGGATAAAAGGACACAAACAGGGAAAGATGACACCAAAACAAGAGACAGGACACCCAAGAAATTGTCAGGAAGCAGGTTTAAATAAGTCTGACCTGTCTCAGGTAAGAAGCTGCGACTTTTCATTGGAACAGATATAAAAATGGCTTTTGACACAAAGGAAGAGGGTGATTTTAAGGAGCCTCCTTGCTGTCTTCCCTACACATCCACTGCTCCTCACAGCCAGAGTCTGAGCAGCTGGAATGGGACTGAGCAATGGCAGCACTCCCTGCATTGGACCCTTCTCAGAATCACACCCCACAGGTTTCTCTGGAGGTGCAGAACAGGCTGATAGTAATAGAGGGAAAACCCCAAACAGTCCCAAAAGAGACCACAGGAGGTTTGTAACACAAACCTCCGTGTCAGGAAAGTGTGAAAGGAAATATTTAATGTCCTAATAGAATCTGTGGGGATGGCTCAGCATCAGAAACTTGCATCTAAATATTCCCTTCAAAGCTTAGGGAGGCATTTAAATTGGGAATCGGATTGGAAACGTCCTTTGGTATGAGGTTTGTGAAAGCAAAGACCTAAATGACGGGCTCTGCAGGTCTGGTTTTGCTCTGGACCTTCCCAAAGGAAGAGCCAAGAAACAAGGAGGAGTCAGGGAGCAGAATGAAAATACTACAGACACATCAGAGGCTTGTTTACACTTCAAAGCCAGTTTGGATAATGCAGGGTGTGAGCCAAAAGCACAAAAACTATTCCTATTTAAAATTATTCCAAAGTAGGAGCGTCCTGTTCTGCATCAGCATAATCCACATTTAAATGGATTATGATAAAGGAGAGTAAGGTGCTTTTGTGCTACAATACAGGTTTCCCTACATGGGGTTATTTAGGATAACTATCCTGAAATAATTCCATTTGCAGACATCCTCTGGTGCATGGTATCAGAGCAGAGCAAGCAATGCTCCAACACAGGATGAAAGTGTGTGTGTGCACACTGTAATATCCAGGCATGAAATATCATTTCCTAATTGAATCACATTATGCAAACCTGGCTTGGTTGGGGCACTTTGAATATCAAGGAATTCTTAGACACAGCACGGATGAGCAACGCAGACAGAGGATCAGGATCTGCCTCCAGTAATTACACACCACATCCATGGGGTGGAAAATACCTCCCTCCTCATTTTCCTTTTTGGGTACCTGCAAGTCTTTGGAATGTTTTATGAGGAACAGTCTGGTGCCCGAAAGGCCAGGACACCTCCAGTGACCTGTGAGTGGGAGGAAGTTGCATGATTTGGATTCACTTGTTGATTCCACCCCAGATGCTCAAGATGAGCAATGGACACATCACATAGGAGCAACTTTCTCAAAGCATCGAGACTTTCCAAAATTTTGGACACCTTCATTCCTGCAGGCCCACAGAGACACCCCAGAAGAGTCAGGGGTCATGCCAGGCCAATTCTTGTCTGCACTGGAGTCCCCTCCCAGCTCACTGTCAAACAAGGCCATCCCCTGACAAATCATCTCCCTTTCCACCCTAAGAGAAAAAAATCATTTTACACAATTCCAGGCTCAACCCTGGTATAAATTCCCACACTGATTACAAATCTTGTCGTGGGAAAATACATAAGATTGTGTCAAAGAGTAAAAATAGATCCAGGCTCAGGGCTTCTACGCTTGTTATAGAACATGCTGGAATGTCAGTCCTGAAGGGGAAATGAAACAAAAAAAAAATCTTTTTTGAATTAATTTTGAATGAAAAATCCAGGGAAACCACATGCCAATCCTTGACAAGTGAAAAAGAACATTAAGAAAAACTCTTCACTCCCTAAGTGGCAGCTGTCCCAAGGGCAAACCAAGGGGAATATGGAGCTGTGACTGTGCTGCATCATTAACACCAGGGAGCAGAGGCTGTGCTGGAATTCCACATGGCTTTGGACAGACTAAATAATTACCTTTAAACAGGCACCTTAAAAGCAACAGGGTAATAACAGCTCTCAGTGTGAAACAACCCAACAAGCAGAGTTTGCTGACCTGTAGTTAATGCATTCCTTCCTATAGGACAGTCCATTAAATTCCCAACTTTACCTGTGGAATCCAAGGAGACACACGGCCTGTGAGCAAGGGAAGCTCTTCCTGGTGGTGCAACTGAATCAAAACACCAACACTGGAAACATTTTCAAGTCAGGCAGTAAAATAAATGTTATTTGTGAGGATGACACGATGCTCCTGAGATTATTGATGCAGACTCTGTGCTCCCTGTCCAGGTGCAGGATGTGGAGCCTTCATTATCCAAAAAGGGGCTGGCAGAAGGAGCCTGACCCAGGCATCACCCACAATGTGGCCATGCTGAGACACAAGGTACCACTTCAGTCTTCCTGCCTCACCTCCTTTATATGGAAAAGAATTCTCACTGTGGCCACCTGAGCATTTCCAATAGGATATAGCAATAGTAATTCCAGACACTGAACAACCACCCAAGCTTTGTTCCCCTGATTGTGGTGCTGAAGCATCCCAGAATCTTTCCAAGGCAGGAAAAATGATGGCACTGAAGTTGTGGATGGTTCTTTTGTATGTTTTTATCCTGATACCTTCAGATGCTTCCAATTTGATTATTTTCAGCAGAAAAAGGCTAAAGTCCCTGAGATCCAGAAGGATTTCTCATCAGGATAGTTTTGTTTTAGTAGCCAAGGTTATAGCCGAAGAAAATGTTAAATTGAGACAATTCACCTTTTTTTTGGGGTGTGAAATGAGTTCAGAGAAAGATCAATTTATTGCTCCAAGCCAAGAAGTTCAGCAGCACTTCAAGATGTGTTTGAATGCTGCAGCTTCCCACCTGACAATGGCTCTGCTGTGCAGAAGTATCTTGGATTCCTCTTGAGTTTTTTCACTGTAGAGAGCCTTAAATTCAGTAAAAAAAACCCAAGAAGCAGCATTTTCTTGGTGTGACTGAATGACTTACATCCAATGAAAAACAACTGGTCCATCATCTTCCTCCATCCCAAAATTCCACACGTTCTCTGTGATTCTATTTATTATCTCACAGAACAGAGAAGTTTCAGCTAATTCTGCAATGGCATCTTAGATTTCTTTATCCTTCATCATGTGCTATAAGAAAATCACATTCTTCCCACTGGACACTCAAGGCCTCCCAGTCAAACTTCTCCTCTGTCACAGACCTGACCCAAGTGGATCCATTGATTCTTTTACTGGATGAGATTCAGAACAGAAGTGGCTGAAGTGCTGAGTGCTTTTATTCAGGAGAGTTTCATCATGTGTTGAAGATCTCATTGGCAGCTACGTGGAATTCTAAGCAGATTCCTGAGCAGACTGGATCTTCCAGGGATGTTGCTTTTCCAGAGATCCTTTGTTTTTCTCAGCATGCAGCAAATATTCTCAAAAAAGGAACATTTCCTATGAAAATCTTTTATCCATTCCAAATATCTGTCTGTGTTTCAGGAGGGTTATGTTTATGTTCCCACAGTACCTTGTTGTGCCATCAAATATCAAATTCTCCTTGTATAAGACTGTGCTGAAACATTTTACCTGCAAATTTCTATTTCAGTGGGTAAGTTTACAAAGGAAACTGTTACTGTCTCTTTATGTCACATCTGTCACTGAAGACAGATGTGACATAAAGAGCTGAAGGGACTTAGGGAGTTTAGGAAACAGCTGGGATTCAAACCCAGATAAATCATCTCTAGCATCATAATCACACAAAAAAAAAACACCTCCAAATTTCATCTCTTTTGAAGATATAATCTAGAATTTTATTGTTTTATTTTCAAAGATAAAAAAGTCTCTTCCTTAAGAATCCCTCTTCTACTCCACTGCCTGCAGAAGCATTCCAGCAGGGAGTCAGGACACACGGGATGCAGGCAGTGCTGAGGAGGAGGAGGCTGCTGGAAAGGCCAGTTTGCTCAGTTCAGACCATGAAAACAACCTTTCCTACACCCTCTTGGTAATGTGCTGCTGTTTTGCCTCTTAAATGGACCCTGGCACCACAGGGAAGTGTTTCAGCCAAGGCCTCCCACTCCTGACCCATTTTCATTTCATTTCCTCTCCCAGCCCTGTCATATGGCAGCAGCACATTATATACTGTATATTACAGATTATGGCTTTTGGAGTTTCCTGCTAATTTGGTCATCACAGGGATCCTGCAGGAGCACACAGCAATCATCATGAAGGGATGAGAGCAGTCCTGTAGCACAGACAACTCTGACTCGGCCCTGTTCAGTTTCTCTTTGTGAGGAAGACAAGGTTTGGCACCAAACAGCTCCAAAAAAATCTTCTCTGGAGCCAAAACAGGCACAGGGCATCCACAGTCCATCCCTGCCTTGCCAGGCCACTGGGCAAAGGGAAGGTTTCAGACAAACTGAAGCATTCAGCTCTCCCCAGGAAAGTGAGCAAGAGATGGGAAAAGCCTGTGGAGCATCCTTCAGAACATTTGGTATATGGATCATTTAGAGAATACAAAGGTCTTACCTGGTAAAGCAGAAAACTTAGGTGAAATGCTAAAAAAATTAAGGAATGTTCCTGTTTTAAAGTATTCCTGAAAAAAATGTTGTCAGTGCCTTTGAACGTGCTGAGCCAAGGAGTAATTCAGCAAATCCTGTGAGGAAAAATAGCTCCGTTCAGCTCAGCTTGGGGCAAAAATGTTTTCTATTAATTCCATGTGTTAATAAGCTTTTTCACAGCTTTTGAACATAAAGAACCTTTTGCTTTAGTACCCTGTAAATTTTGGAGCCAACATGGAGACTAAACCCAAAACTGTAACCGTGTGGCTTCACAGCTCCTAAACACATCAGGAGGGGTCAACCTCAGATCCTGTCCTGGCTTGTGTAAACTTGGGACATGGAGCTCACAACGAGCAGCCTTCCCCTGGTTCATCACAGCACAGGCCATCAATCCCAAGGCAAAAACCAACACAAAAAACATGCAATATCAGATGTGCCCAAGCAAAGCCCCTGGAGTGATGCTCTAGGCCTTGCATTGCATTGAGTGAACACTGTAAGACAAATTAAATTAAAACCTTGTTTTAATTGTTTTCTTCTTGAAGGTGCTCACTAAGAACTATGTGAATTTAAGGATGATTACAAAAAAAAAAAAAGGAAAGAAAAGAGAAACAGATTTGAACTGTATGATTTTAAAACATCAGAGAAAATAAGGAATAAGTAAACCCTGGAAATCCTTTCATATCCCAAACTCAGCCTTGCCCAATAACAAAAGTTTTAAAGATACAAGAAACCACTGTTCAAAAAAAGGAAAACCACCAAATGAGCTGACACCTTTGGAAATGTTTTCCTAATTCCCATGTCAGACTCTGGCTATCTACTTGAAAGTTTCTGATTCCCATATAATCCAACTGGGGAGATTTTAATTACACAGACAAGTGCATTTTCTGCTCCAGCCAGGCCCGTAATGCCACCCTTGAGCCACAACCTCAGCACACTGCAGGCTTGTTGGGAGGGAGCAAATGAATGGGTTGTGATATCCCACATTCCAAACCAGCCATTGCAGACTTTTTCTGATTTTTTTCCTTCAGCAAATTTTGCTGTGGGATCACAGAAAGTTCTTTGAAAACAGTACCAGTGGTGCTGGAGCTCTTCCTTCCCAGCACAGCTGCTGATAAAATCCTGTGAGCATCTTCGAGCACACAGCAGTGAAGGTCCACAGCAGCTTTGCAAGGGAGAACCATATTATCCTAAAAAACCTGAAGATTTACCTTAACTTCACATCCCTGCTTGTCAGCACTTGGATGAACCAGGAGAGGATGGATTTCAGCTGATCTTTTTGGGGTTTTGGCAAGTCACTGGCTATCTCCCTTCATGAAAAGGAAGGATAATTACCTGTTTCATGGCACAACTGTCCAACATCTGTGAAAAATAAAATATGCACCTTCCAAGGCAAGAAACAACCTTGTACATCCCACCTGCTACTGCTGTACAAGGCTCTGGTCCTCTCTCCATGAGTTCTGTGACCACCAGATGATCTGCAAGGCAGGAAGAGGACAAACCAGTTTGGGAGAAGGCGGCAGTGTGCGAGATCACTGCCCTCTGCTGAATCAGAGATGGGCAGGCACACAGGTGTTCCCACAACCCAAAAGCTCTGGGAGCAGGGAACAGCATCTGCTGCACTCCCAGTGCAACACTCAGCAAGAGGAGATCAAGCACCACTGAAACCCACAGGTGTTTTGGTGGTACTGTAGCAGGATATAGTCAAAAATCCCCAAAATATTGGGACTAGACACAAAAAATGGTTGAATTTCCTTTGTCTGCTGTAAATTAACTCAAGGAGATCCACAATTTTCCTGTTTGTGCATAAACATGAGAAATATTTAACAACATCAAGGAAACCTCTACTAAGCAAAAGGTAATTTACCCAAATCAAAACACACCCAACCAAGAAATCACTTCAGAGGATTCAGTGATTAGGTTGGTCCCACCTTGTAGGGCTGTCTTAGAGTTGATTTATAGATCAAAAATTATACTACACTTGCTGGTATCCAGATAGACCCATATATTGATTTTCTCTCTATAGATTTGATCAGCAGAAGTTAGTTTTTCACAAATCTTATTAACTTTACTCTATTACACAGGGAAAAAAGATCACCCTGGCAGTTCTGAAACAGATCCTTTTAGACACCCTCTCCCCATACCCAACAGTGAAGGGTTTTCTCTGCCTTCCACAGCTGTCTCGAATCAAACTACATGAATCAGCTTATTGGATAACGACCTAATTGCACATTAGCACAGAAACAAAACACTTAAACTGTCACTTTACATTTTCAAGACAACTAACTTATTTTTTAACATAGTCCTCAGCCAGTCAGAGATCTAAACCAACATAGTCAAGGGCACGGAAAACACACAAGTTGTGTCTATTAACTCCACCATTTACATTTTGCTGCCTTTTTTTTTTTTATTTAATCTGTTGAAACAAGTGATGTCTGTTTAGCCTGATCAGTGAAAATTTCCTGCACTAAATTACTGTTGATGGCTGATAACACATGGAAACTCTGTGTAAGGTTAAACCTTTAAAGAATTAAAAATGGCTTGAAGGATAAACTTTTTACAAGTAGGATCAATTCGTTTTCCCTTAAATACATCCAGTGCTTCACAGGTAGCCAACTTAGAGGGTTTCTCTTCCTTAAATGCCAAGTTATTTAATACATAAGGAATATTCTCTCCTGCTTCATATGGGAAAATGAACTCAACCGAATCTTATGAGCATAATCCCTAACGTCAGGCTTGGCATGGGCCAATGCCTCTTGGAGGAGCCCACTGTCAAAACTAGAGACAAGAGCAAAGGAAAACACATCCTTGGGAGAGCTCAGCCTGATCTCTCCCCTCTGCTCCTGCATCTTGACTCCGAGAAGTGACAGCTCCATTTGGTGACAAAGTTTCTGCCAGCGACTGATCACCACAAACAGAAGTCAAATTCAGGGTCTGCCTAGAATGCGCTGTAGGATTGCTCAAACACACTTTATTTCTACTTTTTTTGGTTATTATTTTACTGGGCAGTCTCCCTAATTTCTACTGAGGACACTGAGGTTTGCACTGAAACCCAGTCCCTGCCTGAGGCCGTGCACCTGCCCAAAGCTGGAGCACGTCTTGGTTTAACAGAACAGGGCACTGACTTCTTGAAGAAATCCTGGGGAAATGTTGGTGAATCAGCTCAGGGGGCTTCCCCTCCCCAGCAGCTCCCCATAAAAGTGAATACAGGATAGGAGAGAGTTTCCCCTTCCAGGCATTTCAGTTTTTGATCGATACCCCTGCCTGGCTGTCACTTTACTCAAGCCAACTTTTGAATCATGGAGTCACTTTTAGGCTGCAGAACTGTCCTGGCACTGTTACAAATTTGTGTGAGACCAATTCCATGAGACAGTTGAGCCCTGATGGCTCCTCTGGGCCAATGCTTCTGGTCACAGGGAGGTCTACCCCAACACAGATTTTCTTCCATGGAAAGGTGTAATTAACACCAAGAAAAAGCCCCGTGAGTGCTGCACCTACGCTCACATTCCTCTTCCAGCAAAGCACTCCCAACCCAGTGTGGCCTAAGGCACAGAAAATCTGTAAACTGATCTTGGAGCTAACTCCAAGCTCTGGAGAGATGAGCTGGTGATGATCTACTCCCCAGGAAAAGACCATCCTTAAACAGGAAACCTAACACGAGAAAAAGGGCCTTGTTAACTCTTTGGGCCCTGAGGCTTTGAGAGTAAAACATATGGTCAGAATTACCAGCCAAGGCAAGGCAGAGCAGCTCACCGTGGCCACAGTGCCCCAGGAACACGGCACCTTCACTACTACATTCATTTCTCATAATATGAACCACAAAAATTAGTACAAAGCAGTACTTTCTTGCAGTGCTCAATTCTTTCAGAGATTTCTTATGAAAGAGAGGCCTGTCATGACAAATACAAATGGAGAGGTGAATTCTTTCTTAAAAGGATTCCCAGATTCTAGGCAAAATATGGTTTTCAAAAGCTTTAGGGCTAAACTTGAAGCAGGTAAGAAGTTTTCTACTCTTTCTTTAACTTAAATATTGATTTTTTCAAACAGATTCCATGTACTGCTGTCAAAAATGAAAACTGGTTTCTGAATTGAAATATCAGCACTGTAGACATTTTAAAGCTTAAGTTATACAGCAAAAGTATCACACTTTTCCTTTAAAAGTACAAATTCTTGGAAAGTCCTCAAAAAAATCTGCTTTGCTAGAGGCTATAGTCCAATCTCATCGTGGGCCAGTCCTTTTGTTCCTGGTTTGGAATCAAGGGCTGTATTTATTCATTCCTCGAGGTTGCTGCTCCATTGGCTCGGATGCAACCCCTTGGATCTTCCCTTCCATGGGGGATACAGATCCTGGGCCCTGCCCTTGGGCAAAACATATGTTCCACTCCAACCTGGATCCAACCAGAGAATAATTGTTTTATGTTTATTAATCACCTGCATGCAAATAGGTGCCAATAAAAACTCCAGGCAGATTCTCTGCCAGGCTCACATCATCCCAGAGCTCCACACCCCAGTTTGGTGTCTGAACAATGAATCCCTCCAATGAAGAGGCATCGCTGCTTTGATATGCAGTGACAAAAATATCACATCAGCTCAGCCCCTCTGCAGTGATGAGTTTGAAACGAGACAAGAAACCTGCAAAAACATTCAACATCAGTGGTAAAATAAATTAGAGATGCTGCATTAAGCTAAACAAGTACATTAATGCAACATGAAGGGGTGAGATTTCAGTGGCAGAACGACAATGCTCTGACTCTGCTCGTGTTAAATGTGACCTGCCAAGAGGAAATTGTCAGGCTGGGGACCACTGGGTGTAAAAGTTTAAAAGGTTTTCAAGAGATAAAGTGAGTTTTAGCAAAATGTTTCAGAGTTCGGTGCCATTGGCCTTAAATAAAAGCCATAGCAGCCATTACAGCAAAACCAGATGTAATTAAACTCATTCTGGGAAGAATTAAACTACAAAGCCTGATGGGACTCCAGGGAAGAATTAGATTTAAGTAAGAGGCAGGGTGAGTTAAGGCACTGGAGCTGCAAATTTCTTCTGTGTCATTAAGCAAGTCACAGTCTTATCCAGTTCTCAACCATTCCAGAAGACAGGAATACTTTGTCTTTAAGACTGACAACTTTTTTTTTTTGGAAGGAACAAACATTCTCAAACACACCACTGAAGTAAGACCAAAAAGAGAAATTAACATTTAAGTCTGTCACTCACCTCTTCCAGCTGAGAACTTGGGTGTTATGCCACAAAACACAACTATCAGTCTGCACACAATCCTGTATGCATCTACCCTGTTTCCAAGATTCTTTTTCTGAGCTTATTCAAACATAAAATAAGCAGCCAGAGCAATTTTAATGCCAATTCAAGTAAGGAAGGAGTCACACCAAAAACTGTTCTCAGAAGAATCACTTCTGGGCAGACCACAAGTATCAGCCACATGATAATTATCTGTGGCTGTTCCATGAATGGAGGTTTTATAGGGAAGCAGCATCTTGAGCCTAGATGGATCATCAGGGATTATTCTCAAGGAAACAAAGCTCTAGCTAGCTGAGAGTAATTCAAAGATTTATGAGGAATGCTGCAGTTTAATTTCTCACTGAACTGCTTTCATGTACTTCTAAATGTACAGACATCAATTAAGAAAAATCACACAACTGATATATTAGTTTCTATTTAAAATACTATTTAATGTAGTTACAAACCCACTGTGCCAGCAGAATGCTCTTTCCCAGTAACAGAACCATTGCCAGGTGAGTTAAAAGTGCATTTTAAAATTAATTCTACTTGAAAACCTTTGTATCAATCTAATTCAAGTGAAAGAAAAGTCTATCAAAAGCAAATTAAGTCTTTGAAAACCTGATTATTATTTTATGCAGCAAAGAATGGTAACATCTTTAAAAAAATAAAGTAGATGCTGTATGTTTGGCACGGAACACTCGTCTGGGGTTTGCTGAGCTTTAGTGATGAGAAAGGATGACAGCACAGTGTCATCTAAAAAATACAGTTTTCCCCCAAATAAGAAATTTGGAGAGCAGTAAAATCTCAGAAGAGGAAAGATAAATAACCTGAATGTACCCTCATGAACTGTAAATCAAGTTTCACCTTCACTGTAGAACAATGTACTCAAATCCTCTCAGGAAGGATCAGTGGAATAAAAAGATAAAACTGGCTATATAAATGTCAGGCTTTATTCAAGCTCCCACCGCGGTACATTATTCGTGTGCTTCAAATGAATAGAAAAAAAAACCCAAGAGGGAACAAAACAAGAAGACTGCTGAAGAGAGATCTCGGGGGTTAGGACTCCACTTTGGCAAGGGGTATATTGTCCACTTCGTGGATGCCCTCCTTGTCAATGAACCGGGCGTTGAAGGAGGTCAGGTTGAGGATGAAGCGTTTCTGAAGCTGTTCAGCAAAGACAAGAAGAAGAAATGAGATTCACCCAAAGCTCAAGTTAAAGAGGAGAGTATACTTTAAATTTTCCATCCTGGTTCTTGTAACCTGAAATATTAGTAACTAGAGTGGGTTTTTTCACTGCTCAGAAGTGAGTTATTGGGAGTTTGTTCTCTGCTGTAAGATGATCCACATTAGATAAGCCTCAAGTAGAGGTGCCAAATAGCCAGGCCTGTTAACAAGGAAGACATTTAAGCAGGAAGACTAGAGTGGACTACAATTTTGGACACAAAGAGTACATATCACAAAGCTACTTCAAACAGGACCTCTACAGAGCACTTCTTCCTGATGTTACATTCACATCAATCTCTTAAAGACAAGGATAAAGATTATTTTCCTACAATAAAAGCCTTGGTGTCTGAAATGTCTGGAGTCTTATGTTTACACTTAAATTGGTCATGAACTTTAAGGTCAAGGCTTTACCTCAGGTATCACTTCATAAGCTGGAAAATAATTAGTATATACTTCTAAGAGTGCTTAAGTATAATACAAGTGACAAGGATGCTGCAGTAAGTTCAGAAGAAACGTAAGAGGAAAAAGTCTGGATCAATATTATGCTAAGCATGCAAAAAGCAGAAGTAAAGCAAAGTGATTAAGCTCCAAGTTTACGTTCTGGAGGACATGAACCGTGCAAAGGCAATACAACTGCCGTAAATCCTTTTCCTCAGTAGCTATTCCACATCTGGCCAGTGCATTTATTACCCTTCTGGCAAAGGCAGCAAGAAATGCGACAAGAGGAACAGGAAAGTATCAGCCAATGAATGCAAACAAACATTCCTTTCTCAGGAGCATCAGGGCCTGAGCTCTGCAACTCACCTCCTGTAGACATTTTTTTAAGAGCTCCACAGCTTCCTCACGTGTGATACCTGAAAGGAAAAACAACCACAGATTGATTTCATTAGAGGCCATCTCTCTCCACAAAAACTTTTATTAAATTTAAACAACTTTTCAGCTGAGCACCAAAACCTCTCCTTCCCAGCTCACAGAAAACACTTTCCAGATGTCCCAAGGACGCCCTGCACCGCAGTGCTCACGCCACAACAAGCCATTGAGAATCGATTTGTTACAGGGAATGGGAAGCATGACGGAATTCTGCCTCCCATGGCCAGGGCCTGGCTCGGAGAAGCCCAGCCACCTCCCTCTCCTACAGTTTATTACAGCTCTAAATCAGCTCCAGCTGCCCCAGCCGGCTGCAAGTCTAGGGCAGGAGGTGGAGATGGGTTTAGAGTGATGTCCCTGCTGGGTATGAGCTCAATAAAGGGCAAGGCACGTGTGGGATGCTCCTGCTATTCTCACACTTCAGGATAAAATCCAGCACTCTATGGGGATGACAAGCCATGACAATGAAGTTCATTCTTCTCCTCTGTTCCACAAAGAATGGTGAAAATGGAACAATAGATTGTTAACGGACATGACTAGAAAACAAACAGGGTCTGGGATCTAAAACTTCTTTCTAGGCTTTGTTCCAGATCTGCATCCACTGCTCAGGCAAAAGTTATACGAAAATGATCAGTTTATAGCTACATTTCTTGTAGGAGGTGGATGAAAGGATTTCTAATCTCAAAGCAGAGATAATAACTTAAACTCAGCTTTGCACACAGGAGTCAAATAGTTTTGTAGCTAAAGCCAAAGATGTCAGATTAACAATATTCCGTGCTTTGCACATTTCCTTATCTGCACAGTGGGGATGGGGCCACGTTGATTCCTTGGCAGTGGATTGTAAAACTAGAAGTTTAGACAGGCACAAACATGTACAAGAATTATGATGAGCAGCTGCCATGTGCACAGAACTGTGAATCAGTTTAAAACCTCTCTGTTGCCCAGAGAAACTGTGGCTGTTCCATCCCTAGAAGTGCCCAAGGCCAGGCTGGACAGGGCTTGGAGCACCCTGGTCCACTGGAAGGTGTCCCCTGCCCATGACAGAGGGTGAAATGAGATGAGCTTTAAGGTTCCTTCCAAACCACTCCATAGTCCAGAGTGCTGGAGATGATCTTGCTAGGAATATCTTTTCACTTGAATGTTTTTAATTTATCATACACAAAGCCAATCCAAGATATGGAGCAACAGGGACTGGCCTCTGAATATTGATACTCTGGGAAAATGTACATGTCAGAGCCAAGTGACAAGCAAGAAGATAAAGCTGTCAAACTGTTCTTTATCAAAAGCAGACTACCACCTGCTAATGGTCCAGGAAAGTCCAATCATGTTTTAGAATAACTGAAACTTCCTTTACTTCCAGTCTGCTAAGCTACAAGCAGGAAAAAAAAAAATAAAGAGTTGACTAGTTTTCTGTTACCATGCTAGCAAAACCAAAGGCAACCTTTAGAACTCCATTTATCCCACAAAATTCAGGTTCCAATCTGTAGCACCACAGCAATGCCACCTGATTCAGCAAATGTCAGTCTCACTGGTTAATAAATTCAAGGCCTAAATTGAAGCAGGACAATATTCCTGCCCACTGGATCCACACACCTGGCTTATAATAGCGGTCAAGGATGCTCAGGGTCAGGAATGCTCCATATCCATGTGCTGCAAAAGGAGCCTTAGCCAGAGCTGCCAGGTAATCCATGTAGTACAGGGCAGGGCCCTCGTGGTCGTCATAGCCAGCCAGGAGGAGGTTCACGTGGTATGGAGTCTGCCAACAGAAATAATGTTTTTGTCAGAGCACTCCCACCAAATCTTTGAATCCTGATTCCCCATGCACCAGGGAACAGTAACAGAGCTGGTTACCCAATTCCTTATCATCAAATGCTACATCAATCCTGTCTGCAGCACATGCTGGGTCTCAAGCTAAAAGTGATCAGACCTTCTGGTAACATGGACTGCACAAGCAAATAAAAATATAAAACTCTTATTCTCCTGAAAACCAGTGTGTTTGGGGTTTTTTTACAGCTTTCACAGCACACTCAGACTTTAAAACACTTGAATACAGTTTTCATGCCAGATTCTTTCATCTCAACATAAAACTTGTGGATTTTTACTGCTGACACGTGAGCACAAGGTGAACATTTTGCAGTTTCTAAGAACTCTTTGTTCATTTAACCTGCTTTTTGCTCTCTTCCCAGTCCCCCTCCCAGAGAGCACGGCCTGTCTCAGCACATATGAAAGCACTCACACAGTGCAGACAGTTACACACAGTGTCCTGTTCACTGGCAATTTGGTTTTTATTGCATGTACCAAGTTTAATCTTTAGTATTTTGCAGTTTACTTCATGTTCCAGGTTTAGTGTTCCACCATTACGAATAAATCAGACAGCCCTTCTTCTCCTACATCCTTCCAAGATCTGTACTTTGTAAGACCATGAAACACACATGCACTGTATTGTTTTTAAATGTAGGCTCAGAAAAAATTTGGGTATTGTATGTATTTTTAAAAGCAGCTTTCATATACTTCCAGTATTTCCATATCTACATGATGTTTCTTATTAAATTAATTGTACTAACAGGATATCTCCAAACTGCTGGAAAGCCTGCATCAACAAAGCAACAAAATAAGAAAAAAAAATGATGATGCAACTACCAGATTAAAAAGGCAAACAAGCTTTCACCCTAGAGCCAAAACATTATCTGCATCATAGGAAAAGTTCATTTTGATACTCAGTACAGTAAATTTCCACACATACACACACAAAAAAGTCACAGGCCACTATATTTTTACTTTCAGACAGTATGAAAGAGTAAAAAGACTACATTTATATATAAAGCATCACTTTAAATCGCGTGATTTAATCTTCAAAGCATCCAAGAATATTTGGAAAGAAGTTATCATGCAGCTGTATTAGTTTAATTAGGCTGTATTTCATCATTTATTTATTCTGAAACATCACACAAGTTGATATTTAAGAGCCATGACACAAGATCACTCAAATTATTGTGTGACTTGGAATTACCAACATTGGCATATGCGAGATACTCAACCATAAATAAATGGTGTTATACAGACTTAAACCCATCTGTAAACTGATTTTCAGTTTAAAGTTCTCCTGCTAATGGTGTCTGAGACTTCTTAAAACTCAAATGTAAATAATTATCCCCCATGCCTTATTATTCAAGAAAGGCAGGATTTAAGTACTAGCAAATATACATAATCTATTTACTACTTCCATGATTATAAATGAAATTTGCACCGTAACACCTCGATGTTGGGACTGGAATTTCTTGTATCTCCCAATCCTTTTGTCCATTCCAAAGGCAGTCTTCCTTGGCTTCTGTAACTCAGTCCATGCCAACAGCTCTCAACTCTTTACAAGGCTGGTGTGGTTAAAGGGCCATCAAATGAGTGATGACTGACACTGCAGGACATTCTTTTTTAACCCCAACTTTCCTTCCTACAGAAGCATCATTTCTCATCCTGAGTAGTTTTGCACTTGGTGCTGTTTGATTTAAAATAACGACAGCAATTAGGAGACGTGTGAAATTCATTCAGAACTGACAGCTGAAGAGCACAGTTGTGCTAAACAGCCCAACCCCAGCTCAGCAGCAGGAGGGTGGTGGTGACACAGCCCTGTGACATCTGGCGGAAGCCAAAGTCACAGTGAGGGGGAAAAGGTGGGACCAAGGAAGCTTCCTGCCAAGTGTGGACATGGAGAGAGGAGCTAAAAGCTGCCTTTGGAATCCAGCCAGACTCTGTCACCTATAATTAAACAGCATCACAACCCTAGACCTAACTTCATCACCTTTGGAGGGCAGGGGGTTGTTTTTCCTATCCCCCCTCCACACACACACAACCTTGGCAGTAAGTTCAATGTACTAAACACTGCACTGGATTCAGCAGGTGAACCAGGTGAGGTGCTGGAATAGGTAATAACAGAATCCTGGAATGGTTTGGGATGGAAGGCACCTTAAAGCTCATCCCATTCTACTCCCTGCCATGGGCAAGGACACTTTCCACTATCCCAGGTTGCTCCAAGCCCCGTCCAGCTCGGCCTTGGATACTTCCAGGGATGGGACAGACACAGCATCTCTGGATATCCTGTGCCAGGGCCTCACCACCCTCACAGTGAACTATTTCTTCCTAATATCCAATCTAACCCTACTCCTTCAGCTTAAGGCCATTCACCCCTGTCCTGTCACTACACACTACAGCATCACTCATCTCCATGAGAGCCATGACAGCAAACCTCCAGGTTTGCTTCAATCACAACATATAAATGGAAATCACAAAGATTCTTTTCAGATCCTGCTGTGGAGCAGAAATCTTGTGTTTTAAAAAGAGAAATGTCATGAAAAACCACACGGTGACTATTAGTAGAAGCAAAGAGCACAGTGATGTAATGGCCTTAAGCTACAAGCCTGTTGCTACACTTGATACTTTCCACCAGAAGAACAACTTCAAGGCACTGCCTTATGAGCCACCCCCAAGATATCACGAAGCTGGACTACAGGAGTCAGGAGAATTCTAAATAAAATCAAACTGGGTAACAGGGAGGAACCCATATGGTGATGAACAATGCAGAACAAGCTCCATTTTGGTCTCAGCCACAACAGGAGTCTAATGCCTGAGAAAGTCCTGCTGCAGCTTAACCTTCCCTTTCACACACCTAACAGCTTCGCACAGTGAGTGCCAACAAAGCAACAAACTATCTTTTCCCCACCAAACTTTTTACTTCTCAACTATTTTTCCACTCCTAACTCGAGGCACCAGCATGTTTTACCTTTCAATTTTTAAATTTTTATTTTCATCATTCACACTTACATTAGTAGCCTCCAGAGATCCCTTATGCAATTTCAGTAGATACCAAGCATTAGTGTTAATCCTTCTGGTATCCACCATTTTATGATGAAAATGCAACAAAAATCACAGGAAAAAAACCAATTCTGATGGCAAGGTTTGTATTGTCAAATTCTAAATGCCACAAACAAACCATTAAGTGCTATGGTTAGAGAAAAAGGGTTCTGCCTGCAGTGTGGAGATCAGTGTAGTGTGACAGCAGTGTCAGAGAGCGCCGCGCGCCCCGGGGCGTTGCCATCTGCACCAGAGCAGCGTTTTGTCTCCAGTAAATAAACACATCTGCCTCTGCCAGTGTCCTCCCCACTGTGCTGCCCATCTGGAGCAGGTGAGCTGGAATATGGGCATGGGCTCAGGAAGGAGCAGAGCCAAAGGGAGCCTCAGGCCTCAAGGGACGTGGCACAGAGGAAGACAAAGGTGCCACATCAGTGTCGCTTCCTGATGGGCAGGTTTACCAAAAAGCCTGTTAAAGGTACTTTAACTGGTATGTAACAAATAGCTGCCTCTGCTGAAAGGGGACTGGACTCTGAGTCTCATCTGTGCAGGTCAGATGTCCCTGAGATGAGAGATCAGCACCAGGGCCAGGCCCCAACCGCTTCACATCAGCCTCGAGAACTGCACAGGAATGCACAAAACACACACAGACCTTCCAAATCACACCTCAGTACAAGCTAAAGCAAACAGCATCACTGCCAACCATCACCTACCAGCCATGCAATTGGATGAAGCCATTTAAACCAGAAGAGTAGCGTGGAATCACAGAATATCCTGGGTTGGAAGGGACCCAGAAGGAAAAACTGCTACCTGCAGCTGTAAGCTGCATCAGAAAGGAGAACAATAATCTCTGGCTGTTCCTGTGGATGAGCTCTGGAAGAATTCACACTCTACACATGTGTAGTTCTCAACAATACAGCTCTAAGGTTAATATTGGCCTTTATTTGCTACTGTAAAACCTGATTTCAGGCCTGAGAAGTGCACTCTTAGAACAGCAACACAATTTAGTCCAGCTCGATTCCTGACAGAGTTGATCAACTTCTTTCTCAACATCCTCCTTCCTCCTGTTTTCTTTCATATAGCACATTAACATTCTTCTCAATGAAATTCTTCCTAACCCTTGGATCATTAAAGGTTTGTTTGCCCCTTCACAGCAGCCTTTCATACTTTGAAAAAAATCACCCTGGGAAACATCAGTAATTGCAGTTCAGTAACTTGAAAACACAACCCCAGCTTGGATGTGGTATTTACTGAAAGCCTCATGTTGCTGTTTACAAAAGGCACTTGTTTTCCCAAGTACATCAAACAGCTTTGCTCTATGAAATCATATTCCAAGAAGATTAAACGGATTTGGTGTATTTGCATGAAAACCCACAACCTTATCTCGATGTTCAAGAAGTTTAATTCACTTCATGTCTGCAGTGTGTGACAAAGTGTTTATTGGGCCCAAGGCTGGAATTTTAAGTCTATGGTTGTATCAGTTATTGATAAGTGATGTGATAAGTTTTTTAAATTCGCAAATACTTCCATTTTACTTAGACATTATTTCAGCAATGTGAACTCACTGAATCTCAGAATCACTGATGTTGGAGAAGACCTCCAAGATCATGGAGTCCAAGCTGTGACCCATCAACCCTTTGTTACCCAGAACAGAGCACTGAGTGCCATGTCCAGTCATTCCTTGACCCCACTACGTCCCCGAGCAGCCAGTTCCAAATTTATCACTAAAGACAGCAGCTCCCACCTTTCTCAGATTCCATTATTTGAGGATGGAAGCATTCCCTGGAAGCCTTTGTCAAAACCTCCCAGCTGATACTCACCCGACTCCGGAGATAGTCTGCGAGGTTTCGCCGGGTGAAGTTTGCAGCTGCAGTGGGAGACAATTCATAACCTGGAGAAGAAATGTGACTATTTATTTGATAACAACCCAAATCCACGTTCATGTTTCATCTCCCGCCTTCTCATTCCTATTTTGAAATAACAAAATGTTCTCTGGCGACAAAATGTTGTGCCTTTTGTCTAATTCCAGCTTATTCTGAGAGCACAAACAGGGCCCTCAGACTTTGGGTAGTTCATATCTGTATGGACCACAGAAATAAATGGCTTCAAAAAATTAAAATATTAAAGACAGGTAGCTTGACTTTTTTGTCCAATATACCAGAAGAACTGGTAACAGTTGGCATGCAGTCGACATATTAAGAAAACAGTAAGTCTGTTAGTGAAATATTTGTGTCATTTATATTGCAAAGAAGTTTGCTGGGATTTGGATAAACCTTTTAATTTATGCTGTACGATTCACCCCCTATTTCTGCATCCTGCCTGAATTATCATCTTTGCTAGACACTAAAAATGCAGAAATCTTTACAGAAGATTTGACGACAGCACTTTCCACCAACATTCACCCAGAAACCACCTTTAGCTCTGCTCCCAACCCCCAGTGCCTGTCCTGCTTCACTCACCATTTCTCATTTTGTAGAGCTGAACATTTTTCTGGATGTATTCTGCAAACTGCACTGTGTCTCCAGGCTCCCCCACACACAGCAGTAAGATCTTTTCACTCATCTTAAACATTTTGTCATGGTCTAGGCAAAGAAAAATAACATTGAGAGCCATGGTCATGAGGAATTGTTCATGCTGCTGAACAATCTCTGCTGCAAGACAGGCATGAAGTGCCACAATCCTCTAAAACAATGTCAAAAGTTAGCACAGCACAGGAGCTGCTGCCCAGAGCTCAGGGAAAGCTACTGTCACTGCTCAACCCTTGCCCAGACTGCTCTGGGTTGCAAGGGACCTTAAAGCTCATCCCCTGCCCTGGGCAGGGACACCTCCCACTATCCCAGATTGCTCCAAGCCCCATCCAGCCTGGCCTTGGACACTGCCAGGGATCCAGGGGCAGCCACAGCTGCTCTGGGCACCCCGTGCCAGGGCCTGCCCACCCTCACAGGGAACAATTCCTTCCCAGTATTCCATCTCTCCCTGCCCTCTGGCAGTGAGAAGCAATTCCCTCTGTCTTCTCACTCCAGGACCTTATTTACATAAATAGTCCCTCTCCATCTTTCCTGTAGGCTCCCTTCAGGTACTGGAAGGAGCAATTAGGTGACCCCCTAGCCTGAAATTAATTTACAAATTAATATTCTAAATAAATACCTGAAATTTATGGGCTATTCTCCCCCAGCAAAAGCAACTAAATCCAATGTTCAAAGTGCATTTTCCTTAAAGTTTATGAACAAACCTACTCGGAAACAGCATGAACTTAGAAAACATTATTTAAAGTGATTCAATTTTTATTTTGTAAGTGCCACCAGCTTTCACAGCCTCTAACAGTGCTCCAGTTGGCTATCACAGCCTTGAAGTGAAACATTGGAGATAAATGTTTCATATATGTTTATTTATATTCATTCGTATGGATTTATCAATCCTTTATTCTACAACTTTTTAAAAAAAGAGCTTCTAAATCACAGTCTTTAGAACAGAACAAGGTTCAGTCTAGGTCATTGCAACAGCAGGAAGAAAAATCGACATTAGAGAATTCCAGAGACTTGGTGACGCCCTAGTTGTTTTACCATACAAAGAAACCAAAGCCATATTTCAGTCTGGCTCCTGCGCCCCGTGCTATGATTTTCACTGCTATTTTTACTTCCCATAATTTCTTTTTTCCCCCCCATGAATTGCATTTTACAAGTGAATTAGACATAAGCGAGCACCTCCTATCACATCGTTATCCCTGTGCGGTTTTTTAACACTTCTACATTGCGGTGCAGAAAGAGGTTTGGGATCACCCGCTCATCTGAACAGCTAAATTAAGCTGACAGCCCAACACAGAGCGGTCACACGCGGTCAGGACGGGGGACTTTACCCGCAGCAAGTGGCGATTGAAGCCCCGCTTTGGCTCCGCGCTCCAAAGGCCGCCCAGCACTTCCTACAGCACCTACAGCTCCCCCGAAGGGCCCGGCAGCGCCCAAACCGCGGAACCCCCTCCCCTGTGAAGAGCCTCCCCTCAGCCCGAGGGCGGGCCCGCAGCACCCCAGCGGCGCGCACCGCGGGCAGCCCGGGGCCCCGGGGACACCCTACCGGGCCAGGGCTTAGCACGGGGCCCCCCAGGGTCTCACCGTGCTTCATCTGGATGATGCTGGTGGCCGCCACGGTGTCCGCGGCCACCAGGACGTAGTCGGGGCCCTGGATGCCGATCAGGTACTCCATGGCCGTGACACAGCGCGGCCCGGCCCGCCCCGCCGCGCCTGCGCGCCCGCGCGCGCCGATGGCGTCACCGCTCGCGAGAGCCGCCGCCCGCGCGGGGGGCGGAAATGGGGAGGCGTTGGGTTCCATCCCTTTGGAGTCATCGTGAGGGGTGGGAAAGGGCCCGGAGACACGGGGGGCTGAATGAGGCTGGAAAAGACCTCCGAGGTCCCCCTCAGCATTCCGCCATCCCTATGCCCTCCACTAAACCATGTCCCCAAGTGCTGCCTCCATGTAAGATTTCACGGAGTCATCGCGGTTGGATTTAAGGTTATTGAGTCCATCACTCAGCGCCTCTTGGTGACTCCACCACCTCCCTGGGCATCCCCTTCCAATATCTGATCATGTGAACAGTGAAAATTTTTAATACCTGATGTGCATCTCCCCTGTCTCAGCTTGAGGCCATTTCATCTTCACTGAGCTGACTCTTCATAGTAGGAGAGACGGCCCCACCTCACCCACTCTCCTGTCAGGGAGTTAAGGAGGGCCAGAAGGTCTCCCCTGAGCCTCCTTTTCTCCAGGCTGAGCCCCTCCAGCCGCCTCAGCCATTCCTGATGCTCCAGACTCTTGCCCAGCTCTGTTCCCTTCCCTGGACATGAACCCTTCAAAGCTTACACAGGGCTTTGCTCCTAATCTCCCTGTCTGGGCTCCACAGAGCTCCTGGAACTGACTTTCTATGGGCCTAAACATGGTGTCTTTTAACAGATTCCCCTCAGGGATGGGGCAGGGACATGCCTTACCTTGTTCCTCTCATGCCCAGGCTGTGGCAAGCCTGGTGCCAAGTCTGGCTCTGTCCTTCCCACCCCAACGCCTTGGAGTCCCTGGAGAGCAGCCTCTTGCTGAAGTTTTAGTGAGCAAAGCTACAGAATCTCTTTCACATTTGTTTTGACAGTGTTAGACACTACCTGGATGGAGGTGTTAGTCAGTGGGATTTAAATCCTGAGCCTGGCTCTCCTGGCATGCAGAGCAGGCTGACAGCACCTCCCTTCAGTGCTTGCTTGCAGGGGCACAGCAGCATTGCAGAGGGATTGTTCTGAGATGCTCCCCCTCCAGACATTTCCCAGTGTGGAAGGACTGTTCTGCTTGCCCACTACCACCAAAACTCCTTCCAAGGGTCCTCATTCTTGGCAAACTTGTCAGGCAATGTCAGTGCCCAGTCCCGTGAATCCTACAGGCATCCCTCTGCCTCCCAGAGCTGCTCTGCTCCTCACTCCCAGGCCCACTGCCGAGTGTTTCCCCTCCACCTGTGATGACAAGAACGGGGCATCCATCGCAGTGTGCAGGTGAAAATTGATTTTAACTTACCCTGCCATCAGCTGATTAACATTTGTGTCTCCAGCAGGATTGATCTTGCAGGTGAGAACGTTCCAGAGTCCAGCTGGGGCCCTGCTCCTCAGCCAGATGCTCCTTCCCGTCCTTCTGCCATGGTCACCATTGTCTGCTTGGGGTGGAGAAGAGGATTATCCACTGTGAGCAGCTGGGATGACCCAGGATAGGGTGTTATTTCTCAGTTTTCCCATTTCTCCCTCCCCAGCAGTGCAGGGCATCTTCCCACTGTGGTAACTTTCGGTTCCCTCTCCCAGTCTGATTTGTCACTCAGACCTCAGTGAGGTGGGGAAGCCACAGGCACTGCAGGCACTGTTATACAAACCCAGGGTGGTGACCCCAAAACAATGTTCAGCTTTGAGTGGTGTGTGACTCATAACTGCACATAACAGCAGGATAATCCATTTCATGATTGTTGCTAATTATAAAATCAAACCATATAAGTAAAAGCTGCTTCAAATCAATGAATGTTTTTTTTCTTCTGTGTGTGAAGGCACAAATCAAGGACTCTAAATATTTAGCCAGAGATTTCTGCAGTGTTGTGGGGGATTTATTGACAGCCACATCTAGTCAGAGCTCCCCCCAGCTCCTCTAGCTCTGTCCTGTTTGAATTCCTGCTGGTCACTGAATTATTTATTTTCTTACTATTTCCTGTGCTTTAAAAGTGGGGAAAGTGCAATCAAATTATCGTCATGCTCATTTGGTTAATCACCCATTTAGTTACTTATTCAGTTCATTAACAAGACGCTGGCTAGTGTCAGTGTGGAGGGAATTCGGAGAGGCAGGCAGTTAGGAGGCAGGATATAGGAGAAAGAGGCCATTACTCCAGCCCAGTGAATGGCAATTTCTGTCCCTCTTTTCTGCTACGTCACTTCAGTGCACAGTTTGTTCTGGATTTAAAAAAGCAGCCAGCAAACACGAAGAAAGCATTCTGCTGCAGATCACTGTTGTTTGTTAGATTCCATTTAGGTTCAATCCAAAGCTCTGCAGAAGACCAAACCACTTATTTTAGGACTCCTTTTTCTTCGGTTGAGAAAAATGTGCTGCTCCACAGGTCATAAGATGCCTGTAATTATGACCCCGAATGGATAGAAATGTTGCTTCTTGAGACAAATTCTATCTGACAGTTTTTACAGTACGTTCGTTCAGAGCAAAATGCCCTGTCCCCTGTCACCCGGATTGAAATTATTAAGGAAGACAGACATTTCACTGACAACTCTAGCCTCAGGGGGGAAAATATTCCTTCTGTTCCCCTCTGAAGGTCAGAGCTCACATAATGCAAAACACTTAGAACACACGCGTACACATGCTCACGCACATGCGGAGGAAACTTTCTCTTCAGCAGAGCTCTGGATGGATTTGATGGGAAACAGGAACCTAGTATGCAGGCAACTCAGGGATGCCTTGAATTTCTTCAGTGTTAATTCTCATTGTCTTGTAAATAATCTCTTTCTCCTCTGCATGTAAATCACATCAGGAGATGGTCATGTGTACTCATATGTTCATACTTCCCCCCACATGATACGTGTCCAGACGTGGCACATCACTCACTGGCAACTCCTCCAACAAATATGGGATCTGTGGCATAGTCACGCTTCCCTGGTATCTGTTTATTCTTTCAAAACATTTCATGCCTTCTTTTCCATCCTGTTAAAAGCCCATTTGCGACCTGTATGTCCCATTTCTCACTTAAGCTGCATTGCCAGCTGTCATTTGGCCCAGTCTGTCACCCAGCAGTGTCCCCGTGCTGGGGTTGTGCAGGTCCTTTCTGTGAGAACACCGACTCTGGCTGCTCCAGAGCTTTTTCGTGCTGGAGGAAGGGCAAAGCCTGGCCCTTCAGTGCCTCCCCAGCCCCGGCTGGACGTGTGAACACGGCGGTGCAGCCGCAGATGAGCTGTCAGTCACCGTGGCGTGTCTGTGGATCACCAACCTCACTTAATCTAGGGCTGAAAATTGGACCTGAGCCAAGGTGACTGGAGGTGAGAAACCAGCCCACAGCTCATTAACCTCTTCCCATCGCACAAAGGCTCTGTCTTCCCCAACTTCCCAGCGATTTGGATGGCATCAGGCTCCTGCCGGGTCCCTGCTGACCACACACATGCCCTGGTGTCATTTGCACCGAGTTTCCCTGGCAGGACCCAGCTCCCAAGCACTGGCCCTGCTTTTCCAGCCTGTCCTAGAAACACTTTCCAGGGTGTTAATGGGCAGCTGGTTTGCAGCTGCCCTCCCAGCACCCCAGGATCGAGCCCTTCACAGGTGCTGGTCCTCACATCTTCCAGAAACCCCTGGATTAATATCACCACCTGCCTGTGGACCTGGAGGTCCTGTGGACCTGCCCAGACCAGCTCATTCCCACGGCAGGGATGTTCTCAAGTGCACACTGGTATCAGTGGCAGAGTAGGAAACAGAGCTGGGAAGATTTTGTGCTGCATTTACTCACAGAAAAAGGGTGGAAATCCCAAACCCTGCTCTGTACTGCCTATTCCATGCATCCCATCCCACTGTGCTCCTGCCAGGTGGGAACACAGCCCTGTTCTGCCCCAACTCCTGCCCCTGTCCTGGCTGCCCTTCCTAGGGGGACACCAGCTCCTGCACAGCATCTTGTCTCAGATCTGCAAGAATCTCCAAACTTTTCTTTCTTCTTTCTCTCACTCCCTCTTTTTCTAAGTTTAATTCTGAACAGCCGGCTGCGTTCAGCCTGACTGGTTTGTTATGGCTTATAATTTGTGTTAGGATTAATTAACTAATTACCGACAAATGTCCGTTGGCAAGATTCTGCTTCTGCTTGTCAACTTGAAGTATTTAATTATTTTAATCATTTACTTTCATCTTCAGAATTTATGCTCTTCCAAGAGCGTTTCTAGGCATCTTTTAATTATTATTCTGACTTTTTTTCAGAGGGGTGGTGAGCTGGGGGGAGAGAGCTGGGGGATGGGATAAGTCCTCATTAACTATTTCAGTGAGGAAATTTCCTTGGAAAGCCATCCCTGATTTTCAGGTGCACGGAAGGGGCAGTCTGGAATGCAGGTGTGTGGGAATGCACAGGGAGGGCTGGGCTGGGCTGTCACTTCCCTTTGAGTCCTCCCTTTCCCCAAAGGATTTCAGGGATGCAGACTAGGGATGCCATGATTCCTGTTCCTTGGTCTAGGGGTCAAGCAGGTGTTGATTTACACAGATGCTTCCACCAGGAATTCCACCTGGAATAACCCCTAAATCCAGGGGAGTGCACAGGACACCCTGTAAGGCACAGAGGAGTCTCTGCAGGATGAAAATTCAAGTGGAGTCACAGCTACTGTGCCAGCAGGTAAATAAAACAGGATTATAGGAAAGCATCCATTTATACAGGTTTTTCATCTTGAAAAAGATCATTATTGCTGAAAACCCACAAACTGAATCCTGCTTTGAGCATCCCATGGGTTTGAACATGGGAAGCAGGAGCAGATTTGGGCTGTGGGCACGGATGGGGATCCTGTCCTGGGGCTGTGGGCATGTATGGGAATCCCATCCCACAGCTGAGGGCATGCACAGGAATCCCAGACCCTGGATGTACCGTCATCTGTGGAGCAGGAGGGCAGCAGGGAACAGGGACAGTGGAGAATACAGTCAAGGGCATCTTTTTTTTATGGGAAATTCCATGTGGGTGCTACAGACAAGATCTCACCTGAGCATACCCTGAATGAAAAGTCATTTTGCTTAGAGAAACTATGGACCACCTGAAATTATATTGTATAAATGATTCAATGTATGCATTTAATTCCTCCCTTCCAAACACACTGGCCTTGCTGTCCCTTCCCAGTTTTGATCTCCAAGTGGGGCAGGGCACCACAACGATGTGAAGATGATGCACTTTTGATTTGCACCTGCTTGCACAGTATCATCCCAGATTCTGAGTGTCTTCCCTCTTTTTACTTCACACGTTGGAGCTACAGCATTTGTGTGGGATTAAAACACAAGAAAAGGAAGTGTAAGAAGCTGATGAAAGACAGTGAAACTCGGAGTCATTCACTGATACTTTCCAGCAGACTTCCAGGCTTTTTTCCCCTGCCAAATACTTATGCTGCCAAAAAACCAAATTCCAAGAGGCTTTTAAAATCCTCCCGTGGTGGGCACTACCCAGGCAGGCACAGCCCCACATTCTCCAGTGGGGCACACATACCCCACTGACTTCAGCAGGAGTCTCTCCAGGAAAGACTAATGAAGGATTCAGCCCCAAGAATATTTCATATGAGACAAATGAATCCCTTGGACCAGAGCACTGAGGAGAGTGTGCTATTTAAAAGGTTTCTTGAGGGTACATAATTATATTGAAAATAATTAGGGGCAAGGCAGCAGTATTATTACTGCTTATCATATCACTGTAAACTTAATCCAGACTGATCTTTGGGAAGGCATTGGAAATGCAGAGGATGGATCTTTCTTAAACAAGATGGGTCCCTCATGTTGCTAGTTTTGGGCTGACATGGGAGACAAGAGTTTCTCCTTAGGAGTCACCTATTGAGACAGCAGCTTTGTCTTGAAGGGGATGGAGGACCCAGGAATGCTGGAGCATGGCCCCGGAGTCTGTGGAGTCTGGACATCCATGCTGGTCATTTGGTCCTTTGGACCTGGCAGCCTTTAAGGTGACATCCCAGACCTTTTCCCAAGATACGACAGCTCCTGGGGTGTGATTTGTGAGGTGAGCAGAGGCTCCCAAGGAGCCCAGGGAAGGAGCATTGCCCTTGTGAGCACTCATGGAGAGATCTAAACGAGATTGTCTTAATTAACATCAGAATCCTGTTAATTAGAAGCCTCTCTGCATTAAGAATTGCTCCAGAGACCAGACCAAGTCATGGCTACACATGAAGGCAGAGGAAGAGGCAGGTCAGGCATGGATGGATCACACTCAGGTCCTGTTTGGGGCAGAGGATCCCAAATGTCAGGGCTAAAAATCCAGCTGGGTCCCCAAGGCTGCTCAGGAGGGCCAGCAGAAAATCCCAGGGCGGGTCATGACATGGCAGGAGCAGAGCAGGAATTTTTGGGGAGGATAAGACCTACCGTGGGACCTTGGGAGAGCGGAGATGTGACCAAAGCCCCAGGAGAGCTGGGCTGCAGGGTCCGGGAGAGGGTGCAGCCAGGGAAACTGAGGCATGGGGGGAGCACAGGATCAGGGAAAGGTGCTGTAAAGCTGTGAACAGCTCCTGGGGTGGGTTGTATGTTCCCCAACAAATCACCCCTGTGGAGAGCACAGGGGTCTGGAGGGCTCTCCAGTAGAAGGGGAGCAGCTCTGGGGTCACAGAGGAGCAGGAGCAGGGCTGGGGCTGAGGGTATGGACGGGTCCTTGTGGGAAGGAGAGCCTTGTCCTATTGAAGGCTGACAGAATGAACTTCAGTTTATGCCCCTGGCAGTTTTTTACAGCTCAGCTATTCCATTTAGGGGTTGGGAGCCAGTGGAAGGAAGCTCGGATCGCTTCACTGACCAGCCATAACATCCAGCCAGTACATTAACTGCCCTGCTGCCCTGATCTGATGTGGTTTTACAGACAATAGCTACTGGCTATTTAGGCAATGTATAAATTAACATATTCTGCACAAACTAGGAGCATATTTAAATTAAAGGAAAGTGCCCTTTATTTGTCAGTCATCCAACATCCACATTTTTACATTCCTTTAAAAAGACAATTTCAGCTGTCTTAATCCTACCTCAAACTATTCATCTTCACGAGGGGAAAATGTTGTTTGATTGCTCGAGTGTTGCTCTGCCCCCCTTCCCCTGCCTCTTTCCTTTAATTAAAACAATCCCGATCTGCTCTCCTGGAATTTCTTTCCCAGATTGGCTCAGTAACTTGTGACCTTCATTTCTGCCCAGTCTGGAATCTGCTGGCACGCAGGGTCAGAGATGAGGAGATAACAGAGTCACCCCACAGGGAGTCATCAGAACATGGGTGCACAGAAGTATCTGGGATGTTGCAGCAGCGAACTTTATCTGCTGCTGTTTCAATATTGATGCCTGACATGGCATTAAGGGAGAAATGGGCACTGGAGATGTGTTGGCTATGACAAAATCATTCTCAAAGGGCAAAAAAATGACCTGAGTGATATTTTCCAAACTGTAGCAGCCTGAGTCACTTAACTCTCAAGTGCCATTTCCAGTAATTTTAAGACCTACATGATGCTGGTGAAAAACATTTCCAAGAATCTCAGGGTTCCTTGGAACTCTACAGCTCTTGCAGATGTGAATTGCCACAGCTCAGCAAATTATCAAAGGGCTTTTGCCTTGACAGCAGCTGTTGGCAGCAAAGCACCCTTCCCTGCTTGATGGTCTGATCAGGCACCAGCGAGATCTGGTGGCTCTTCACAGCACATTCTGTTTGAATATTTGAACTCTATTTTTCTGCCTTTCTATGTTTTCTGTCAGAAGACATAAGTTAAAGGAGTAAAATGCAAAATAACTCTCTTCTGAAACCTTCCTGCCCTATTCCAGCTTCTACCCAGTTCCTATGGCATAGCGCTGAGAGAAGGGAAATAAATTGCACAAAACGGAAATATTGCTAAGAAATTCCCATTTGGCAAAGTTTGTCTCTCTCTGCCTGTCAGCCAGATGCCGACACCTCTGTCTTCCCAGCAAACCAGAGCAGTGTGTTTATTTAAGACCCAAATCAGCATCGATCAGGGTCTGTCAGTCACTCTCCTGGAATAAAGTGCTGGGGCTGCGCCGGGGTCTGGAGTGCGGACGGTAATGGACACACGCTCCAATGAGCTTGCAGCCATCCCACTACATGCCCTGAGGCTGGAATTCTTTTATTATTATTATTATTATTCAGAAAATAAACATTTTGTTTGTTAAGAAGCTGTATTTAGGGTGCTGAATGGAGCTTTCTTTAGCACAGAAGGGCCGTTCCTGTAACCCTCAGCTATGGAGGGGATTTGGAGAAGCTGGCTGTGTGCTGAGCCAGGAGTGTGGGGCAGCCTCAGCTCATCCTGCAGTGGTCCCAAGGGATGAGGAGGAGGAGAGCTGCTCCAGCAGGCAGCATGGAACCTGCACAGTCTGAGAGCATTGTGGTGCTGGCTGTGAATAACATCTGAGAGGTGTGAACACTGCAGCGTGCAGGAGCCTCCAAGTTATAACAACATGCCAAAGGAAAACCGCCCCAAAACCTTAAAAATGGAGTTGCCTCCTCCCTGCTCCCCTCCTCCTCCCACCTGCCTTTCATTTTTCCTCATGCATGGAAGGTATTAATTACCCAATGTGCTTTAATGGCTCGCAGGAAGTACCCTGCAGCAATCCCGGTGCAGAGCGAGCTTTGCCCAGCACTTGGCCAAGGAAGAGGAGCACGGTGTGACGCTGCTGGGGCACGAGGTGTTTCCTGTGGCCCTGTGGAAGGGACCCCATTTTTCTGAGCCCTCTGAGCAGCTCTTTTATCTCTGGTGTCCAGCTAAAGCAGCTCCTGTGCCCTTGGGGTGGCTGTGCAGGGTCTGTTAACCTCTGGGACAGGCAAACCGTGACCTCTCTCCTCCTGGGAATGAGCACAGCCGCTTGTTCCTGCCCACTGACATTTGCTGCTGCTGAGCTGTGCCTAACCTGGCTGAACTGTGCCTAGCCTGACTGAACTGTGCCTAACCTGGCTAAGCTATGCCTAACCCTGTTAACCTGTGGGGAGAAACCAGAGGAGCATGGCTAGGTAACCCACCCCACTATGGAAGAGCAGATGGAGACACATTCCACCGGCATCCCCCAGGAAGGTGTCCAACCTGCAGCACAATGCAGTGTTGAGATCAGCAAGTTCTGGGCTCCAGGACTCCCCCTTTCTCCTCCCAGCTCTGTGCTCCAGCTGTCAGAGGAGGAGTTTGGGCACCAGGCTTGTGCCTGGCATGAGGAACTCACCAGTACCCTCCTCCTGCTTGCAGGGACTGCAGGAACCTCCCACAAAATTGTGTTTGTACCATCAATTTTAATAAAGGATTTGAAAAATAAGCATCTGGAGCAGCAGGGCACAGGGAATTTTTAACCCCAGCAGCCTTTGCCTCAACACTGGCACTGGTGCCACTTCCTGGGGAGGCCCTGAGCTTGAATCTGGGCTGTCTCCTTCTCCCAGACCCTGCTTTCATTGCACCAGCCTAAAACCAACAGCAAAGCACTCATCAGACTGATGTGCAAAGGGGTTGATATGGGGCAGTTCCAGCCTGTCCGAGGCTGCATGAGGCAGGAGCCAAGTCTGAGTGTCAGCCCCAGGAATCCTGAAATGTGCTGGCCCTTGACAGACACAGCGCTGGGAAGCTCTGGGAGAAGAGGTGATAAAACCCCCTCTCCCAAGAACAGACATTAATTCACAGACTATTTCATAGCCAAAGATGAACCATCGATTTTGCTCTGCCCTGCCCTTTCCCACTGCCAGCTTCACCCCTGCTTTCAGCACCCAGAAAACTGAGCACCATCCCTGCACAGCCAAGGGCCTGGTGCCCGCCGGTGTGGGACCTGCCGAGGCAGCAGGGCTGAGCGAGGGGAGCACGGAGCGGAGCAGCGGCGCATGGGAGCAGAAGGGCATTAATCACCTCGCTGTGATTAGGGGCTCAGTGAGCACAGGCTGCCTCGGGGCCTTTCTGCTCCCTCCGAGTGCCCCAGTTTGCCGCGCTCTCTGACAGATGCAGCCCGGCCGCGTGCACCAGCCCCAGTGACTCCAGCTCCTGCCCACCCCCTGCCAGGGTTGCTGGAGGTTGCATTGCCAGGATGGAAACAGCCATTTCTTAATTGCTTTTAGTGCTTTGCTGCGCTGGAGACCAGTAAAAGCCGAGTGTGCCTCCCACTGTACTCCAGCTCCCGGCTGTGAGTCACCTTTGTGGCTGGAACTGGAGTCGCCATTCCTTGTGGAGAAATGAGGTGGTGGCAACAACAAGATGGCCAAGGGTTGTCTGGGAGCTGAAGCCCAGACGAGGCCATGAGGAACATATCAGGGCAGCGGAGCTGCTGGAGATGGGTGGAAAGCAGGGACAAAGGGGACACAATGCTCCACCAGGGAGAGTGTGGCCTGGGTCAGGTAGTCCTGGGGAACAGCACCCAGCTCACCAAATCAAGTGTCAGGAGATGCACAGATGGCTTTTCCCCATCTAGAAATACACAACTTTATTCACTCAGAGCCATCCTTTCATTGCACGGAGATGGATGTGGCCGCACACGTTATTTTAACTTCACGGCTCTCCCATCCGTACATAAAACAGCCCAGGGAGCTGGAGTTGATTCATCTGTTTGCCACAGAAGATGGATCAGTTAGCAAATTATTTTATTGACCCGCAGCACTGCTCAAGGTCATTTGTTTCAGTGGACAAGCAGCATGGCTGGCATGCAAACGGGGCCGAGAGGAAACCTCCATATGCGATCAGCATATCCCAGCCCCTGGCCACGTTGTGGAACCCTCGGCATCAGGCTGGAGCCCTCACAGCCCGGCTGTGCTCGTCGGATAAGCTCAGCATTTGGGCTGTGATGCTGCAGCTTGCTCGGCTGTCTCCAGGCTTTTATCTCTGGCTGCTACTTGGAGAGAAAATCCATCCTTCTTTACCAGAATGTGGTTTGGAATCTTTTTGTTCTGTTCTTAAAGGGCAACAAAAACAATCTGTGAGGAGGAAGGGAAGAAATGGAATTAAGTAGCTCAGTCCTCATCCAGACATAGCCCAGGTCTGTAGATTGCAAGGATGAGACATGCACTGAAAACCACACTGCAGAAAATCCAGGCCCTTCCCAGGCTGTTGATATTCTCCCAAAATCAGGCAGCGAGAAAAACATAGAATTTCTTACAAAAACGGGGGTGCCTCTGCAGGGAGCAGGTTTGGTGAGCATCCCTCTTGCCCCACAGCCTTGTGATGTCCCACCAAGTGCAGAGACACCTGGCTGCCCCAGCACATCTCCCCCTCGGTGTCCTGCTGCCATCCACTGCACCAGAGCATCTCCACTTCCTGCTGTCCTCCCTGAGCTTCCCGTTGAGCTGGGGCCTTGCTAACCTTCATTGACTTGCCTAAACATTTATTAATTGATTGCTGCAGGGTTACCACAGGCTTCTGCTCGCATTCAGGGGAGATGGGATGTCCACGGACTATCCTCACATGAACTCCCGCCGCACCTCCGGCTCCGCGTGCTCCGTTCTGCATCTGCTGCTCTTGCTGCTGGAGCGGCTTTTAACCAAAGACATATGGGGCCCATTAACACGGTTTTGCTTGTTTGCAGAGTCTGTTTTTGGGACGAACTGGCTGATTTCGGCTCATAGTTAAACATCTCAAGCCTAGAGGATGCAGGGGTAGAGCTGGAGCCAGTCCTGCAGCTGGCTGTCGGCACACAGGGATTCATCAAGCTCAGGATGAATGCGGGTGAAATCCGCAATGGACACAGACTGGACTAATTATATCAAAGCCACGGATGTCTCCTTTTGCCCAGCTTAGTGCTGAGTCCTTCCTATGGAAGGTTTCATCCCACCTGCAGCCTGCGTGGATGGAGGGAAAGGGAACTGGGAGGAATGCCCAGGCTACAGGGATGTGCAAGGAAACAATCTTGATCCAAAGTACTTAAGAACACCTCTGTCCTGCACCTCTGCCTCAAGAAATGGATCTAAAGTAAAAACTGGGCTTTCTCCATCTGTTGCCCCACCCTAGTCTTCACAGTTTTTTTTTAACTTTATGAATGTGCCAGATTTAAAAAAAGAGAAGGAAAACCAAAAAGGGAAAGTAGCACATCCCTTTGTGCAAGGCTTTCTTCCAGTCCCTGTTAAGTTCCTGTACATGCTGACAGTTTTACAATTTACATGACAGCTGGCTTGCTTGGAGGAGATCTCTGTTAATTAAAATAACACAAAGGGAAAGAAGCGAAATCGTGTCAGCGGATAATTAATTCGGAGCAGGGCACCAGGCTGCGCGCCGATCCCGCTAACAAAACTCTGCAGGAATTCGCAGCTTTACAGTCCCAGTCCTGCTGAGCCTCCTGGAGCCACTCGCTGTTTGGCCCTGTTCTCCACACCAGGCTGTCCCCTTCCCACAGGACACACTGCCCTGCCCTGGCTGCAAGCTCTGCATCCCAGAGAGAGCTGGGATTTGGACACGTGCTTTCCTGAGGTGTTGGGTCCAGCCCCGGTCCTTCTGCCGTCCTCCTCATTGCCGGGGCTCTGCCTCTACCAAAGGGATCCTTCCTGCTCCTGCCCCCTTGTCCTGAGCCCATGGGCAAAGGCCATGGAGAGCATCTCATCCCCACCACCTTCAGTGCTCGGTGCTGGGGCTTCCAGGGCTGGGAGCAGTCAGCAGGTACCCGGCCAGGGGCCAGCACAGCTGAGGCCAAATCCTTCCTGGCGGCAGCCGGGCGGGTTATCTCTTTCCTCCAGCCCCACTCAGCATCAGAAGCTGATCCAGAGGCAGCTGCTGGAGATGGGCTCTGTCCCTCTTGGCCAAGCAGCAAATCTGTGGCAAGATGAGCCTTCGGTGCCTCCCTGTCAGGATGGGACTTACGGGACAGGCAAGGAATGGGTGCGTGAGGGTGAACCCTGGGAGGATTTGGGGAGCCAGGGGGGCCTGGGGAGCAGGGAAGGCATTCCTGCATGGAGTAACAGGATTTAGTGGGACTGAGGACAGTGGAGTGAGCCAAGCCCTTGGCTGCCGGCCGCAGCCCTGGGGCACTGGCTGGGTGCAGGCTGTGCTGTCACTGTGCTCATCTCCCTCCGTGCCACCCCAGTGCCAGCAGTGCCACCTCACAGTGCCCCAGTGCTCCCTGTCCATGAGCAGGAACAGCGGGTGCCCCCAATACCCTCTCCAAAACCAGCCACTCAGCACCTCACCAGCGGAGTTGTGCTTCGTTAACGATTCTGCAGCTCACTCTCGCTGCCTTAGTGTGCTGATCAGGCGGGCTCAGAGATGGGGAACAGGAAAAAAACATGGAAAGAAAAGAGAAAGAGCAGCCCAGGGCTCCAAAGCAGCTGAGGTGTCAAAGACAGAGATTTAATGAATGTGCCTGCGGTTCACCTGAACAGATGAGCACAAGCTAGAAGGAGAGAAGGAAGAAAATGGAAAAAAGGAAGGATCATTTTTCAGATTGGCAGCTCCCCTCCCAGACATCTTTTAACAAGAGAGGGGGGAAAAAAAAGCCTTTAAAGGGCCAGCCAGCTGCTTCCCTGTGCCATGGCAGAGACCCAGGTGCTCTGCACCCATTGCAGGGGTCGGGCTGGGTTGAGGCTCCCTCCATGTCCCCTTGGGGACCAGAAGCTGCCCGGGTGCTGTAGGACCTGCTGTGGGACCATGGCAGGGAGAAGGACAGGGAGCAACTGCTGGAAAGGGGTGAGAGGAGGCACCCCTGCCAGCACACCCATCCCTGCACCAGCCCCATGGAAAGGCAGCAGTGTCTGCCTGCAGAGCCCATCTGTGCCCTGAGCATGGCAATAAATGGGGGATTGGCAAGGGCCAGCCCAGGACAGCAGTTATCCCATGTCCAGAGCACCCAGCACACCTGGGCATCCCTTGGCCCCCAACATTCCATGACTGAAGTTCCCTCTGCTCCATTGCTTCTTCGGGAAGTTGCACAGGGACTCCAGGTAAGCCTCAGTTCTGGAGTTTCTTTGCTGTTTTTCAAAAGAAAGACATTTTTAATCCAGTGCAGCTCCTTTTCTGCAACCATTTGTCCTGCATAAACCAACTCTCTGTGTCCAAGCAGTTGGCCATCAGTTTATCCAATGTTTCTCTTTCAAATGTCTAGTGGGAACAATATTAATAAAATATTGTATTTCTATAATAAAAATTAATACAATTTTATTTAATACAATTGTATTAAGTGCAATGTGTGATTGCAGATTCCCTCTGCTCCTTCATGTGAGGACCCACACGACAGTTCTCATTCAGACATCACTGCTGAGCTACATGGGCCTGTGTGAGCAGGGACAGGACTACTCCAAAAATAAAACCAGCAAGCCCAGCAAGTCTCTATTACATTTCTGTCCCTCCCAGCTGGGTGCTGGGAGCTCTGGGTCCCCCCAGTCCGTCCCCCACTCCAGCACTGTGCCGAGCTCTGTGCACGGCTGCCGCAATTAGGGCGATCTGGGTTTCTTCGTAGCTGCAGGACAACGTTTTTGAAGGCAGGACTTTGATCTTATTTCCTAAGAGTTTCTCTTTCCCTTCCTTTTCATGTGTATTTTCCCTGGGTTTTGTCTCATTACTCAGGTGAAGGCTGATGTTCCCCACGGCAGCTGTGCCAGAGCTGCGGTCCCCGTTCGCCCCCCGCCACGGGGACCTGCGGGCTCGGGGACGGGGCATCCTCACGTCCTGGAGCAAGTTTGTCCATGGGCCTCTCCTGGGCAAAGGCTGCCAATTACGCTCAGCACGCTGAGCTCTGTCACATCGGGTTCTTGTCAGGGAAAACACGGCGCTGGGGTCTTCCTCTTCCCCGTTTTTTGTCTGTGGTTGCTTTTTTCTTGGTATTTTTAATGATTTTGCAAAGGACCCCTAATGATGGAGAGGAGGGCGGTGCCCACGTGCTGCTCTGGGCAGGCTGGAACTGTCACCCCTGGGCAGGAAACGATGGGGACAGGGACAGCCCTGCAGCCTGGGGAAGTGCCACCAAAGTCCAGGCAGCCACAGGGGACCTGTCAGTCTCTCAGGATGGGCTGTTGGCTCAGGCTTGAATACTAAAGTCATCCTGGATAAATAAATAAGTAAATTCTGTCCCCTGAACATCAGCATTTCTTCGTAAAACAGGCCCAGCCTTCTTCAAGCCGTAATCCTGCCCAACACCAATCTCTGATTAAAAGTCCAGTGCTGAGTGAGTCGTAATTCTCAGTGCCTCAGGGCCATTTTATTATTATAGTTATTTTTTTTACCCATTAAAACCTGTTTTCTCTAAATGAAATAAAATAGGGGCAGAGATAACAAAACTCATTCCTTTTTCACATATATATATAGATATATAAAAGAAAGAAACATTTTGCATTAAAAAAAAAGTTAATAAATGGCCGAGCCCCAACAGATGGGGGTGTGTGTGGAATTTGCATTTTTCAGATTAACATGCACGAGCGAAGATAGAAAACGCACTTGCCCCGGGGAAATAATTTGAGAAATCTTTGCATATTTTATTTAAAAGCATGCCACGTTAGGCAGGGTAATAATGCAGAGCGATGGTGATTAGGTTAGGCCTGGAGGGATCACAGCCTGGGACCCTCCCTCCTCTCGATCCCGCTCATCCTCTCGCTGAGCCCCCCTCAAACCCTTGGTGTTACAGCCCAGACACCACCCCAAAATCCAGCCCTGTTGGGGTGTTGGTGGGTTTAGCCCCATGGGTTTTGGGGCAGATCCTGACACGTGGTCCATGAGCTGCTTCTCTCCTCACTTCCAGGTGACAAAAGGATGCCAGTTTAGTTTCCTCCCACACTCCCAAGCCATGGGATCCTCACACTGTTGGCTGTAGGAGGGAATTCCCCCCTGGGTTCAGCCCTCTCACAGGTGAGGTGTCTACCTGGAGCTCTGCAAATCCCCTGGGATTTAGAGCATTCCACAAGAGCGGTCAAGGGTCCCAACACTCCAATCGCTCAGGATGCTTGGGGAATCACAGAGGTGGAGTTCAGGTGTGGCAGCACCAAGGTCCCGCTTCTGCCAAAGCATTTGTGCCACCATCTCCTGTTTGAGGCCAGGGAGTAAATCAGGGCTCATCCCTAAAAATGCATCTCAGCTGGGGACACTGCACATGGAATGTGCTTTAAAAATTCATGAACTTGGGAGAAATTGGGTGATCTCTCATAACCTCTAACAGCCTGTTCATGGCATTTACAGAATCTCAGACCTCTGAGCTGAAAGGTGTTTTTTTCTCTCATCCCACAGTGAGGAAGAGGAAGGTGAAACAAGCCCAGAGCCGGGTTCTGGTGGGCCCTCGAGACACACTTCCCCCAGACAGCAGACATGGGCAGCCTGTGGCCCACTCCAGGGTCACAACCCCACAGCCATCAGCTCTCAGGGACTATGTTGCTCTTCAATTCCACCTAAAACACCAACACCAGCGCTAGGATGCTGCTTTGGCCTTGAAAATATTATTATCCTTTTTAATGTGAACCTCTTCATTCTGGTGTTTAAAGCTTAAGGTCTTGTTTGCCTGGTCTCCTTCAAGGTGATGAGATTTTGCCATCATTCAAGAAATTCTTCAGCTGGGGGTTGCAGGGAAGACAGTCCCATACAGTGAAGCAGATCTTGGACCAGTTTCCAAGCAGCCAAACCAGTGGTGGGCCCTGCACATCCCTTCCCAGCCATACTTGGAGGGTCTCAGGTGCTCAGCAACCCCAGTGCTCCTCAGAGCCATCACCAGCGCCTCCACACCCGGCTGGAAATATGGCAAAAACCCTTCTCCCTGGCAAAACCAGGCCCATGGAAAGCTCCTGCCACTTTCCAGCTCTGAAATCTGACCCAGAGCCTGACTCTCTCGCTGTCTGCTCCCATTATTAATAAACTTTGAAGGGCTCCCTTCTGTCCTTAATGAGATTAGTGTTATTTTCATGCATTGCTGCAGGGCAAAGGACTGAAAAAGTGGCTGATCTGTAAACTAAAGGGTGCTAATCTATAGAGGGTGGGTCCCCCATTCTCATGGCCTCAGGGGCTGGGTGAGAGTAATCAATTAAAAGAGGGGATTAGAGGTGCCGTGGTCACCTACTTTATTGAGGTCACTCTGACACCCTCCCAGTGCAGGCGGCCGTGGGCACACGCGGGTCCAATTCGGTCATTGAGGCTCTTAGAATTAAAAAAGCCCTAATCACCCGCCCCTGTTCAGGATCCGGACCCAAAGGAGCAGTAGGGAAAATCTGTTGTTAATATATTAATGGGCACAATTTGCTTAGCGGGTCTGTCTGGGCTTTGTAAATTAATGCTAATTTAAAGCACAACCTCACTGTCTTGGTTTTTTTTTTTTTCCAACTTTGTCCAAGTGCCTTTATTTTGCCAGGAACGTGGGGAGGAAAAAAATACTCCACTTGACGAAATAGGGTATTGCTTTTGCTGTGGTTTCATAGATGTTGATTTAAAGGCTGATTACTTATGGAAGGAGAGGGCGGTCTTGTGCAGACCGAGTGTGTCCAAACACAGCTCCAGTGGCCATAATCATGGAGAGAAGAGATTTTCACTCTCAGGATTTCCTTACCAGAAATGCCTTGGTCAGCTCTGGGCAGGGATTGAGTTGCTGCCCCTGTGCCCCATTACCTGTTGGTTAAAAACCAGCTGCGCTGTGCACGTTGTACTCCTGGGATCTCTGTCGTTCCCTTTGGATCACAAATCTGTGCCTGAAAATGGCCCAAAGCCCTGACCTGCCCCTGGCCCGTCTTTGGGGAGAGGAAAGATCAGTTTGCTGCAGGACTCGAGCATGACAGTAATTAAAAGCCTCTTTGCAGTGAGCAGGAGCCTCAGAGCATCCAGCGAGGGCTGCAGCACACCTGAGCCCTGGGGAGTGGGATGCAGCACACCTGTCCTCCAATGTCCTTCCCCTGGGATGTCCCATTCACCCGTGGGACTTCCCACCCACCTCAGGGACACGCAGAGCACCTCCCACCCCTGAGCCCAGCCATTCTCACCGCAGCCAAGCCGTGCCCCGACAGCAGCCTGTGAATGGTGGGTGTGAGGAGCAGGGCAGGGCCGTGGTGCCACTTAGGGGTGCCACCGTTGTCACCCGCAGACACGGCTCGGTGGCGCCGCGCTGATGCTCATTCGCCCTGTGTGGCTGCCACCGTAACACGTCCCCTGACACCCGCGGGGTCCCAGCCCGCCCCGCATCCCAGCGAGGACCCTCTGCTGCGTCTCTCCTCACCTCCACGTGCAAAAGGGATGTCAGTTTGGTTTTATCCCGAGCCCCGTTGCTGTCTGGGTGATAGTTCTGGAGTGCTAAAGGGATTAGCAGCCGTCTGCTGAGCTGGGTGGGCACGGCGCCGGGCTGCGGCTGATAACGCCGAGACTGCGAAAATAATTACCTTCATTTCTAAACCAACTTTGGGCAGAGGAGAAAACTTGTACTGTGGGGGAGATGGCTCCTTTTCTGGGTGTTAGGGGAATGTCAGGCCCAGAGGAAGGAGTCTTCCATAAATTGAGGATGGGCAGCATGTGCCGGGAGCCAAGACTGTCCTGGATGCCACCAGGCATTTGGGGTGTGTGGGACAAAGAGGTGTGGGCGTCCTCAGTCACCGGTCCTGGTGGTTATAGGGCTGCTGGTCTTGGGGGGTTGTGGCTCACCCCGTCCCTGCCCCTGAGGGGAGATTCCCCCCACACAGAGCCTTACACTGGGAGTGTGGGCATCTGCTCCTGGCACAGAATTGAGTTGGGAGCTTGGAGGCAGCAGCCATAGGGGAAAATCAGCTTGTCCAGTGGCTCATGGCACAGCCTTGGAAGGCCTCAAGTTAGTCAAGTTAGCAGCTGTCATTTCCTATGAACACTTTCTGGAATTTTGTGTAAAAACGGGAGGAATAAAGGGTTTCTTTGGGCTGGAGATGCCGCTGGGGACACAGAAGCTGTGCTTCATCCTCAGCATCTCTGCTGAGCCCAACATCAGTCAGCTCTCATCATCCCACCTCCTGCCTCCACAGGATCCGCACCAGCCCGAGGACCGGCGCTGCTCCCTGGGATGAGGGACAGGGTGAAGCCGCGGTGCCTCGCTGCTCCAGCCCCTGGAGGGTCGGATGCCCCGGAGGGCTGTGGTGGCAGACGCCCCTTCTGGTGGGCCGGGAGGGGGGGACAGCCCCGGGCAGCCCCAGCCCTGCCGCTAAACCCCGGCGTTGGCAGTGGGTTTAATCCGCGCAGCCCCGCTCCGGGCTGCATTGCCATGGGCAATGCTGGATTAGGGACCGGCCGCCGCACGCCTTTGTCCTCCCTTTGTGCAGCATTTTGCTCGCCTCTGCCTTAAACCTTGTAACCATTTTGCTGCCTTTTAAAACCGGGTTGAATAGGGGGTGGGATGCAGAGGGGTGCGGAGGAGAGGGGCCAAGGCTTTGAGGTTGAAGAGAGGCATTCAGGCTGCAGCTGCCCCGTCTCAGCACATTCCCCGTGACCCCCACGGGCACCGCCGCGGCCACCGAGCAGCATTGGCAACGCGGCCGCTCCGGGACAATCCACCTGCTTGCTCGGGACAAGCACTTTCATGCCTATTGGGATTAGAGATTTTAAGTGTCGTTCCAAATTGTGCGGATAAACAGTCTTGTGAAAACTTGTTATCGTGGGGAAACGGCCCCGCCACCACCCTCCGTCCCTGGCCTTTTGTTCGGGCAATTTTTATTGCCGGGTTGGATTTGATGAGGTTTAAGGTTTATTCTTAGGACTCCATTGAAGAGCTGATCCTTTGTCTCCCGCCGTGAAGCGTGAAGAATATGAAACGTAGGCAAAAATAAATCTGCTTTTCACACGTATTAGCCCCTGGTACACGCAGGGACCACCAAACGCAGCTGAGAGCAGCAGCACCCCCGGCCCTCTGCCCCAGCCCCCGGCTGCACCAGGTCACTCTGGCCTCCACACACTCTCCCCAATTTCCATAGTCCCCTCTGAGCAGGGACAGATCTGGGTGGTCACCGGTGATCTTCTCCCAGCACAGTCCCGACTGCAAGACCCACCCAGGGCTGCTCTGGTGATACGAATTTAGGAGGTGTCAGATCTGTAAAGAGCCCAAATGGTGGTGGGGGGAACATCCCTCCCTGCGTACCCCCCCCCCCCCAAAACCCCAGCCCCCACAGGCAGGTCAGTCTCTTAATCGCTTCATTTATCACCGGTGACTTCGGGAGAGATTAATCAGCGGGGTAATTCCTGGGGAAAGGTTGCTCCAGGGGCTGCTTTCATTTCAGAGGAGCTCCCTGCACATTTCACCTTTACTGCAGGAACCTGCTCCGACACGCTCCAAGCAGCACCGGGATGAGCCCATGCCCCGGGCTCCGTCCCCACCTTGTCCCCTCCGCTCTGGGGCTGCTGCCGAGCACCGGGTAAGGCTCGTGCCTTTGAGCTGGAGACTCCTGAGCAGCCTCCAGGGCAGTTTTGGCAGCACCAGGAGCCGGCAGCAGGCGTCTGGCACGAGCCAAGAGCTTGAGTTTCTGGAAAGTCTGGAGCTGGAGGCAGAAAATCATGCAAAACTTGGTGTATTGGGCTCGTTCCAAGTGAAGAAAAAAAACCAAACCCAGGGCACGGAAAACTTGCTCAGAGCTCAATCAGAGCAGGGCTGGAGGAGCTTGGCTGGTTTCAATCCACACCTCTCCTGGTGGCTCCCAGTGGGTCTCTGGACCCAACTTCTCCATCTGCCAGGTGCCACAGCTGGGAGCTGCCTCAGCCTCGTCCTCCACACACGAGGAAGGTGCAGGGTCTGGCTTGGCAGAAGCAGCAGGGATGCAGCCTCCTCTGACAGGGCTTGGAAAGAGCTGGCAAATGAGCAGGATGGGACAAGAGCTTGGCATTCCAAACATTCAGGATGCTTGGAAATGGATATCCACTGTCTGGATGGTTGTCCCACCATGATAAATCACGGAAGGGGCAGCAAAGGGGGAGCTTGGCTGGGATGCCCACACTGGTGGCACAGCCTCGGGACACTTATTGTCCCCCTGTCCCACCAGGCAGCCCTGGGCAGGGTCCACATCAGCCTGTCCCCCATCCACCACATTGTTTCCTGCTTTGCATCTAGTGAGATGATTCCCCAGATACCCAGGGATGTTCCAGCTCCTCCTGTTTGGATAAAATATCGGTAATTACACGCATGCCTAATTTGAATTATTTCCACAGTGCAATCCTGGCGCTTTGGACCCCACTGAGTAACGTGGTAGAAGACTCCTTCCTCAACGAGGAGAAGTTGGGTGGTGGCACTTCTGCTTCTGGCCTGGGTGACCAGTGTGGCCATCAGGTGACCCCCATGGGGTGCAAACAGCTCATTCCCAGCACCCAGAGAGGGCCTTTCCTCTTCGACAGGTTCCCCAGTGTACTTTAGGTGTCCATAAAGATGAGTGGAGAGGGGGATTTGACCTCTGCTCTCAGACCTGCCATGGGTGTCCCCATATTGAACCTGGGAGGGTGTGGGAAGTTAATTGCTGTGCCCATGGCCTCGTTTGTCACCACAGAGCTGACAGATGCTTTCCCAGCCGTGACGCTGCTGTCACAAACTGTGGGGCTGGTGGAGAAGGTTCTGGGTGAGTTTCCTTGGCCCAGGCTGGGTAAAATGTCAAATTTGATTCGTGTCATGGTTCCTTCTGGCCCCGCAGTCGATGGGTGCAAAACTGGGGCTGGCTAGGGAACAAGAACTGGTTCATCAACTGTTCAAGGTTTTAAAACTTGGTTTTCTTCCAGCATGCAACCAAACTGAGTCCTTTGGAAAGTTTTCTGTGGAGAGCTGCCTGCATGTCCCAAGGAGCTGGGCCAGAGCAGAAATCTCCCATAGCAGGCAGAAGGTTTTGGGGTGCACATCTCAGCCACGAGCATCTCCAGCCCCCCCGTTCCCTATCTGCTGCCTGCCCACACTGATCCCTGCTCTAGCAGGTCCCTGCCCACACTGCTGGGCACATTGTCTCTGCAATGTGGGTTCCCTCAGTGCAGGGGTATCCACAGCCCCTCGCAGCCCCTCGCAGCTTCCTGCTGTCACATTGCATTATTTGCTCGTGAGAAGTGACTGATGAACCTTCTCCTGCTGTTCTCCTGTCTGCAAAATTTCCAGAGGCCACCTGGCATTGCCAGGGCACTGGAGGGGGATGCTGGGAAGGGAACCCCAGATCTCAGCACCTATTGCTGCCTCCCACTGAATCTGCAGTGGGTGGCTCCAGGATTGGAGAGGGGATTGGGAAGTGACACCTCAGGTGGGATTCGTGCCCTGATGCCCTCCTGGGCACCCCCCACCCAGGTTCCTGCCCATTGCTGGCTTTGTGGGCAAGGGTCCAGGCAGGGCTGAGCCCCTTGTCTGGGGCACAGCAGCTCCCCCTCCACGTTTCCTCCAATTCTTAATTCGTTCTCCATCATTTTTGTCTCTCCCTCCTCCCCCTCTCTGTCTCAGCTGCCTGATGAATGAAGGATGGGTTTTTAAGCCTTTTTTGCCCCCAAGGCCCACAGCTCTGGCTCGGCTGCTATCGCTGGGATAAATGCAGCTTTTGGGCCCGGAGCAGCATCCGTCGGAGCCACGGCCCCCCGTGCCGGGTTATCAATCCCCGCTCAGCATCGCCAGCACCGGGCTGGGTCCTCTCCACTGGGAGCCCTTTTCCTACCCTCTGGCCACAAGAAAGACCAGTTTGACTTAATTCTGCACAGTATCAACACTAAACAGACTCAGCCCAGCACTACTGGCTCTCCTAATTCGGCTTTGTATTCCTTGGTTTTCATGAATTTTTAAAAAGTTTCCATTTCTCCCAGGTTCCGGTGGGTTTGCTGGGGTCTGTGTGCCCCAGTGCTGGCTCCGCATTCTCCTCCTTGCCCTCCTGGAGAAAACAAAGGAGACAGAAAGCCAGCTTGGATCTTCCCACCCCGGGAAGTTTTTGGATGGCTTGAGAAACCAGGTGTGCCACAACTCAGGAGATGAAAGGGCCGGCATGGTGATCGGATCCAGCGCTTGGGTCCTGGCACAGCTGGTGCCACGGTGCCACTCCTCCCTCCAGCAGCACTCAAACGTGAAAATACAGATGGTGCCACTTGCAGGGCAGGGCTGGAGCCATGGGGGAAGGAGTCTTTGGGCAGGGAAAACAAAATGAGCCGAGCCCTCAAAGGACTTAAAAAACCCAAATGCATTTCTTTGTTGTTTCACTTTGTTGTTAGTGCAAAATGCAGCCTCCATCCGTGACTGGGAGCTGGAAGCTGCCTTCTCCCTCCAGGTCTGTCCAGAGCAGAGAAATCAAGCCAGGGCAGAGGAAAATGGAGATTCCAAGATGGAAAACATAGATAGAGTCTGTGAATGGAGCCAAGCCAGGAACTTCAGTTTAAATCTAAGCACAGACAAGCTGGAAGCCTCACTCCACCACGCCGACCTGAACTTTCGTCCACTTCCAGTGGTCCACAGAGAGCTTGGAGATCAGTCTGGCCATCCCAGAGGCTGGAACCTGGTCCCAGTCTGCACCCCAGGGGTTCCTGTCTGCAGAGGTTGGCAGCGGTGACACTGCAGTCCCACCTATGTCACGGAGCTGGAGCCGGTCTTTGGCAGCCCCCAGCCCCATCCCAATGTACAGCAGCCCGTGGGGAAGGGTGTCCCCCCATCCTGACCAGGAGGAGCCAGCAGCCCCCCCAGTGAGCCCCTGGGGCTGCATGGGGGTTTGTTTGCTGTCCAGGCAGAACCTTTGTTTTTAGCCCTCAATCAAACACTCATGGACTGGCCGTGCGTGCAGCACTCGGATTATTATCCTCTTGAAGGAATAAAATGCAGCATTGGGGCTTCTGGGATTCAACCCGATGCTTCCAGGGCTCCAGATATTCCAGTGCTGATGCTGAAAACTGGGAAGGCATTCCCTCCAGCGAGACAGCCACTACATCACACGGACCCACGTGAGGAAATAATGATGTACGGCTGGCCCTGGGGCACTCTTTGCAGCTCGATTGGCCTCCCTGGCAGAAGAATAACCGAGAGTTTATTGCCTCTCTTCCAGTGATCTTTACTCCCAGCTGTTTTCTCAGGGAGGCCTGGATCCCCATACCTCATCTGAAGAGCCATGGGCTGCTGGTGAGGCACAGAGTTGGTTCCTGGGATGGGGCTCTGCTCTCACACGGGAAATCCTGACCCACCTCTGTCCAAGGCAGACAATGATGCCTGGCACCTCTTTTTCCCTCTTCCTGCAGGTGCAGTGAGCTCCTGGAGCAGCACCAGCACCCTTGGCCTCAGCATCCAGCCATCCCAAATGGACAGCATCCACGTGCTCGCTTCTTCTCAGCACATCCCCTTCCCCAGCACCCAAACATCTGGTGCACCCATGTCTCGATGCTGCAGCTGGGAAAAGCCCCTGCAAGGGGTCCAAGAGACCATTTCTGACTTAAATCCCACCTGCCTGGGCAGGAGAAAGGGAAAAGAAGCACTTTCATGCCAGAAGTTGGTGATTCCCAGGTCCTGATGCTCTTTATGAGGCACAAAGGTGAGGTGGTGGCAGGTGATTTTTCCCCTTTTCCCTGGCCCTGCTGCAAACAGCCCCATTGCTACGATTCCTCTGTCATTAAAATGTAAATGAAAACAGACACAAAAACAATCTGAATTTCCAGCCGAGTTGCTCTTGCTTAATATTCTACCCCGAAGGGGGACGTGCGGAAGCAACAACATTTCAAAGGGAATCATTAAAGAAGAGAGGCTCAAACTGCGTTTCCATCAGATACCACGGCAGAGCCCGGCACTCGGGGTCCCGCCCATCCCAACGCCGCTGGAAAGGACGAGCAGGGAACAGGTCTTGGAAAATGAACCATCCAAGCCAGGGTGAGGAGGATGTTCACTCTGAGCAGGGCTGTTCTGGTCACATCCAAGCCTGGTCCAGTTGTGGCTGTGGATGGGCAGAGGTGCTGGCTGCAGTGATCAGGCTGGGATGATGCCCGGATTTTAATACATTTCAAGGTTTTAGAAATACCCTGGAAGGGCAGCAGGGTTTTGCAAAGTGTCCCGACACCTCAGCAGTGCAGGGTCGGGAGAAGATCCCGGTGTTCCCAATCCTGCCTCCTGCCTTGTCCACCCCGAGCTCTCGGCATCAGCGCTGCTCTGCTCTGTTTCAACAGGACGTGACTGTATTTCTTCTGTATTTATTCTGCCAGTGTGAGGCAGATAAAAAGAAATATAAAACATCAGGGAGTGAGAACAGCCTGAAAAACCCTGTGAGTGGTGGTTCTGTCCCAGTGGATGCTGCTGGAACCAGAGAGTTACACCAAGGCTCAGAGCCACCTGTGAACTCCCAGGATGTGCCCCCAACCCTGCAGTTCCCGCTGGTCAGTGCCACTTACCCAGGGCTGCAGGACAAAGGAGCCTGGATGGACAAGGAGGATCTCTCTGTGGAGAGACTGGAGCAGCAAGACAGAGCCCCCCTGCCCCCCAGCACCCTCATGGACCTCCCAGGCAGTGGTAGGTGCTCCCAGCAAGGTGGCACATATGGATGCTATAAGGGCTGAGCTCATCTCTCTGGGCAGCCTCACTCCTCCATGCCCCAGGGAGCAGCCTGGGAAGGTTGGTGATGGTGGGACATGGGGTGCTCAGGGGTGTGGGACCTCTCCCCACACTGGGTGCTGCCTGGATGTGACATTTGGGGTGAGGGGAGCAGCTCTGGGTGTGCTCATCCTCCCATCTGAGAGCAAGGAAAGCTCTTCTCCCACTGCAAACCAAACGTGAGATCTGGAAGTGTCTGAGACACAATAAACGAGGGATCCTGGGATGCTTTAAGTGTGTCCCAGTCTGGATCTCTGGATAATGGCCTGAGATGATTAATTTTCTTTTGTACTTTCATTGCATCAGTTATCACATCATTCGATTTTATTTTTAAAGACTTTTTTTTTAAGCCTACCAAATACTGGAAAGGGTTAGAGTGGATTCCAATTACAAGGTAAAATATTTCCCTCTAAAGCTTCATAAATACTTGATTTTGGTTTAATGCCATTATTTTAACTTTCAAAGCAAGGCAACATTTGCCAAATCTTGCTTTGTGCAGTAAAACCGGCCCAGTGTCACAGGGATTTTATATAATAGTAACAATAAACTTTCAGAGGAGGCCTTAAAACCAGAGTCAGTCAGGAATTCAGGCTCAGGTGCCACGGGGTCCGCAGCTCAGATCCCCCATCATGGCTCCAGGCTTCTGCCTGGAACAATGGCTGCATCCAGATCCTGCTGGTGGCATTCTGGGGGGGTTTGGGGCTGCAGCATCTCCCCTGAGATCCAATCCCTCTGTCAGGTGAGAATTCAGCCCCTTTAGGAAGGCTTGGCAATCCCTGAGGATGGGGAAATCCCTGGCATGGAGTCCTGGGGCAGATCCCTGTCCCAGCCCCGTGCTGGTGCCTGCCTGTGGCACCCATCCCATCGGGATTGCACCCAGGGGTGCGTCCCAGGGGCAGAGTGGGACCCTGCCCCCCAAGCTGGCCTGGGCCCAACCCTGCAGTGTTTTGTGTCTTTATTGTTTTTCCCCCCGCAATTGGTTGGGTTTTTAATTAATTCCCAAATCTCATTTGGGCACGGGAGCTGGGGGTGGAAAAGCTGTCTGTAGTTGATTTTGCAAATCAGTTCTGGCCATCTCCAGCCAGGTCCTGGGGCAGGAGCATCGGGGTCCCAATAACCAGGGAGGAAGCCTCTAGCTGCCAGAGCAGATCCACCTCTTTGATGTGCTCCCACAGTTATTCTTTCATTTCTTGAGCAAATAATCTGGATTTTCACAATATTTACCTTGGAAATAATTATTTGTGTAAAGCATTTGACCAAGATAAACAGAGAATCTCTGAGTCTCGCTGCGGGGCTGGGAGGGCTCATGTTGCCCCAAACCTGACGGAGCATGGGCTCCATGGAAAGTGGATGAAGTGAGAAACTGGCTCAGAGAGGAGCACCCCACATCCTATGGAACCTCCAAGGGCTTGGACAAACCTCCCAGCACCCCCAGCTGCAGGGCACGGATGAGGGTGGAAAAATGTGGTCACTCTGCCCTTCATACCTTGCTGTGTCTGTACAGGGATCCCTGAATTGCATCCCTGGATTCCCACAGACTCAGAGGCTGGAAAGGAGAAGCAGGAAGGGGTGGGGGGAAAGGTGAGGGAGGGTTCAAAGGGCTGCTACAGCCTCGGTTTTTCATCTCTAGTTAATCTCTGTGAAGCCTGAGGCAAAGTCACCTTTGGGTCAACACTCAGGTGTTGTTATCTGCCACCCCCATCACCCGGAGCTGCCCCCAGCCCTCCCCACGAGCATGGCCGCAGGGCAGGGTGCCAGGAATCCAGGAATCTGGTCCCCCCGGTTCCAGCCACGTTGCCCGGGGGCAGAAAGTAAATCCTGCCTTCAGATTGCACCCCAGCGCCGGCTCCCTGCTGCCCCACGGCCACGGCAGACACAGGAGGAGCAACCCACACCGGTGTTTAAAAGATCTTTAAAAACTACGCATGGATGAACTGCTAGTGCTGGCACAGCGTGGCTGACCCAGCAGGCCAGCGTGCCCAGGGATGCAGGGATGGGAGGAAGGTGCCAAGATGCAGGGATGGGAGGAAGGTGCCAAGATGCAGGGATGGGAGGAAGGTGCCAAGACCTGAGCCCTCCACCTGCCACTCACCCACAGTCCCACCTGCACACGCTGCAGCCCCTACAGTGAGCACGGGGCAGCTGCTCCAAGCTCAGCAGGCTTGGGAAGGGAAATAAAGGAACAAATCCAGCTGGAGCTCAGCTCCTTCAGTTCCAAGGCTTTTATTAAGGTGTGCAACATGCCCACAATCACAGGTCTGGGATATGACAGAGGCAGCAGGCGCTGGATGTGAGCAGGAGGGAGGTGAGGGCAGCATGAGCCTTGCAGGAAGCTGCCAGAATCCTCCAGCACTGGCACAGGTTGCTCTGAGCTGAGTGCACCCTTTGCCACCAAAACGTCCTTTTTGGAAGAGGATTTTTGTGGATCTCCTCATTTCACCCACTGGCAGCAGCCCCGGGGGAGCAGAGCCCGGCTGTGCCCCATGTGGGGTGGGAGGAGGCTGGTGCTGCCCCTGGTCTGTGGGTCACTGGTGGGCTTGGCCATGGCTGTTCATCCACAGTCCAGGAGCATCTGGTGGGTGGTGGGCGCCAGGATCTGACCAGATGGTGCTGGTCACTGGGGCCCTGGTGAAGCAGCTCCTCTGGTGGCAGGAAGCAGTTTGGCTGGGGGGACACGGCAGCTCTGGAATTGCTCATCATCCTCCTTTTGTAGATGACAAATGGAATCTGTGCCTGGCTTTGGTTGGCAACCAGGGCAGGATGGGGAGTGCAGACCCCTCTGGCTGAGCCCTCACTGCCCACTGCTGCTCCTCCACATCAGCACTTAAATGGAATATGTGTCCTACAAGTACACAGCAAAGCACAGCAAACACAGCAGCTCCTTTTCCATCTCTAGTTAAGACAACTGTTCTTTGGGTTCTGTGTACAGCTCCCATTGGATAAAATACAGATCAGAAAAAAATACTCTTTGCTCTCAAATGATAAATTAATACCAACACCACAAGTTCATGAGCAGCTTTGGGATCATGCACAGAGTGAGAGCACTGCCCACAGCAGACAGACGTGCACACACACGTAGACCTAAATTAACTTTTCTCTAATACTGACATTAAAAGCATATACTGGTGTTGGATCATTTGACTTAAATTTACTTCTCAGCATTCTGAGATCACTTTTCAGAATGATTTTTTTTCCTCTCATAGCCCAGGACACCTCACTCTCACCAACAAGCAACTTTTACCAGTGGCTGGGCTGTGGCTGCAGGGACGCACCGGTGCAGGTGGGATGTGAAGCACATGCTGGAAGTGCTTTGCCCAGGGAGGTTCAGAAGCTCCACTGCCCTGGGGCCCTCACTGCCCTGCAGCTCCAGCGTGGCCATCCTGGCCCTGGTGTGGCTCAGCCAGGCTCAACAATGGACTTAGATTAGGTTTAAAGATGAGCCTGGTCACCTTGGGCTCAGCACACCCCAAGGTCCTGAGGTCCACCCAGCCCAGTGCCACCTGGGTGCAGGACAAAACAAATTCCAGTGCAGAGGGAACGGAGATGAACACTTCGGGAACTCTTGGCTGCGTTGGAGAGAGATGGGAAGGGCAGGGTGGGCACCCAGGGGTCCAGTGAGTGCTTGGCACAGGATGGAGATGCTACCAGCCAATGCCACACCATCCAGAGGGTGAGGGCTGGGCTGGGCAGCGCCGGTGGCACCTCAGGGGCCGGGGGCGGCCGCGGCAGCAAGGCAGGCCGGGCCCTGCTGCATGCAGCGGATGAGCTCCTTGCGATTATCCAGGATGGTGTCGAAACTCTCCTGCAACCGGTTCTGCTGGTCCACAACCTTCTGCTGCAGGCCGTGGATCCAGCGCAGCAGGGCCAGGCGCCGGTACATCACCAGCTGGATGTGGTGCTTCTCCTTCTCCTGCTCCTTGAAGCGCTCCTTGTCCTGGAGGTGCTGCACGGCCTCTGCCAGCACCGGGAAGAAGGTCCCCGGCTCGGGCTTGGCCGCCCCTGCCTCAGGGGGGCTGCTGGCTCGGGGGGCAGAGGCGAGAGGGTCCCAGGTGGTGCTGCAGGTGCTGTCGGGGCTGTCGATGCTGAGGGAGCTGCTGGCGTAGCCGTTGTCCTCTGCAGGGGAGCTCGGGGACTTGACACATCCCCCGGCCCCCTCCTCGGCAGTGTCTTGTCCCCCCGCCCCGCCAACCTCCGCTCCCTCGGGGGGGCTGCGCACCCCCTGCTCGGGGTGCACGTCGCCCAGGCCCGGGGCGGTGTCCCTAAGCCGGCCCTGGACCATCTGTCTCTGCATTAATAACAGCAGATTATCAGATGGATTTGTGGTGTTTTTGCTCCGGCTGGAGCCCTCCTCCGGCAGGGACCCGGGCGCTGGCTGGCTCCAGTTCTCGTTGCTGTCACACACCTCCCCCACGAAGTTGGAGTTGGAGTCTGGCCCATGTCCTGCCCCTGGGATGGCCGTGCCCAGCGCCGGGGCCCCCCGGCCCTGCCGGAATGGGGCATTTGCCGGGCATACAGCAAACATCTCGCCGGTGTCCTGCCTGCAAGAGAGACACGGAGCTGTGACACGCCTGTGGACACCTGGGCTGGCACAACCAGAGTTTGGTTTCCCCGCAGCTACAGCAGGGAAAAACACTCTCTTAACTTTATTTACCTCTTTAAAGGTACTGGATCCATCATGGGCTCAGGGTTCCTGTATGTTTGACTGCTGCTCTCAGCAGGTCCCCAAGCAACATCATGGAATCGTGGAATGGATTTGGTTGGAAGACCCTTAAAGCTCATTTAGTTCCAACCCCTTGTCACAGGCAGGGGTGCCACTCATCCAAGGGCATCTTCCCACCTGATGCAGAAGCTCGAAAAGGCACCTCCCATCCCATCTGTCTTCCCTGACAGCTCCAGTCCAACCCCATGTTCCTGCAGCATCCCTTGGGTGATGCCAAAGGGCATCACAGCACGCAGGCACGCAGCTGCAAGTGCTGCTGGCAGCATTTGGGCCGTGGCTGATGCAATTAATTCCATGCTGGTACAGGTGCACTTGGAACACAGCTTTCCCAACAGCAATAAATGACTTTCAGCAGGTGAGACTGCCTGGGCTTCTCTGCACAACCCTTGCCATCAACCCTACATCAGGATAGGGGGGTGGCCTCTGCCTGCGCCCAAACTGGTGACCCCACTGGCCTTCCTTCTCTGCAGGACTGGGAACAGACTGGGCCAGAAAAGGAAAGGTTATCCCAGGCTTCCTTGCCAGGTCACTGGCAGTGAGAGGCGCTCTCCAAGCTCTCTCCGACAAGGACACGCTCACAAGAATCCCAGGAAGGAACCCATGGGGTGTCCCGGTGTGACCCCGGACAGCAGCGGGGCAGCAGCAGGGGGGCAGGAGCCCGTGCCCAGATCAGGGTGCTGCCAGAGGCCTGGGACCCCGGAACCCCCGTCCCGCAGCCCCCGACAGTGACATCTGCTTACCGGGGCTGGGTGACACCCCCGTCAAACCGCTGCGCCCCACAAAAGAGCTGCAGCCCGTAAGAGCAGGCGCGGGGCCGAGCTGCTCTGCGGGGGGATACGCGGGTGGGGGGGGCCGAGTCCAGGAGCATCCCTGCCCTGCAGAGCCCCGCAGAGCCCCGCAGAGCCCCCGCAGAGCCCCCTGAGCCCCAGCCCCCCGCTGCCCCCGCAGAGCCCCCGCAGAGCCGCCCTGAACGCTCAGCCCGGCCGGGGGCGGTCCGGGACCCCCGGGACGCGCCACCCCCGCACCCGCCGCTCCGCTCCCACCGCCCGCTCGGCCCCCAGCACTCACCGCCCCGGTCCAGCCCCGCTCCGGCCCCAGTCCCGGCCCCGGCCCCGGCCCGGGCTCCGTGCGCCGCCTCGGGTGGGAGCGGGAGCGGAAGCGGCCCCGCGTGGGGAGGCGTCACGGCCGCACTTCCGACGGCGCCGGCGGGGCTGCTGGGGGGGGGACGGGGTGCTGGGGGGGTGGGGATGCTGGAGGGGAGGGCGGGGATGCTCGGAGAGGACGAGGATGCTCGGGGGAGAACGAGGATGCTCAGGGAGGTGGTGGCACGGCCGCTCCCGGTGCCCCCCGGTGCCACCCGCCCCCGGTTGTCGTGACTGTGTGTCGCTATGGGTCCATTGTTCACCCACAGCACCCCTTAGGAAACTCCAACCGTTGTCCTCCAGCTGAGAAGGGAAAACTCCCACCCGTGTCAGGGAGAAGGAGCCGGAGCCCCCCGGCACGCACAGCCCGGCGCTGGGTGGGTGCTGGTGGGCGCTCCCCGACACGGGCGGGGTGGCTGGATTGGGACACTCTGGCTCCTTCCCACCGGGCCGTGGGTCCCGTGAGTCTCAGCAGGTCCCCGTGGGGATGGGGACGGAACTGAGTGCTCAGTGGGTTCTTTATTCCCCTCGCCCGGAGCCAGGGTGTCCACGATGGGAAAGGAAAAGGCTCAGGAACATCAAACGGTTCCCACGAGCCCCAGCCTGGCGCGGGGGTCACATGAAGCACCAGGGGCGTCTCGGGAGATAAAGGGGCTTTGTGGGGCTGGGAGCCGCGGTGGGGGCAGCCACATACTCCTCCATCACCCACAGAGCTGCCCCGGGCGGGGATGGTCCCATCTCCTGCCGGGTCACCCGGTGTGGCCTTCCCTGTCATCCCATGCGAGCTCTGGGACAGACATGGCACGAGCAGAGCACCGACATCGCAAGCGCTCCGCAGCCCAAGACCAGGCGGGGCTCGGCGCCTCCCACCTACCCCGAAGGGGAGGAAGGAGGGATGAAGGTGCTTTCGGGGTGGACAAAGATCCTTCTGAAAGATCTGGATTTCTGGAGGTGGGATGTAGGCGAGAAACACCGAGACCAGATGTTCCCCCATGACGTTGTGAGGGTTCGGAGCACTGGAATATGTGGCAAATAAATAAGTTGTTTTAATTTTTTATCCGCCTGACAGGCCCCTTGACAGCCTCTCCTGCTCCCGGCTGCTCCAAAGGCTTCAACAACTCCGTGGAGGAGCAGAGGGGCAGAACCAAGAGCTGTAACTGGGACACTTGGGCTGCAGCTCCAGGGGAAGCCTGGGATTAAAGAAACAAACCCTTCCCGTCACACAGGAAAGGCAGGAGCTGACTCAGGCGTCTGGGAATGGGCAGCACAGAAACAGGAGTTTGGGCACACAATGGGTTCAGCTCAGCCTTTGCCATCAGCTGAGCATTTGCTTTGTGCTGCTCTGGCTTCACTCCCATCATGGCCTGAATTCAGAGTGAATTTTTCATCACTGAGAGCATAGAGGGGACCTTCTCCCCCAGTTTACCAAAAGGCACATCCCAAACAGGCCTTTTCCATCTCCAGTTTAGATTTCAACAGCACAGAAAACCATGAGCACCACTGGAGTTTGGCTCCAGGGCAGAACAAGGTTTGCTCCTCTCTCAGCTTTGCTTGTCCACACTCCAGGAATCCCCGCAGACCAGCTGGTGTGGGTGTGCTGGAGCCTGCTGCAAACCTGCTGCCCTGGCTCTGGCTCCACTGTTTTGGGGGTTTTGGGGTTCCTTCCCCAAAGTGCCAGCCATGGTGGGACATTATGAGTTCACAGGGGGATCCAGAAACACTGTTTTTAGGGGTCTGTCTCACTCGGATTTTCCACTGGTGCAGCTCAGGTTCAGCCCAGCTCCTGGGATTGTCTGTGTCTGATGGAGACCAGCAGGATTTGCTGCTTCCTGTGAAAAATGTTCAATTCCCCTTCCAGGCAGCATCCCCTCAGCCCCAGCTGTCCCTTGCTGCAAGGACCCGCCTGTGTGGACTCTGTGGGGAACCCCAGAGCAGGGAACCCCAGCTTGGAGCACAGGACAGAGGAAATGTGAGGACTCAGGGAAGGCTGGGCTGGTCCTTTCAGGGACAGTGGGAAAGGGAAAGTCTGGAAGTGGAGGGGGCTTAGTGATGGATTTCAGAGTCATCTTCCCCTTCCCCCACTTTGTTCCAGAAATAAATTAAAAGCTCTCCCTCCAGGAAATTAAAAATAATTTAAGAAAGCTGAGCACAGGACTTGATGCACTGGGGTTTTGGAGCTGAGGATCCTGGGCTTGGAAGGGAGAAGGGTGCTGGGGGTGACCCACTGGAGCTCTCCAGAAGGCACTGGCACCAGATTACTCCTCCAGGGCCATTCCCTGGGGTCCAGATGCCGTACCCTTCCCTGGCCTCAGGGTCTGTCCTGGCTGAGGGAGCCCCCTTGCACCCAGGGGAGACTTCCATGGCATCTGTGACCTTCCACCAGCAGAGTGCAGGGAGGGACACTGCAGAGCTGGGAGCCTGGCACTGGCCATGGTGGAAATCATCCTTCAGTCCCAGAGCCCAGCTCCCCGTGCTCATCCCGCTCAGGGGAGCCGCCGTCTGCTTCTCATCTGCCGCGCGTCCCGCCGACCGCTGCAACGTGCCATGGGCTTTGAACCAAATTGGTCCCAGAAGGAGCCCTGGCACTTGGCCCTGTGCCTGCATGACATCAGCCCCGTGTCGTGGCCACAGCCGGTCCCAACCCCTCTGCTGGGAAGGAGGCACCGGAGCTCAAAACCACCCGGCACAAGATGGGTTGGGCATCTGCAGCCCTGGGGGGGAGCTGGGGGTGCAGAGCAGGCGAGTGTTGGTGCTGCTGGTCCTCAGGTTCCGCCTGCAGCCCCTGTGCCCTCTGCACAGCACCATCCTGAGAGCCTCCATGTCCCTGAGAGCCTTTTCCACACACTCCTGGAGCTCTGGCAGCCTTGGGGCCGTGACCATTGCCTGGGAAGCCTGTTCAGTGCCTGAGCACCCTCTGGGGATAGAACCTTTTCCTGACAGCCGACCTAAACCTCCCAGTGATGCTCAGATGGGCTCATGCTGGTGTCTTCAAGCCTTGAGCACTCCAGCACCAGCCCACCCAGTACACAGGTCATCCCGAAGCTACCATCCCACTCATGGGCTCATCCTGCTATCCCAGTGCTGAGACGGGCAGTTTGTCCTGAAAGAGTTAAGGGTGAAACATTGCAAATACAGAAAAAAAAAAAAATTATGAAAGAAAAAAGTGCCCTGAACCACATGCGACCTAACCTCCCCAGCGGCTCATCTGAGTTTAATAATGGAGGAGGGAAATCTCCCAAAAAGCTCTCAGAGAAATTAAAGTAAACAGTGCGCTGACCTCCAGCCCGCACTGCCCCGCTGCTGACTCGCTGGCCATGGAGCTCTGCATTCCCTGGCATTCTCTGTAATTGTAAACACATTCGGGTAAATACAAGGGGAGGGGACTGAGGGGGTCCTGGGGGAGCAGCTCTCCCCACAACCAGCTGAAACTGGGGCTGAACATCAGGTCAAAGCCATGGGTGACATCTCTGAGCAGTGTGGCCATGGATGTCCCTGGCTGTGAGAGCCTTCACAAGGATTGAGGGCTAGGAGGGTTGAGGTCCAAGGTTGCCGGTGGGAACAGGAGCCACTGGGACCACCACACTGCCAGGTGACTGCAGAGCTGGGGCTGGAAGACCTCACATTGGGAGCGGTGGCAGGTCCTGCAGATGGAGAGAGGAAGAGGAGGAGGGGGATGCTTTTAACAGGTTTGTCCTCTTGGCCTCAAAAAATTTAAAAACAACGCTCTTATTTTCATAGTTCCTGGTCATTTTTTTAGGCTGAGGAAAAGAAAAGCAACCCCAGGCTGTACAAGTGCTGGCATTCCTCTCTGGAGAGGGGCCGGAAAAGCCGCTGGTCAGGAGGGAGGAAGCATCACTGCCAGCCCAGCCTCATCCCTGGCCTTGCTCCAGCCCCAGCCCCAGCCCTCTCCTGCTCTCACGAGCAGCATCCCGTGGTGTGCATTTCCCACAGGATTTTCTGGGGAAAACATCACTCAAAGGCTGGGGAAGTGGCAGAGGGGGTTGGATCCAGGTGACCCCATTCCCCTGCCTGCAGCCCCAGCTCCTGGCTGGTCCCATTGCCTGGTGTCTACCTGCAACTCGAATTCATTCTCAATCAGAATCAAAAGCAGTGGCAGATGCACTGCATTTGGTGAAAAAATGCCAGGAATCTGCAGCCAGATTGGATTTCAGAAGAGCTGGGAATCCCACGGAGGCCAGACCGTTTGCACCAGACCGGAGGTCAGAGCCTGCTCACTGCAGCAGCTCCCAGCCCCAAGAATCAGCCTTGGGGTAGCACCGGGAGGAGGAGGAGGAGGAAGGGGCTGCAGGGCCAGGGAGCCCTGAGGGGTGCGACCCTCCCTCCAGAGGGATGAGCCGCCGGTGATGGGGACCTTGGGACACGCAGCTCTGTCACCAAACCATCCGTGCTGGGGAGGAAGGCTCCTTACTCTTTGCTTTCCTAAACCCCCCCAAAATGGATTTCTCTTGGCCAAGGGAGCAGGGCTCTGCCAAGGGAGCGGGGCTGGCTCCCGCTGACGTTTCCTCTGCGGTTTATCCGCTGCTGAGCCACAAAAGGGGGAATATTGCTGCCGACTCCACCCCTTCCACCAGACCAGGACCCAAAAATCATCATTTCCTCTTGGCCTGTGAATCACTAATAAACTCCAGACAGAAAGGTCTGATTAGGAAATTGTTTGGGAAATGGAAAGGAAGGGGGAGGGACGGGCCCTGGCCACAGCCGGTGCCTCTGGGTGGCTTTGCCCCTCGGCGTCACCTCCCAGCGCCGCGGGCGGGTCTCGGAGTCCTCAAATCTGCTCCAGCCACGGTCCCTTCCCAGTCCGGCTGCAGGCAGAGCTCTCCAGTGGATGCATCTATTTCTCTTCAAGGATTTGGGGACGAAAATCTTTGTGTACATTGAAGTATATGTCTTGTATTTGATCACTGTCCCTTCGCTGTTGCGGCAAGGAGGGAAACGTTCCCGTCGTTTGGGTGCTCATCAGCCTCTGAGCTCGGGATCCTCTCTCGAGTGTCCCTGCAAGGGCTGCTGTCATTAATTGGGAAGGGAATGTGTGACATGTCCTGCAGCCCAGACCCCTCGGCAGCGACGGGACCGTCCCCCCCTCCCTGCCGATGGAGCGGTGACGGCCACGCAGCTCGCAGCATCCCCCAATTGCTGCACACTCGTTCTGACATGGAAAGGCTCCACATTTGGACCTCATAACGTAGAAAAACGTCAGGATTCTGAAATTTCAGCCTTGGACCCAAATCTGATACATTCCAGAAATGCTTTAATTTATCCCTTTGTCACAACATTCAATAAAAGGTTTCATTTCAGCTGCGCCGCTTTGATTAATAACTGTAACAGATTCTAACCTGAAGGAATCCTCTGATATTGCGTCCGTGGAAATTAAATGTTTGATTGCACATAGTCAGGATTTTCTGATGTGGAAACAGTTCCACCAGAGAACTTTGAACAAGCTCTGATCAAGAAACACTTCTGAGTTATTTTTCCTTCACCTATAACAAGTCAAAACCTCTGTTAAAAATTCAATCAGAGCACAACTGGCTAAAAACAAAATTAAAATTTGGGTTGTACAATGAATTGACTGTCCAGGTTGAAGCCAGGTGGGATGGCTGGACGTGGGCTCAGCACTGGTGCCCACCTGGCCAGCACAGGCTGTGAGGAGCAGCGTCCCATAGAGGGGTCCCACAGCCCATCCCCTCCTGGCCTGGCATCATCCAGGTGCCCCTGTTCTTGTGCCTGTGTCCCTGTGGGCCTCACAGCCCCACCACCACCGGCCACGGCATCCTGGGGATGGTGGTGATGGCCACGGAGGCATCGGGAGCCCCTTGGGATCCCCATAACAGACAAATGCAGCAGAAGGTGCCTTTTGGTTTGAAAAGGATGTTTTCCATATGCTTGAAATCCTCTGTGCTTTAGTAAAGATGGAAATACTGGGATTTCCATTGTCTGTGTACATTTTCTTTTCTCTTTCTTCCACTTCCATGGCACGGTAAGGGATTCCTATCTCCTTAAGCCATGAGAGAAGGCAGACAGATAGGAAGGAACAGGGAAAACCAAAATACTGTAAGAATTTGGGAACAGCAGCATTTTTCCATGGGGATCGTGGCTGGCAACCACTGCTTTTCTGTGCCAATCCCGGCTGTGCTGTGCCACAGGTGCCCCTGTGCCAGATGGGGAGGGGTGGCACATTTTTGAGGTCAGAAAGCAGAGTTTTCAGCAATTAGAGAGGCATGCCAAGATAAACCCCCTCTTCCTGGTGGATCTGTTCCCATCAGCCATCATCCCAGCGAGACGGATCCCGGCGAGGGGCTCTGCTGGCGGGAACAGCCCGGCAAATTCTCTCTGCATGGGTGAAATTCCCTCCGCTACCGAGGTTATTATCTCCCAACAGGAACCAACAATATCCTTTCATTTAGGCACTAATTCGAACAATGTGCGCCGGCCGGGGGAGGAAGGGCGCTCGCTGCTCTGGAGCCTTTGAAAAATCCAGGCAGGAGCCAAACCAGAGGGAAAACAAAACCCTGGGATGATGCAAATGGCTCAGCAAGGCAGGGCCAGGACCAGAACTGGTGCTGGTGCCCCCGGGCTGTAGCCATGATGCTGGGAATACGGTGCTGCCAGTGCAGGGGGTGGCACAGGGACAAGCAGGGCACCAGGCACCCTTCTCCCACCTCCTGGCCAGGGAATGTCATCCTTCAGGCTGTGCTGGAGCCAGGAACCTCATCCATGGGGGTTTTGCCCACTGGCAAAGTCACCTTCTTCATTTAACCAGCATGTTCAGCCTCTCAATTCCAATTCCCATTGGGCAGCAGGGCGCAGTAAAAGGCTTCTAAACTTCTTGTATCACAAAGCTTGCACGTGGCACCAGGAAAAATTGGAGTGTGTAACTGAGAACTGTAAAAACATCCTAATTTCCATTTTTCAGGAGCAAACAGGACAAACAGGGGAAGGCAACACCCACCAAGTGGAGCTCTTCCACCACCACTCCAGCACGGCTGGTGGCCGTGTCCCAAGGGTTGCACCCACCTCGCTCCCCATGGTTTGTGATGGGACCAGCGTGGTTTGGAATTGCTCCTCAATAGGGATCTTTGCTGGCATGTGCCTGACAGCAGCATCCTCATCCCATCTCCATCATCTCCATCTCATTCCCCTCTCTTTATCCAGCCTCCTTCCAGACTCCATCCCTACCTCCATCCCTGTCCAAGTGCCTTCTGGGATGCAGCCTCCCATTCCCACTGGCTGTCCCAGTGCTAATCCTTCCTGGGTACACCTCACAGGAGTTTCCAGAGGAAAATGGGAGGATTTTTCCATATTTACTCTTTGAGTGCTGCTGTTATGAATATTTGCTCCTGCGTGGGGAGAGTGGGCGAGTTCCCCGCGTTCCCCGACAGTGATATCAGTTGGAACATCATCTAATTGATTACATGGAAATTGCTGCTGGTGGAAAGGAAAGCCCTTGCCTTGCTCTTGGTGAATTAATTTTGCTTTTGCCATTCTTGGCTGTGCTCAATTAATCTTGTTAAAGTGATAAAATTTTAGCTCACACCTCACTCACGGGGTGCCAAGGAGGCTCCTGGAGCCAGGAGGTTGGTTAATCACAGAATAGAATCACGGAATATCCTGAGTTGGAAGGGATCCACAAAGATAATTAAGTCTGAATCCTGGCCCTGCCCAGACACCCCAACAATCCCACCCTGTGCCTGAAGGTGTTGTCCAAACCTTCCTGGAGCTCTGGCAGCCTTGGGGCCGTGACCATTCCCTGGGAAGCCTGTCCAGTGCCCAACCACTCTCTGGGGGAAGAACCTTCTCCTGATACCCAACCTAATCCTTCCAGTGATGGTGGGATAAGCTCAACAAGGTGCTTCCGTGGCCAGGAGTACTCTGGCACCAGCCCACCCTGGACACAAGTTACCCAGGAGCCACCATCCCACCAGCTTCATCCCAGGCCTCCGGAGTGCCGTTCCTGCTGGGGCTACCGGGACTACCGGGGCCACCGGGATGCAGGATGCTGCTTCAGGAGCCTGGGCTGTCCCCAGCTCCGCTCCGAGACAAAGAGAGCCGGCTCCCCCGGCAGCTGGCGCGGGGGGACGTAATCCCACAAAAGTCCTGCTCCGGGGGGCTCAGCGGGAGAGGTGAGGGACACGCCGCCGAGCCCCCGCCGCCGCCGCCCCACTATTGACTGCCTAAACAGTTCTTTGGTGATTACAATGTAAATATAGCTTTTCATGGAGTAAAGGCCTTTTATGGGATCCACACACACTTAACCACTTAACCCCGGCGACAAAAAGAGCAGTGAATGAGCTGTTTAGAGGCTGCTCGTGCAGAAAAGCGGAGCCTGAATAGGATTTGGGGATCTCTGTGTATCAATTGCTATGGTCTGGGGGCCCTCAATGGGGCTTCAGCGTTCGAGCATGTGCCAAAGGGCTCCGTGGGTACGGATGGGGTGTCAAAAAAAAAAAGGAGAAGAAAAAAAGCAGCTGCTTCTCTTTAATAAAACAATGATTTATTCATAGCAACTTGGGGAACAGGCAGGGGGACACAGGGACGTGCCAAATTGATGCTCATCCTGCTCCACGCTCTGGAGAGGCTGAGGGGATGAGCCTGCCTGGGGAGCTGGAGGCATGGAAACTCCCGGAGCAGCCCCTGGGGACCCTCGGGGCAGCCCACAGGGACCCCAGAGCAGCCCAGGTGGCAGAGCCAGGTCCCGCTGCAGCCCCAGCCAGGTGACAAGGGTGTCCCTCTGGCTCCACTTCTGCACCTCAGGCACTTTTGGAGGGTATATGAGCTGAAGGTTTGGGGACACCCCTCTGCTCTTGCTCTGCCCCAAGGGCACCTTTGCAGTTGGTGTCACCCTTCCCCAGGTGCAGCAGTGGGGCCGTGCAGGGGCTGACATGAGGCTCAGCCTGAGACCCGCCATGCCCAGGATGGAGCATTTTGGGCTGGGAGCAGGGAAGAGACCAGGGCAAAAGTCAGGGGTGCAGACGCCCCTGAAGAGCCACTTGGTGTCACCGCTCTGTGGCAGGACAGTGGCATGTGAGGGGCACTGGTGGGTCCTGTCCCCACCTTGCCAGGCCACAAATGAGATCACACCAAAGTCCCGACAGGCTGATGAGGCACAGACCGAGTCTGGCCACGGCCCTATTTTTAGGCCTGTGCAGATGGAGGGATGAAAGCAGAGGGGGAGGCAGGGCAGGAATGGGAATGAAAGACAAACAAACGCCAAGCAGATGTTGGGAGCAGGGCTCTTCCCCTCGCAGGATGTGCACGTGGCTCCCGGCAACACCGGCTCAGCCAGCCCTGACCCCAGAGATGGGGGACGATGGGGGGACCAGGGCAGAGTGAGGAGCAGTGTCCCCTTCTGGGTGTCCTCCATCTCTGGGCATGACACTGGCCCCCAGGGCAGTGGCCCTGGCAAAATTTGTGTGAGGATTTTGCTGTAAGGTCCTGCACTTTGAATTAAAAACACCCTGTGGCCACCGTGGCACAGCTCTTGGGATAGAGGTGTGGCTTTAGGGAGTGGATCCAATGCCCGGCTCACCTGCCAGTCCACCAGCACCAGCCTCACCAGACAGGGCATCACCAGCATCACAGTGGGGTTTGGTTTGGCATCTCCAGTTTCCATTTAAGCTGGAGACTCCAGCAGTATTGCTCACAGCCTTTTAGCAGGAGCCATGGGCAAGACCCGGCCAGCAGGACAAATCTCAACCCTCCAGACTTGAGTTGGGTGCTGAGGGGTACCAAACCCACCTCCTCCAGCCATGCCTTTGCCAACCATGCTGATCCCATCTAATCTTCCCTTCCTTCCTTTTCCTTTTGCAGCTTCGGGGATGGATGGAATGGCTGCGGTGGGTCGGCCTGGGGGCTGGTTGCAGTCACACCTCAGGAGCTGTTATCATATTTTGGGGCTCATGTCATCCCAGCTCTGAAGATCACACACCCTCAGCAAATCTGTAGGTGGAGCAAAGGCCACCAAAACCAGCCCAGCACTGCCTGTGAGCTCATCCCGGATGCCCCACTCCAAGATCTGCACTGCGAGCATCGCCCTCACGTCATGTGAAATCAGGACCACGTGGTGGCTTTAATTGCCTGCTGATTTAATCATCTTCTTACAGCAGTGGTGCTGCCTTTGGCTGGAGTGTCTGCGCTGGCACTGCTGGAGCTGGGATGTGCATCCTGCAGGAAACACTGGCTGTGGGCACCACGACTCTGCCATGGAGCTCAGATGGGATGGGAGAGGAAATTTCTTGGATGTCAAAACCTCTCTGTGGGTCCTTGACTGGGAGGTTGCTGAGAGTGACTCATGGAGGCGCCTTGAGGTGCCTCAACCCGGCCAGCCCGTGGGCTCAGGGTGCCTCAACGAGTCACAGCAATGACCCCTTCCAGCACAGTGCCAGCCTGGAGCTGGGAAAAAGCCAGCCCAAGTGGCAGCTCCTGAACTTCACATTCCCAGGCACTATTAGGCCCCTCTGGCCCATCCAGGTTCTCTGAGGAACAGGAGGGAGGAAGGAAAAGCCATTTTTTTTCTTTAATGTGGTGGTTATTTGGGAAAGGTTGAGGGTTTCCTTCAGGCTCCATGTAAAGCAGGAATGTGGAAATGCCACCTCTGGATCCTGAGCAGCTGAGAAGGTGGCATTAGAGCCTTGGTAGTTAAAAATTCTTCCTGCACAGAAATGAGGGTCTGTGAAGTGGCAGCTGGAAATTGTGCAGTGCAGGAAGATGCTGCAGGGCTGGCCTGGGTCCCCCTCCAGCTGGGACCTCGGGGCTGAGCCTGGCACAGCAGCTGCAACCAGCCATGCCAGGAGGGAGTGGGACCTCTGGGCTCTGTGCAGCATCCCCAGGGCAAAGGTGAGAGCTGGGCTGTCACAGGTGGCTTTTGGGGTGCGAGGACACATGTGAATGTGCCCCTTGGATACTGATCCCCCATGGCCACGTGCACAAACACCATCAAATATTGAAAATCAATGGGCCACTGCAAGGGAAGCAGCATGGAGCGTGTTGCATGAAAACAGCCCTGAGGAGCAGAGAAAAATATTAGCTAAAAATAAAATTAATCTCTTGCAAAGCTGTAAGATTTGCTGATCCCCCTCCCCCCACACCCGGCAATCTTTTATGTCGTTTTCTTTAATTACAGCTGGTTTAGATCTCTGCTGCCTGGAGAAGAAGAGCTGGAGTCAGCCCTAAATTGGGCTTCTGGATGATACAAGAGAAAATAACAACCCCCAAGGACTGAACATCTGTCTGCACGGAGCACGCGCAGCGCTGGAATTAATATTAATGACTAATAGTTAATACAGAATGAAACTTTTGCTTTACAGGTCACCCACTGAACCCCAGAGGTCTCACAGGGCTGTTTTCTGTGCCATGAGCTTGACCAGACTCTGCCCAGCCAGGAGCCCCCCTGGCTGCCAGGGTCCTGCCCTGGGGCACAGGGAAGGGCAGTGATGGGGGAGTGCTCCAGGCTCAGCTCTTGGGAACACAGCAGCAATCAGGGTGCCCCCCCAATTAGTAACAGAGGGCTCTCAGTTTTATTATATTCCTTCTGTATTTCTTGAATTATCTACTCTCTTTCAGCCATCCGTGCTTCTCTCCAAGCCATCCCTTGCTGCTCTCCCTCTCTTGTTTTTCCTTTTCCAACAAGAAAACCCAAAGGAGAAAAAACAGACACCAAAACCATCACCTGGTCTGCTCTAAAACCCAACTAAAACATTTATTTGGGCCCCAAACCCCTCCCCATCCATCCCTGGGGAAGGGATGCACCAGTCACTGAGCAGGGTGAAAGCCAGGGAGGGTAAATAATTGTGACATGGCTGCTCTGGAAGACACCCCCGTGGGTGCCTGGGGGTCTTTTTGTCCTTTAACCCTCATAATGGGTCTGGGACAACTGATTAGGGGCCCAGGACAGATGAGGTGCAGAGCTCACATGGCGAGTGCTCACCAAACCTGCCCAGTGCTGCCTTTCATGTGTCCACTCCAACATAATTTTTCACATGTTGGAAATACAGATGATTTTAGCCTGGGTCCATCTGGTTTCCCAAATAACCTGTCTATTTGATAAATAACATAAATTAAATTAGACAAGACAAACAAATAGTTTTTTTTCTCTCCCCTTTTCAGTCTCTTGGCAAAAAAGGGAAAGAAAACATAATTCAGTGAGTGCTTTGAGCCCTGAGGAGCCGCACGGCGGCGGGAGCTGGGATTATAAACGTGTCTGCAATGTCAACCTTTACCACGCACCCAGGGCCGCTCCTCCCTCTGCTTTTAAGTCCTTTTTAAAAATTTCTTAATTATCATTTGGGTTTCCAAAAGCTCATGGTCCCTGCAAACTCAGCAGGTAACATTGTGTAGCAGCAGCACTGCTCTCATCAAGGGTCCTGTGGTGCAGCCAAGGATCAGGAGCTCAGATCCCATAGGTTTTATTCCTCCTGTCCCCTGTGTGGGAAAGGGAAATGGAGGCCCAGAGAGGTGTTATTATTAGAGCTGCCCAACTGAGATGAAAATCCAGGCTGCAGCCACTTCTGCATCAAACCCAAACATCACCGATCCCAACTCTCAGCTGTAACTGCTCCGAGTTATCCCAAGGCACAGTCAGTGGGGGAAAAGGAAGAGGAAGGAGTGGAAGCAGCTCCTCCTTCAGCCCAGGACAGCCCTGCAGACACCATTTCACAGAAGCATGGAGGTTGGAAAAGACCTCCAGGCTCATCAAGGCCAACCTTTGACCAGCTTCTGCTCCAGGGCACAGGACCCTCATCCCCACCCCGTCATTCCCTCCTTCCCAGCCCACTCTTGGCACTTCCAGCAGTAACAGGGAGGCTTTTTCTCCCCATTAGCACAGCGGCCTCATGTCAGTGCCAGGAGGGGGGAGCTGAATCAATACCTGAAAATGAGAAGGCAAAGCTGAGTTAAGGTGCCAGACAGGAGCAGGGGGGCAGTCCTGGAAAAGCTGGAGCCAGGAGATGGATGGGAACAGGGCAGGGCAGGGAGCAGAGGTGGGGGTCAGGCTCAAGCCCCAGCTTTGGGGATAGTCTGGCACAAGGAGCAGCAGCAACATCCCAGCACATGGCTCAACTCTCCTATTCAGATTCCAGCCCCCACAGAACCTGTCCTACCACTGCTCCCAGCCCCTAGCATTAAATATGCTCCCAGGCAAGGAATTTTTGGGGTGCAAGGCAGAGCTTCCAGCAACAACTCACAAACCCTGAACTACTGCAAAGTTGTTGTGGAGGAAATGCAGACAGGAACCCTCCCAGTCCCTGTATTTCAATGTATAAGCATTTCAGGCTCAACAGTATTTTCCTCCTCTTGGCTCTGAAACAAGAAAAATGTATTTTAAAGGGAAAAATCTATAGGGAAAGCAAAATAAAAGCTATAATTATGGCTGGTAGCATGTGCTGAGGAGAAGCCAGGAAACCACCAGAACTCAGCCAACCCTCTAAAGGTGCTCTTCAAGCTACCACTTTCTAATGCAAAAATGTAGCAATTATAGGTCTCTATAAATTTAATCCTTCGCAATGCCAGAGCATGGAAAACTGCAAGAATTTCCCCTGGAGTCAAGACATAGTTTAAGCTTTAATGATTTTGCCTTGCCCCTGTGCCAGACGAAGCATATTCTCTTGCTGCGCTCTAGTGGCAGAGCAGGAGCAAAATGCAGGGAAAATGGCTAAATTTAGAGCTTGAAATGTTTTTACCCAATAAATCTGTGCTGAATTAGTACAACTTTCATATCAGTGAAACAATGATAAAGAATTAAGTGGGTGTTCAGAAATTTTTTAGTAATGTGGTCCTTCAAGAAAAATCTGGTAAGGAAGGAGGAAATGTCATTCCTCTCCCTTAAACCTCCCACCTCAGCTCCAGGTACAGTAACCATGAGAATTGCTTTAATGAACTGAAACAGACACTTAAGACAAGGATAAAGGGAATTTTGTCTAGGAACTAAAAAATCCAAAACTATTAAAGCAGGAAAAAAAAAACCCCATATTTTCAGGCCAAGAATTTTATGCAAACCCAAGTGGAAGACTTGAGGAGTTGAAAATCCACACTCCAATAAACACAAGGGGTTGTTTTTGTTGTATTCCAATATTATTGCAGCCGTTCCTAGTGAAGGGCTGAGTGGTGGCTACAAAAAAAAAAAAAAAAAAGCAGCAATGAAAAAATAAAGACATAGACAGAAATAAAAAATATTGGGGAAAAAAACCTCACGACATGTATACAAGTGAGTGAAATCCTAGAAATTAATTCCAACTACCTCCAAAATTAAAACCATGTTTTATTGTAAAGTTGCACTTTGATTAGTACCACAGTTCTTTATAACATACTGTACAATAAAATATTTTACACACAGCACACCAGGCGTGTGCTCACGAGGTTACAAAATTTACAGCTCAGACACTTCTCTGATGGTGTCAGCACCTGAAGTATGACCAGTCCCAGAGAGGTTTAGTCTCAGAGCAGGACCCTGTGTCCCCATTATCTGCTCTCCAACACGCTCAACATGTGATCAGAAACGTCAGGAATGCTGGAGACTCTGGCTCAAGTTTCTCTCACACTATTTAGAATAGTTGGAATGATGGTTCTTTATTAATTCCCTCATCCTAGGGCAGCCCTTTCCTTACTGGCTGCTCAGCAATGGATGGTTTTCTCTTGGATGAGGGCAGCTTCAATGAAAACAACAATGGATGATTAAAGATAGCCTGAAGTTGGGTAAACCAAACCAACCTCAGCAACTTTCCCCCCCAATGCAAATAAACCCCTCCAAACCTCCTTTTCCACGTTACTCACATTCTGCCCTCTGCACAAACACATTCAACTGCAAGTTTAAGGACATCAATAATAATAAAAACTTGGAAAGAAACCCTTCTCTCATTGCCTCAGAAGAGGCTGGGATCTCTTCCACAAAGTAAACATTTCAAGGATAAATTAGAGCTTCTTAAAAGGTGAAGCTTAATAAATGCTCAACACCAAAGAAAATAAGACACTGGAGGAAGACATAGCTAAAATTTTGTGCTGCAAGTGTAAACAAGTGTCCTGCCATGGCCACCACTGCTTCATTCTCTCCCACAGACGTAGAAATCCCTCCTTTTCTGTGCTTTCAGCTACCTGAGGCACTCCTGTGTCACACCTGTCACACCCATGGCATTTCCAGGTGGAACTGATACCTCTGGAGCACCTGTGAGGACAGTCCACAGTACTGGAAGTTTCCTTAATGCTTGGGAAAGACCAAGTCAGCATTTCATTCCAAACCAGGAATGGATTTTGTGCTCCCATTTGCCACAGAGGACTGAGAAAAAAAACCAGCACAGAACCCCTGCCCAGGAAATTACTGGAACTTGTGAATGAGGTGGCACCAATTTGTTTCCCCTGCCTGGTGATTTCTGGCAGATTGGCAAAATAAACTGCAGCTGGCAAAGAGGAGACACAACCTTTGGCTCCAAACAGGAATATTCAGCTCTCCAAGTACTGGAAAATGCTTCGGCTTTGACTGTTTTCCTCTGAGCTTTCTACCCTGGGCCGCTTTGCCACTGACGTTATCACTGCAGAAGGGCCTCTCTTCTTCACCTAGGGGGAGTCAAATACATCAGAATACACAACATGCCCCAAAAAAGTTTAAATTCTGAGTTATGAGAGAATTATTTGGCATGAGAGCACATGGGGAATAGTCAAGACAGCAGAGCTCTTGAATGCTTGGCAGGGCTCAGTGCCTGTATACTCAAATAACCTCCACAACTGGCAGCACCTGCCACCCAAATCTTTACCTGAGGTTTTGATTTCTCCTTTGCCTCTTCACTCTTCTCTGGGGAAAGTGTATGGAAGACAAAATTCCTTGAATTTCGAGGGGCATTTGGATTAAGATCTGAAATTGCTGCCAGTTTCTGAAGAACAGCTTTAGGTCTGTTCAAGAGTGACCCATTTTTTATCTGAAAGGCAGAGAGAAGCTGCATTAAACAGGAACAAGGCAGGTTGCTTAGTAAGTTACTCTTCATAGAAAATCTACTCTACTCCCATGTAACAACAACACAAACCAGCAGTGCCCAGAACTGAGGGGAAGCTGCCTTGGCTGTGTTGGGAAATGCCATTATGAGGACTGGCACCCACCTGGATGTCACTGGCAGGTCTGAAGGCTTCAAATGGGTTCCTGGGTAACAGAGTTGTGTCTTTTGCCACCACTGCTGGGCTGGCTGGCAGAGACATGGGGGAAAGGTCAGTTTTTCAATTCTTTCTCTTTCTTTTCTTGTCACTTCAATAAAAATCAAGCTCACCTTTCTTCTGCAGGGACTTGGCAGTCACTTTTTTTGCCAGTTTCATGAATTCGCTGTCTCCACCAATTTCTTCTTCTTCCTCCTCCTGCTCTTTATTTTTTTCCTTCTGTACCAGAAAGAAGAAACTTCGTAAAATTGAGAAAATTCATATTACAAATGGACACATCATTCAGTATTTTAAGCATAGCAATTCTTTTCTTTATGTAAATTGATTTTTATTTACTTTCCACGGTAAGAGGTTATTGCAATTTCTTAAGATACTTCTTCATCCTTGTTCTATTAATGAACAGCATTACATTCAGCTGAGAAATCTGACCTAATACTGAAGTTTAGCTTGAGGAATAAACAATTCCACATCCAGCAATGATACAGAGACTGAGCAAGCCTTTCTGGCAGCTCACCAGTACCTGCTCACGAAGCCACTGCTCTCGCTCAAATCGCTCCTTCCTCCACTTCACTTCTGTCTCATCAAACTCTTCATTCTCCTCATCATTATCTGAATCTCTCTGAAACAAGTCCATCTGTGAAGCAAAATCTAGGCAACAAAACAAGACAGTTAGCTATCAATTTTGAAAATGGAGGCTAGTAAAAAACAAAAAAAAAACCCCAAAAACCAATCAAACAAACAAGGCAAAAAAACCCTGACCAAACAAAAAACCCAGAATCAACCCCCAGTTTATTCCTGAAATACTTTATTTCACACAGACAAGCTCTGTTCCCAATCTGTCTCCCCCTCTAGGAACTCTGGACCATAGGTCACCTATGTTCTTCCATCTGAACCTCCTGGTCCTGCCCGGGCCGTCGCTGTGCAGGTCCCCATCCAGCAGGTACCGCTCCTGGTACAGGCGGAGCTGCCGCTTGTCATCGTCCAGCATCGCCTTCCTGCCAGCACAGGAGACAGGGAGAGGGGTTAGGCTGGGTTCTACCCCCCAGCCAGGGCCTCACACCCCCAAATAGCTACTGGTAATGTCACTGACATGTGGAATTTCTGTATTTGGTTTCCTAGTTCCACTTCATTTGGGAGCTCCTCATCGATAATCTCCTCTTCGTATTCGTTCAGGTCTTCACCATCATACTCATCTTCACTTCCCACATCACTCCCTGACAGCTCTGCCTCCTCTTCCATGAAATCTTGCAGTTTTCTATGAAAGTTGAAAGAGTTCAGTTTGAGAGCATAACACAAATCTTCAGAAAGCAAGATTTATCTTTTGACATAAAATGAACACATTTCCTAAGGATGGATTGTAATTTCTCATGTAATTTTTGGAAAGACCAAGCCTGGAGTTCTTGCACACTCACAAACCCAGCCTGACATCATGTAGCACCCCAAATCATTGTGATCCACCAGATTCCTTGCCAAAGATGATGGCAATAACTGCCAACTCTATGTTTTACTTGCTAGAACAAACAAGATCTTAAGACACGAGGAATGACAACAATATTCTTGCATCTCTTTTTTTGGTCAAAAAAAATGTTGCACTGCTTTTATTGTGGTTTTTTGATTTCCATCTATAATGAAAATTACAATGGAAATCATCTATAACCCACAAGCAACTCAGTTCAACTCATGTGACAGCACCAAAGTAAAAAAAGAGAGACATATGAAAAACCAGACCATATAAACATCAGCTAATAATGCTGGAGAGGGAACAATTCCAAACTCAATTTCTAGTGCTATTAATATTCTATTCTCTCTGGTAATTAAGATTAAAAAAAATAATTACAGTTTTTTCTTCGAGCCCGGTCTATGTCTCAGCAGTTCTTCCTCTTCATCACTCACTTCTGCTTCTTCAGCAGCACTATCTTCACCTTCTTCATCCTGCCAAAGAGAAAGTTGTCAGAATAAGGAATTTCTGAGAGTGGATTGCTTTGTAACAACAGATTCATCTGTCCTTCAATTGACAACACACTAAACCACCAGGCATATTTCAGAGGATTTGCATTTTTCACTGTATCATTATATTAAGGAGATCTTTCAAATGATCCAAAGTTTGCTCTGAAAAACGTTTCAGTAGCTTGTTATGGGAGTCCTAGTACTTTGCATTGATGTGTATATTAAAAACCTAGGAAGATAAATGGAAATATCCATTTTATCCAGCAGCTGCCTGGCTGCATCAGTTCACACCTCTTCACTTGCAAAGGCCTCATCATCTGTTAAAAGCTGAAAACCACCGAGTTCTTCTTGTTCCTCCTCCTCTTCCTCTTCCCTAGGGAAAATATAAATGGGAGAAAGGCATTTTCATTTTACCTCCAATAAATCAAGGCAAAATTTCAATGCCCACATCAGTTGATGCCAGGCAGTTCCCTGTGAGTGCTCAGAGCTACAATCTCCCAGCAGCATTTAGCTATAAATGCCCCAAAGCCCCATTTAGTGTTGATGTTTTAAGACCTCAGGTTTTCACTTGCAGAAACCATAGGACAAGGACTAATTTCCAGTTCTTCTCCCCCCTCTCAGATTTCTCATGGATCTCCCTAAAACTCCCACTTGTTAAGCCTCATTATCCTTTTGTCAGGCAGTCACTTTTCAATTTAGTCAGTAAAAAACTCCACATATCCAACAGCCCAGAACAGACTCCAAAAGTCCCACTTTTAATAGTATTTTCTCCATTTAATGGAAGTTCTTCACTGTTTCTTGCACTATCAGTGAAAGACAAAGAATTTCCCTTCACAGTAGCTGTGGGAAACAGTTTATGCTGCCAATTAGAGAGTAATTGTTGAGCAATTTGCAGTATCTTCCCCTTCACCTCCAAAACAAAGCACACTTTCACTGACAGCAAATTGATGTCAAACAAGAAAGCCCTTTTAGGAGTGAAATGAGACAGTTACCAGAATAAACTTCTGTAAATTTTAGGAGAGCAATGCTAACCTGTCTGTGGGAAAGGAGCCTGAACAGAGCTCCAGAGCCTCTGCCATTGGATCTTCTATGTCACTGTCTTTTTCTGCCTTGGAAGATACTGAAGAAGGCCATGTTGGAGAACCTGCTACAGAAAGCAGTAAGATGGCAACTTATTTCTGCTCTAAAAGTGCCAGAGAACATCCTAGAAATAACACTGCACATGCTCCCAACAGACAAAATTCCATATGTGGCATCATTGCCCAGACCTGACGCCACCTCAGCTAAAAACTTTTAAATCAAGTAACCAGCAAAGCTGAAAAGAGAATTCAGGACATACTTTGAGACACGAATTTTCCTGAACAAAGATTGAGCAGTTCCTCCATGTTTTGCTTTTTGGTGCTGCTGGTGTTTGGCATGTGCTCAGCTTGGCTGCTGAACTGTCCAGAACACAGGTCCAGCAACTCATCCATGTTGGCATCCATGGCATTCTCATCCATGCTTGCCAGTGGCAGCTGATGCTTTGAGGACTGGTATTTATTCCTGTGTTGTCCAACATTCAAGAACCTGAACAAAAGGCTGTAGTTAGAAAATTGTGCTGGTCTGCACATCCTGTTTCTGTTAACAGGCACAAAACACCATCCTTTACACCCATCACTCACCCATCTGCATCGAGCAGCTGGCTCTGAGTGTCATCTTCCAGGGAAAATTGAAACCTTGACTCCCCAGCCCCTGGAAATAAACTCTTGGGCTCAGGAGAGGCATTATACAGGTCCTGGGAATCTTCTATGGGAAGAGAAGGCTCAGAGGTCTTTCCTGAGCTCTAGTCAAGGGAATATAAAAATATTTAAGTTGTTTAACAAGCCTAAATTTAAATGCAAGGGGCACTGGAACAGACTTCCCAGAGTAGCTGCCCCATCCCTGGAAGTGTTCCCAGCTGGATGGATGGGGCTTGGAGCAACCTGGGATAGTGGAAGGTGTCCCTGCCCACAGCAGGGGGTGGCTCTGGATGGGCTTTGAGGTTCCTTCCAACCCAAACCATGCAGGAGTCAAATTATGTCCATGCTGCTCCAACACACTACAGGATTTGACTGACATCATGTGTTGTGTACCCCATGTAAGCATTCTTAAAAATCATATACATGATGCACATATTTTAGATATAATAACCAGATTAGAGCATCTTCTCTTTGATGTTTTAGAATATAAGTTATATAGTGTCATTTTTATCCATTCCAACGTGGACACAAATCCCAGTTTTGCTCTTCTGAAATCTTACTGATACCAAAGCACTTGTCTGGTTTGATTTTTTTGGGTGGATCTGACCATCAGGATAAAATACATTTATTTACTACCCACTGTGTTAATGTAACACACAACCAGGACTGAGAATCTCACCTTGGAAGCAGAGCTGATGAAGCTTGTTTTGAAGAAACCTGGGGAGGGTGATCTCAACCCTCCTGCTGCAGGTAAGAAGCTCCCTCCCCGTGAGGCCTGTTTGTTACAGGGCTGGTAGGATGGGATCATGGAGCCAATGAACTCAAAGCTGCTGTTGTGGCTGTTCTCCTTTGCCAGTGTTGGTAGAGAAAATGAATCATCATCCTCTGGAAAGAAAAAAAAAAATAGTACTTCACATTTTTTTAGTGTGAGAACCAATAAAACCTCAATAGAGTGTTTTGCAACACTGACACTTTGCTAAAAATTCTTTTTGTGGTCATGTTGGATTTCCTTCTTCTCAAAGGATGTATATTACACTTTTTTACTGAATTTCATCTTATTAAATTCGTATTTCTTACAGTACTATTTTGAACTTTTTTCCCTCTAGTTTTTTCAAGCCCTCCCATTTCTTCATCAATCTTAAATTTTTAACATCATACTGTATACAGGTGATGAAATAACAAATACAGAATACCAATCTTAAATAGAAACTTCTACACCTGCTAAGAAAAAAACCAAAATAAAACAAAACAAACAAACCCAAACAAAACAAAACAGCTATGTAGGGCAATAATTCTACTTTACCTAACTTGGTAGGTCCTTTGTCTGCAGTTTCTTCCATTTCCAGTTTCTCATCAGGAAGAGAATATCTGCAATTCATTAAATAAAAGGTATTTTCTAATAAATTCAGGATAAGTTGCAAAAAAATCCCAAGGTAACACAAAAATACTTATAAAAGGGACTTTATTTAAAGACACCTACACATGCTGATCAAATTTAAAATTTCTCAGTCACCATTTTTAAAGGCTTGGATTATTTACCCCATTTTTGAGGAGCTGTCCTTAAAAAGCATCAATGTAGACTCTGTTGAAGGCTGTTTTAGAACAGAATCACAGTGTTCAGATTTCTCCAGCTTTTCTCCATCAATTGATTCTTTGTCGGTTTCTTTATCACCATCTTCAACATGTTTCTCTTCTGAATCTTCATTATCTTCCTCAGCTTCATCCAGCAGAAATTCTGAATTCTAAAAAGCATCCCCAAACACAGCACATATGTAGTGATTATTGCCATTGCAAACCCCAGGTCAGGCACGTGACCTGTTTGGCCCTGCCAGCAATGAGCCAAGGATTTATAAAAAGAGGAAGGGGCACCAGAATCTTTTAAACACTTCTATTTGCTTTTAATAGTGTTTAGACAAATCAAAAAAATACTCATGAATTCAAGATTAGACTATTCAATCCCTCAATATGCCAGCTACAGTAATTTTTTAGCCACTAGGAAGAAATCTTAGCAATTTCCCTCATTCGTAGTGTACAAAAGTCCCATTCCATTGGGGAGAGGAAGTACAATGGGGAAGCTGATGAGGTTATGGAAGAGTATTGCATACAGACCTCATGATCACCCTCTTCTTCTTCCTCCTCCTCAGACTCATCTGTCATCTCTTCCTCCTCCTCCTCCTCCTCCTCCTCCTCCTCCAGCATTTCCTCGTTGTCCAGCTTAAACAGCGCCTGCCGCCTCTGGCGCTCCTCGGTCCTGCGGAGCTTCATGGCCTCCTGGAGCTTGGCCTTCAGGGCCTGCAGCTTTTCACCTGAGCAGGGACACAATCAGGGAATGGCTGCATTTGAAGGGACCTTAAAGTTCACCCAGTTCCTCTCCCTGACACCCTCCACTATCCCAGGTTGCTCCAAGCCCTGTCCAGCCTGGACTTGGACACTTCCAGGAATGGGGCAACCACAGCTTCTCACAGAGGCATGAAAAATCCAAGGCAGCAGGCACAAAGATCTGACTGAGGCTGTCCTACGCAGGCCACTTCTGTTTAAGTGGTCTACCAAGAATTTTTTTCCTAAAACAGGGCTGGCTATCCATTAGAAGGAACAAACACAGTCATCTCCCAGATGAAGATCCCTTCATCCACATTTCATAGGGCAGCACTGAGAAATGGAGCATGAGAGAGGAAAATAAAGACAAAAGTGTTTTCCAATTCAATGCTCATCACTTCCCCCCCACCAACCTGGCTTTGTGTGGGTGGTTTCCTCCAGACTCTCTGCAGCCAAAACTGCTGGCACCACATCTGCTCTCAGCTCCTCTTTCCCATCAGATGTCGTTTCCTTACGGATAATGTTCATGTTTATGGCCCGTTCTGCTTTGGATTTCGACGTCTGCAGAGTGTGCTTCAAGAAACGTGCCTTCAGGGCTTCTAGTTCTTTAAATACATATTAATAAAAATAATGTGATAACATCTAAAAGCACTGATTGTTAGAATTTGTAGTAAGAGTAGATCTTGAGCTGTTTTTGCCCCCAAAGATAGTTTAAAAGCTAAATCTTTAATATTAAAATATTTGCAAAACTATTCTATTCAACTAATAATAAACCACCACATAATATTTTTGCTGTAGATTGTACTTAATTGATATTAGCTAATATTAAATTATCTTACCATTGACTACTATTTATCCACAATATCTCAGTTCACTTCCAGCCCAGCCACCAGGAAATTCTAAATTTCTGTTAACATGTCTCAAAGAATCCACACTAGTAAGTGAATGTGCCTGACTGTTACAGCACCTAAATATTTCTAAATTTCCAGCCAAGCTCAGATCAACACTGCTTAGTACTACAACACAAGTGATACCTTTATTTGAATCAGCTTCATCAAGGTTTATGAAGGATTCATTGTCAGAGCAGATTCTTGGCTTGATGGACACGTCTATTCCCAGCTCACGAAGTTTATCCAGCTTGGACTTCCTCACTTTTTCAGGCTGTGTCACCAGTCCAGGCCCCACTTGTTGATTGTTTGTTTTACCTTGTACATCTGGTGCTGTTTCCCCTCTTTGCATGAGGGCATCTCCACATGCTGGAGGAGTTTTACTCTCCTTCTGCTCATCACAGTCAGTGCTCAGGCAGTTGGAGAGCTGCTGTTCCTCTGCATTATCAGTTGTTACAGTCTCCATAACTGCAGGAGAATCCTCCCTGTCCTGCCTGGGCTCAGCACAGTCCTCTGGCAAGTTCTTCCCTACAGCAGCAAGAGGCTCAGTTGCAGAAGCATCGACATCTCTGGCCAGGTTCTTTTCTGGTTCAGCAGCTGCTGATTGATCACCTTCCATTGGCCCATCTTTGCAATCCTTGCTCAAGTTCCCAGTGGCTGCAGAGTCTTCATTTAGGGGCAGCTGGTATTTAGAGGACCTAAAAAAGGCAAAAAGAAACGTATCACCCATGGCTAATGTGAAAGGGAGATGAGGTTGAGGACAAACAGAGGAAGAAATAATTTCCTAATTATTGTCATTAATGTGAAGGACAAATCTGGAAAACAGCATTGTGAGAACTTAAGAAAGAGTAAAAGCCTTGTACTGGTTACAGCATCACAGTACGAAATTCCCAAGGGATTTTGTGACTACTGTAGCTTCAGTATTTTATTATACATTACTCAGAGAAGAAACAGTCCAAGTAAAATGCTGGGGTTCACCCTAAATCCCATTAAAAGAACTGTATCATTAAGTTCCTTCCTCTGAGTTACTCCTGGCCCTGATCACTTCAACAGTATGAGTGTAGCATTGCCTTATGTTAGCAATGACATTCTCCTAATTTCCTACTTTTATGGAATTAAATGAGAAAGTCTCAAAAGAAAAGCTAGAGATACTTAATGAAAAAAATTGTATGAGGAAGGTTTAAGTCCTTACTTCAGCAGGGCCATGGCATTTCCTTGACCTGCTGGTCGAGGCCTGCGCTTGAAGAACTCGTGAACACTTTTGGCCTCAGGCACATGATATGGGAGAGACACAGATGATTCTGCCAGAACAAGACAGTGAAAGAAGATGTAGAACATCATCAGAAACCTTTATTTGATAACAAGTATCTTTATTTTCATTAGTTACAAAAATACCTTTAACAGATCCTTCAACAAAAATGGTCTTGCACCCTTCAACTCTAAGTAGGTCATGTTAGGTCAGAGAAGGCTCTGACCTTTTGGGCAAATTCTTTCAATTTCTCCTCTAAGTTTTTGAACAGTTTATACCCCTTTATATACAAAGAACTCAAGTTTTACCTCTAATAAGTCGTTGGGTCTCACTATGTAGTTGTTTAATGGCTTCTTTACTCAACCTTGCTGCTTTCCTCTCCTTAAGGGAAGAAAAGAAAGGCTTCTGAAGTCAGGGAACAAAACACAGGACTCTCTCCCTACTTCTTAAATAGCTTACTTTTCCCTTTCAAACAGAAAGGAGTCAAAATAAAGCATCCAGTTTAAAAAACAAAAAACCACACTGTGCATACAAAACCATTTTAGTCACAACAAACAACAACACAGAGCTTTAAAAAGAAGAAGACTTCACCTTCCTTTTTGGTTCCTTTAATACATGCTCCTCATTCTCCTCATCAAATACATGTTTGTAGCCTTCACTCTCAGGAAAACGTTCTTTGTTCTATGGGGCATAAGAAGAAATTCAACAATTTCTCTCAATACACTGGCACTAGCAAGGGCAAACACATCAAAAATGACTGTACAGAACCATCACTGTTCAGCAAAACCAGCAAGTGTACTCATAAACCACCACAAACCCCACAGAAGGGCAGATTTCCAAAGCTCCATCTCCAGCATTATCTTTCTCATTTGCCAGGACAACATCCCTCCATCTTTAACAACAAAACCCAGAAGGCTCCTGTCTCCTCTGCCACAGCAACACAACTCCATTATGGTCAAAGATTGAGCTTTGGAACCTGGTAAGGTACAAAGTCTTGCTAAATTCAGTAATCATAGAATGATTTGGGTTGCAAAAGACCTTAAAGATCATCCACCCCCATCCCCTGCCATGGGCAGGGACACCTCCCACTGTCCCAGGTTGCTCCAAGCCCCATCCAACCTGGCCTTGGGCACTTCCAGGGGTGGGACAGCCACAGCTTCTCTGGGCATCCTGTGCCAGGGCCTCCCCACCCTCACAGGGAAGAATTTCTTCCCAGTATCTAATCTAAACCCATTTTCTATCAGTTTGAGAGAGAGTACATTCACAATTATTTTGTATCAGGGTCAACCATTACCTTGTATTGTTTTATCTTGTTTTTCACAGCTGCTCGGATGGATTCTAGGGACTCTTCATCCTCAGGGGGTTGATCATTCTCCTCTTCCAAGCCATTATCAAAGAGGTCCTTGTCATCCAGAAGACATCCACTGTCATTGAAGGGAAACCTCTCACCACCATCCACCTGCTTCCAGAAGAATAAATTATTTGTGTGATTCCTTTCAGAAGGGCCCTTTGGTTCTTTGACAATAAATCATAAAGTGTTAGGTTTTGTACTTCCATAAACTGCAAATTAAATGTAATTTAATTTAAATGAATCTACAGACTTTGCAGGTTAAACTTGTGTTCCATGGATCCCTGTGGGTCCCAAACCTGCTGCAGGAATGTGAACACAACACTGAAGCCTTGGAACAGAATAACCACAAGCAATAATAAATTGAACTTAGCTGAGAAATTATCTGAGGTTTTCTGCCAAAATACCCACCTCTACCACAGGCTTCTTTTCTTTTCTCAGCTGTTTAATGGACTCCATTATTTTCTCCTTCCTTCTCCTGGGTTTTCTTACAGCTTCTTTGGCTGCCTCCTCTTCAACTCCTTGTTTATGTTTATGTTTTCTGTACTTTTTCCCAGATTTTAGGGATCTCTCTTCTTCCAGCTCACTCTCAGGCAAGCCAGACAACCTACTTGTTTCAAGGTTTTCAACCTGCAACCGGTCCCCAGTGTCACTGTCATCGCTGTCCAGCAGAGCCAGGCGGATCCGATGGGGTTTCTTGTTCTTCTCAGCAGCAACATTCTCCTTTTCCTCCCCATTTTCCTTGTCTTCACCCAAAGCATCTTCCTGCACAGAGGAGTCTCCATCCTCCCCCTCTTCGCTCTCACTGTCCTGGAGAACCTTCTTGTTTTTGGCTTTTTTACGCACAAAAATCTCTTCCTCTGAATCTGGCAAAACATGTGAAAATAAAACAGAAAAATCCCATGAGTTAATTAACAAACAACCAAATCTACATCTGTTAAATATCACATTTGTCACCATCTACAGCAAATGAGCTTGACCCCAACTTCTCAAAATCCACTTCTCCCCAGAGAACAGCATTTCATTAACCCAAACTGATGTTACAGGTCTTTCACCTTTAAAAAATAAAGGCAAAGCTGAAAATCCTTCACTGGTAGTGTCTTGCCTTGAAAGGGTAACAAAAATCACACCACATGGATTAAACAAAACAGAAAAAGTGAATAAGTAATTAAGTCACAGCCCATTTACTCTTTTTCTTTCTGTAGCTCAAAAAGCACTTTTTAGAGGTTTAAAGCTTGCCCACATTCTGAGCAACGAAGAGTTTGGATTCCTGCAGGTCAAGCAGTGACAACTTCCTGAAAGGTATTTACGAAACAAAAAAAAAATAGCATTGGAGAAAAACAATTCATAGAAACGTTTCAGACCTCTGTCCTCGAAGGATGCAGTGCCCTTGCCAAGGGGGCCCGGGGAGGCCGTCTCACAGCTGCCCTGGCCACTGTCAGAGTCGCTGTCCAGGGGTTTCTGCAAGTCTGGGTTCAAATCTGCAAGTGGAAGCTACAAAGCAAAATAGGATTTTTCTTACTGGGGTGAATATTATTTATGTAGTCCTGACATCCAAACCCATGCCAAAACCTTGGCCAAGCCCTCACACACGATGGAATACACATGCAGTCTCTGTATATTCTAACTATCGGTACTGGTGTTTACACAGTGAGCAATATTTATTAATATTATTGATGTTTACCATATTTATCAATACAAATGGATAGTCACACGTGGGGTAGTAATTAAAATCGGGCTTGCACAGAAGAAGCACAGAATCGACATCAGCTGACGTGGCTGTATTCGGACTGAACAGCCTTTCTCGTTATTGGATTATTAATTGATTTTCAGTCAGACGCCTCAACACGGGCCCAGCAGCCCTCCCGGCATACACCGCGCCCGCAGAAACGGGCTGAGCGCGGCCTTCCCAGCGCACCCCGCGGCCAGCAGGGGGCATGCTGGGAGCTGTAGTCTGCGAGGAGGGGCGAGCCCAGTGACGGCGCGGGACCGCCCGGGAACAAGGGCGGCGGGCAGGGGTGGCTGGTAGCTACCTGGCACCGGCACCGCTCCCCGAACGGGCACGGTACTGGAACGGCCACCTCCCTCGCTGTCCCTCCCGACCTTCCACCGCGCCACAGCCAGAGAAGCCGCAAGACCACCGGCAGCCGCGAGCTGCCTCCGCCGCCAACAGCCGGCCGGCCATGCAGAGCGGCAGGACTCACCTCAGCGGGGCCCTCCGTTGTTACCGGTACCGCCGCCATATCCCACCCGCGCTCCCGCCGCCCGGCGATCGCTTCGAGCCTTCGCGCGCTGCTCTGGCCCCGCCCCTGCCCGGGACCACCCAATGGCGGCCCAGATCAGCACCGTGAGCCCCACCCCTCGCCGCTTTCCTGGGCGGGGCCGAAAGGAGCCCCGCCCCCTCCACACGGACCAATCGCGGTTGCCACTCTCAGGCCGCCCGCGCGCACTATCGCGCCGCCTGGCGGCGGGGGCGCTGCCCGCGCCCGGGCTGAGGCGGGACCGTGAGGGGACGGGAGGGATCGTGAGGGGAGGAGAGGGACCGTGAGGGGACGGGAGGGACCGTGAGGGGAGGGACGGGGAGGGGAGGAGAGGGGACACGAGGGACCGAGAGGGACTTGAGGGAGTGAGAGGAGTCGTGGGGGACCGAGAGGGGTCGTGAGAGACAGAGCGGGGACGTGAGGGACAGGCGGGGCTGGGAGGGGCCATGAAGGATCCGGGGAATTACAGCTCGCTCAACGTTATCGACGTTGTGGGGACGGCTCTGCTGCCAAAACATTCCACGTTGTTTCATGGGTTAAACAGAGCCCATGTTTCGTTTTGGCCTTCGGGATATGCTACACGTCGTGTCTTCAGGTGACCGTGCGGGTGGGAGGGTACGAATCGAGCTCATGGGTATTAGATACGCACAGCTATTACTGTCAACAGTGCCCCTATTTAGGGGCACGCATTTTCCATTGGCTTCTGTTCAGACATACTCTGAGCCAACCCCACTCATGTTAAGTGAATGAAGGCTCGAACCTTTTGGGTAAATTCTTTCAATTTCTCCCTTGAATTTCTGGGTATACCCTCTACATACAGAGGATTAAAATTTTACCTCTCATAAGTCATCAAGTCTCATTATGTAGTTGTTTAATAACTACTTTACTTAAGCTTGCTGCTATCTGCTCCTTAAGGGAAGAAAAGAAAGGCTTCTAAAGCCAGAAGAACTTACTGAAAACACATAAGTCAATGAAGAACTACTCAACTGATGCAAATCACGTCTCGCTTCACAGATTTCACAGAATATTCTCAGCTGAAAGGGACCCACAAGGATCGAGTCCAACCGGAATGTGAATATTCTATTACATAGTCAATCCAAGTATGAAAATATTCTACTTTATCCTTTTTTGCTACCATTAGTTCTGTTGTTCTTTTGCAAGTAGCCAGAGGGAGAGCCCTGAGCTGGGATGAGTGTCAGGGACTCCGTTCTAGACCTGGGATGAGTGTCAGGGACCCCGTTCTAAACTACAATTAGGGCTGTTTGACACTTTTCCATCATTCCAGTTACTTTGTAGAACAGACTGCTACAGTAATACATTTCCTTAGGAGTCACCCAGTGGGAATCTGCCATCACTGAAGGCAAGCCCAGAAAAAAAATAGGTGTTTTGGGGTATTTGATACCAGACACAGGTTTGGGGGTGTTTGCTACCAGCTATGGTTTTGTCAGGAGCAATGAGCAGATGGACTGCTCTGCCATGACAGTTCTCATGGAGCCAACAAGCCTGAGAACAGAGGAAGTGAGAAAAGCAAATGCCCATGAAACCCACCACAAACACCTCAGTTCTGCTCTCCTCTAGCTGCTGCAGGAGCTACAGTAATTAATTAAATAATTAGGGTTTAGTAACAGGGGGACAGATGCTGGCTCTGCACAAACACACCTCCTCAGGGCTGTGCTCTCATTGCTGCGTCAGGATGAGAGTCAGAGTCAGCTGACAACAGAAAGGTGGCAAAAAGATTGGCCTTATTAGGTAATTTCTGATCCCGAGTTGTTACTCATACCTGGCACACAGAGGCAACCATGGAACAGGTAGAACATTTGCTATTAAGGAGGTTCTAAATTGAACACAGACTTTTAGCACTGGATCAGGCACTATATTAAGGTATTTATATTATAAAAGCTGGTTTAGGAATCTGTTTCTTATTAAACAACATACTCCTTCCCCAACTTGGAGCAGATGAGGCATTTAGAAGCAAATTTTCAGAACTAATCCTATCATAACTCTGGTCTGTCATTCCCAAATCCTGTCTTGCCCATGGAAATGTGCTGTTTTCAATAAAAGGATGGGTTAACATAGAGAAATAAGGTTCTGACTGCTGTGGCAGTTGGGATGTCTCAACATGTGTGTAAAATTTATCAAGTTCATTGAATTTATAATGCAGTAAGTAAAGGCTTTACTTATCGCATTCAATACCTTATAGGACTGAGCCTTTGTGTTGCAGATTTCTTGAGACAGAGACTATATCTTTGGTGTTTTGTTTTGTTTTTTTAAGTACTATTTGTGTAGCCCTATGTACATGTTTTTTATACATAGACATGCCGAATAATAGCATGGAAATGTTGCCAGACACTATGGAGTTTGTTAATGGTCTGGTAAAACTGGTTTTTCCTCAGGTGTTCATCAGTTGCTGTCAGGGAATTATGAGAGAATCTCAGATCTATGTGAGAATCTCAGATTTCATTTCATTCTAAAATAGATTTTGATGTTTTAACTTGGAAAACAAGCCCACAGGTTAAAAAAGGCAAATAAAGTGGACTGGGCATTTATTATTTATAAAATGTTTTGACTTCTGACTTTCTGGTGAGTCAGCAGAGAGCTGTTGCTTAAACAGAACCCAGGGGGTGCACAAGGGAGCAGCTGGCTAAAATAGCATAAACTGCTTAAAAAGGCAAAAAGGCCCTAGGCCCTTTGTTTACTGGCACATGGCTGGAAGTGTTGTCTCTTTAACAGAAGGCAAATTTACTGTCTGTGAGGATGAGGGGCCATGGCCATGGCAAGGTGCACGGAGGGGCTCAATGCCCTGCCAAGGCAGAGTTATCCAGAGCAGGTGACACAGGAACGTATCCAGCTGAGTTTGGAATGTCTCTGCTTAGGGAGACTCCATGATCTCCTTGGGCATCCTGTTCCAGTGCTCGGCCACTCTCATGGAAAGTTCTTCCTCATGTTGAGGAAGTGTTTTAGTTTATGGCCATTGCTCCTCATCTTGTTGCTGGGTACCACTGAAAATGATCTTTTTGGTGATGCCCAGCAACAGGATGAGGAGCGTGGGCCATAAACGAAAACACAACGTTTCACCTTAACGTGAGGAAGAACATGTTGAGGGTGGCCGAACACTGGGACAGGTGTCCGGGGAGGGCGTGGAGTCTCCCTATCAGGAGACATTCCAACCCCACCTGGACGCGTTCCTGTCACCTGCTCCGGGTAACCCTGCCTTGGCAGGGGGCTTGGACTGGATGATCTGCAAAGGTCGCTTCCAACCCTAAATATTCTGGGATTCTGGGATTCCGTGATTCAGAGCCGCCACCTGTTGCGGCCGCGGGGCCGCGCGGGCGGCGTGCGCGCTCCCGCGGGCGGGGGGGGCGGCGCGCGTGCACGAGATCCCAGAATCCCAGAATATTTAGGGTTGGAAGCGACCTTTGCAGATCATCCAGTCCAAGCCCCCTGCCAAGGCAGGGT
>JACBWW010000054.1:1195070-1211572 GCA_020086605.1 Lanius collurio | reverse complement strand
CTCGGGAATATTGGCGGCGGGGTGGGGGTCCGGCGCGGACACGGGGGCGGCGGGGCGGGAGGCGGCGGCGGCCGAGGAGGAGGATGAGGAGGAGGCAGCGGGGGCGCGGCGGGGAGCGCTCCCCGCGTTCCGCTTCCCCGAGCGGCGGCGCGAACAATCCCCGCGCTGCGCCCCCGCCGAGCCCGCGCGCGCCCCCGCCGCCGCCAGCACGCGCCCGAGCGCGCTCCCGGGATGGGGATGAGGAGGAGGAGGAGGAGGAAGAGGAGGAAAAGGAGGAGGAGAAGGGAGGGAGGAAGAGGCCGCTCCGCGCTGCCCGGCGCCGCCGGCTCGCGCACGCGCGCCGCCCCCCCCGCCCGCGGGAGCGCGCAGCGCGGGGATTGTTCGCGCCGCCGCTCGGGGAAGCGGAANATGGAGGCGCTGGGACCCGGTGAGAGCCGCGGGGGGGGCGCGGGGGCCGCGGCCTGTCGGGCCGTGACAGCGGGGGAAGGAGGCCGCGGGCCCGGCGGGGCGCCCCGGCGGCAGCGGGGGCCCCCCGGGGCCGCCGGCGCCGCCCGGTGCGGGGGAGCCGCAGCGGGTCGCGAAACTTTGCGCGGGGGTTGCGGATGCCCTCACGGCCCCGCTGCTGCCGGGGCTGCCGGGGGACGCGCCTCGCTCTCCCCGGGGTGAACGGGACGGGGCTAGGAGCGGGACAGCGACAGCGAGAGGACGGGGACAGGCAGGGCTCCGGTGTCACAGAGATGTGCACCCTGCAACCTGTGCAATGATAAGTTTTATATTTGACATTGAGCCATTTCTGAGAGTTTAAGGTGATACTGTCTGAAAATACGGTTGTTTATTTCTTTAACAAACTTCGCTTAAATATTGGTGGGGTTTTGCATGTGGTGTTTTCCTGCTTGTGTCTTATTCCATGATTATTCTTCTATCAAATGCCTGCAGGATGTATTCCTAGCCCTCAGTGGCCTGAACACCTGACCCATCAAGTTCCCATTCAAACGATTGGTATAATCGAAGTGATGTTAATTTTGGTGTGATAGAAAACGCTTATTGACACAAAGGTGCAATTCCAGAAGAATCCAGAGTTTGAGGTAGTGAGGGCTGACTCAGAGCCTGCTGTATGTGTGTGATGTATCGTGGCCTCCCTGAGTTCCAGCTGGAGAAGCAGATCCTCTTTCAGTTTTGAAAACTGCTTCCTGTCTGAAGCAACTCGGTTGAGGTGCTTAGTACATAATGATTGTGGGATAGGAGAAATTAAAATAAAACAGCACATACAACCCTAGTCAGGTTTATGAGATAAAAATCCTGTAATGCCAGGGCAGCCTGGCTTCAAATGGGAAAACAGTTTTTAGCTGATTCTCTGGAATCCTTTGAGAAATAACTTGCGGAAGGAGGAGATGTAAGTTTTATCTCCTTTGGTCAGAACAGAGGGCAGTGCTGCTGTGTGTGTTTGCAGAACTTGTCAATACCAAGGGAGGAAAATGGGTAAATATAGTTGTCATTTAATCTCTTGCAGGAGGTCAGTGCCTGCACTTCCTTCAGACTAATTAGCGTGGGATTAATGGATCATCTCTCGTATCCAAATAAGCACAGCAAACTTTGATTGCCCTCAATGATTCATGCTTGTCAAGACAGTTGTAGTTTTTTAAGCACTAACTATACCCCACAACTGGTCTGACTGTGACAGAGCATGATCCGTCAGGCTGGTGCAGAGCCAGGAATGTGTCCTGTGGGGTGTCTGTCTCCAGCAGCCCCCTGCCACTGTGGCTTTGTGGAGCTGACGTGGCAGTGGGCTTCAGCTGCTTGCATGCTCTGTGTTCCTTCTGCTTAAAAGTATTCCAGGACTGGTGTCCTCAGGTTGGTAATTTTATTTGGTAATGCTGTAGCCAGTGGATGGCTTGTAAACCTAGTGTGGGATCTCCTGGGATTTGGTCCTGGACTTAGTTTATGGTTGTGTTAAAGTTTATTGCTGCACTCTGAAGTGTACTCAAATAGGAGTCACCTACCTCTTCTCTCTCCTGGTACAAACTCTGAGCCTTTGTCTTACATGGATGCTAAATTTGCCCTAAGTTTTATGACAGGTTTATTATTGCATTCTAGTGAGACTTCTTGCCCTCTCCTTTGCTACTCTGCAACAGAGGGAAGACACTTTGATCACACTGAGCCCTGCTCAGATATAGACAAACCCATGAAAATATACCAATGTCATTTGCTTTATGTGCAGTGTCAGCTGAGGCTGTGATCGATTTAAAAAAATAGTCAGTTTAATCTTGTTAACATGGTATCTCAGATCTCAAGACTTTGAGGAGGGTAACTAAAGGCTTCCCTAGTGACCAGCTTGCATGTGAGTAATGCTTCCAGGCCTCTAATAATTTCCTCCTTAGAGCTGTTCCTGAAGCTCTTTTTTGTCCCAATAAAATATCTCCTCCACGTCTGTAGGAGTCCATACCTGTCTAGTGCTTTCTTTCTCATCCTTCTATTTAGAAGAAAGCCTAAACCTTTCCTCACTCCTGTCTTTCCATTGGAATTTTAAATTGGATCATTAACATCTGAACTTCAAGCCTGTAGTGAAAACAATGACAAAATGTGGCTTTTGTGGCTGTTGGTTTGTTCTGGAAATGGAAGCTGGGATGTATTTATCTTTGCATTACATGAAAATATATAATATTTGTATGGTTGCATTCCCTGTCAGGACTCTGTGAAGTTCCTAACCACAGTCATGAATAAATGCCACTAAAATTTTAAGAGTGATTTATGGCACCTACCTATACATGCTTTAGGGAACACATTTTTTACCTTGAAGTTCTGAGGAGCTGGAAGGCTGAGCCTCTTTGAACACTCTTTGTTTGCAACCTCGAAAAGCTTCAGATTTCTTCCTGTCCAGTCAAAAAGTCACCCACAGCACACCTGAGAGGTGCATGGAGTGAGCCATCACATCTCATACCTATTTATTTGACTTTCCTAGGGCCCCCAACAAGCCTTTTCCAGCCGCCCCGTCGCCCAGGCCTGGGCACTGTTGGGAAACCCATCCGTCTCCTGGCCAACCACTTCCAGGTTCAGATCCCCAAGATAGATGTTTATCACTATGATGTAGATATCAAACCAGAGAAACGCCCCCGAAGAGTCAACAGGTAGGAGTTATTTAATAAAGGTTTACTGATTTAAATTAACTGTATATACCTGACTGTAAGGAAGCTGTGCATCCTAGGAATTCTTCATCTGCTCAAGGCCTCTTTGTGTTTGTACTGTGGTCAGCAGCTGTTTTTCAATGAACTATAATATTCTTATTTTTATGAAGATGTGTTGCAATTGGCCCATAATCTGGAAGGCTCTGGGAAATGTACTGAGCATTGACCTCCAGCTGGTTTTATTTTACAGTCTACAAGTGAATGTCCCTGGTAATTGTTCCACAGTCTGTTACACAAACCTGTAGCAGCTGAGGGGACATATTTCAGCTTGTAGATTTTGGAGTCCACACGTGGATCAATCCATGGAGTGCTCCTACCCACCCCAAGGCAGGTGCTTTTCTCTGCTCCTGTGTGTGAACATCTCTGCAGATTCCTCTGCCAGTTTTGGCTGTAGCTTTGCTGACAGTACAGATACCTGTACAGATACCTGTGTGTGCCACCTGTGTCTTAACCTGGAGGTGACATTTACAGCTCCTGGTGTGACCTAGGGGTGCTCTCATGCATTATTGTTTTTCATATCCTTAAGAAAAAGTGAAAAACAGAATTTTGAATTGTGTAAGCCCATTGCTGAATTTTCTGTTCCTCCTCTTAACTGAATGAATCACTCCCTAGGGAGGTGGTGGATACGATGGTGAGGCACTTCAAGATGCAGATATTTGGGGATCGGCAGCCTGGGTATGATGGGAAGAGGAACATGTACACGGCACACCCCTTACCCATTGGCAGGGACAGAGTAAGTTTTGCTTTAAGTTTCTATGGGAAGACTGTTACAGTGTCATTGGAAAAGTGTTCTTTTGTTGATGTAAACCCAAAACAGTCACACCTATTGGTGTAGCCTTGGAAATGACAGGCAGGGCCAGTCAGGGTCTCTAAGAGCTCACTGGTGTTTTACTGAAGTTTGTGTCTTAGGGTTTCTAATTCCCAGCTCTTCAGCTGGAGAATACCACGAGATGTGAGAACTCCATGGTGCTCTTATAAGAGCAAGGAGACTTTTTTTCTTTCACCCTGATGGGAACTTCCCTTTTCCCTGTCCAACCCTCGTTCTGTTGCTGAATGATAAAGTCGTTGTAGCTGACCATGACTTTGGTTAGGTTTGGCTGCACTGTGGAGATATGTCCTCCTGTTCCATGGGAACAGCTGGATCAGCCTTGCATGTGGACCTGAGCTCTGAACAAAACTTCACCTCATCTACTGATGTCCCAAGGGATCTGGTCATTGCTGCGCCATGGGGGGATGCCCAGGATGAGGTCACAGTTACCTCTGGGCTGGGGGGTGTGAGAGTCATCCCAAGTGCTGTGCCAGAACTCTGAGATTTGTATTTCCCAGTGAGTCTCCTTTTTGACCAAAAGGTTTTCTTGCCTTCCCATTCGGTTCACAAAACATCTTGCTATTAATTGGCTGACTTAAAAAAATGACTCACCGTTCTCCAGAGCTTTGATGTCACCATACTAATTACTGCTTAAAATTTACATTTAAATTCAGTGCAGTTTCTCAGATGAATGAATTACAAACTTTCAAAGTCCTGAGGGAAACAATTGTAATATTTTAAGGTCATTACACAAACTAATCATCAAAAATACAGATTCAAAGAACACCTAGGAGAAAACTGTCCCATTGCTGAGTGTTGTATCTGTTTCCAATCTATAACAAAAGATTGTGCTTAATTCTCTTGTGCCCATGGCAGGTAGATATGGAGGTTACACTTCCAGGAGAGGGGAAGGACCAGACATTTAAGGTTTCCATTCAGTGGGTGTCAGTCGTCAGCCTTCAGATGCTGCTGGAAGCTCTGGCAGGGCACTTGAATGAAGTTCCTGAAGATTCTGTACAGGCACTGGATGTAATCACACGGCACCTTCCCTCTATGAGGTGGGTACCTGTGGGGCCTTCCTGACTGGGTATGTCTTCTAACCATCTTAACATTTGTGTTAGTTATTCCTTGCTGCTGCTCTGCTGCCTGTTACACCTCCGTGGTAGAAGGGATGACGGATACAGCCGTGTAATTCAACACCTGCCTTACAAATTTGCACTAGAATAGGGAAATGTGATCTGAACTAAGGCCTTGTGTCTGCTGGTCATGTTTCTAACAGGAATTTGCTGTACCCGTTCCAGCTGCACTGTCAGAAAAGGCTTTATGTGCTTGCCATAAGTGAGCTCTGACAGTTATAACATACTGTAGAAATGTGTTTTAGACACTATAGGTTTGGATGTAAGAAGAATATCAGAAAGAAATGATCAGAGTATTAATTCTCTGACTTTTTTCAGGTACACCCCTGTGGGTCGCTCCTTTTTCTCCCCTCCTGAAGGTTATTACCACCCCCTGGGAGGGGGCAGGGAGGTCTGGTTCGGTTTCCACCAGTCGGTCCGTCCTGCCATGTGGAACATGATGCTCAACATCGATGGTGTGTAGGAGATTCTGTCTCACTCATGTAACAGAATTCTTTGTGCCTCTCAGTTAATTGTCCTATCTTTCTATCTTAGTGTCAGCAACTGCTTTCTATCGTGCTCAGCCTATCATTGAGTTCATGTGCGAGGTCTTGGACATCCAGAACATCAGTGAACAAAGCAAACCTCTGACAGACTCCCAGCGTGTCAAGTTTACCAAAGAAATCAGAGGTAAAAGATTGTCCTAAAGCTGCTGCAAGAAAATACTGAAACCTGCTCATACTGTGTTGTAATGAAAATTTGCAAGGCACATGGGGAACTGGGCTGTTCCTTTTTGCCTTCATCCTCCTCAGAGGTGACTCCTGTCCCTGAATTTATTTTCTGTTGGGTTTTCAGGTCTAAAAGTAGAGGTTACCCACTGTGGCCAGATGAAGAGAAAATACCGAGTTTGCAACGTTACCCGGCGACCAGCCAGTCACCAGACGTACGTATCAAGCACTGCCTGACAGTTCTTAAAACCTTCAACCTAGTAAATATACCTGGAATATGTTTGGTACATTGTTTATGCAGGAATAGTTGATTCTGGAGGTGAAGCAGCTGTGTGGCTTTACAGGAATGTTCAGTATTAGTGGAGTAGAGGAATAATGTGGATTTTGACTACTGCTTTATTTCCTTCAATCCAGGAAAATTGAGCTATATCCTGGCTTTTAAATACAGTTGTCGAAAGCTCCCATGTTTAAAATAGCTAAAATATGAGAAATTCAGTATATAGACTAAAATCTTTTCATAAAGAGGAGATCCAGTAACTAAGGAAAATAGAGATTTGCTAAAGATAGTCTGGAATAGGTTTCTCATACCATTTTTTCCTTTAAAAAAATCTGACAAATTCTAACCAGAACAAACATAATTTCTAGGTTCCCTCTGCAGCTGGAGAATGGGCAGGCCATGGAGTGCACAGTAGCTCAGTATTTTAAGCAGAAGTACAGTCTGCAGCTGAAATACCCTCACCTGCCCTGTCTCCAAGTGGGACAGGAACAGAAACACACGTACCTGCCACTGGAGGTAAGGATCCAAGTCCTGCACTGTGGTGTGTCCTCTGTTAAACAGTGTCTCAGCACCTCTCCCTGCTCCTGTGCAGGTGTGTAACATCGTGGCTGGCCAAAGGTGCATCAAGAAGCTCACGGACAATCAGACCTCGACCATGATAAAAGCAACAGCCAGGTCTGCCCCAGACAGGCAGGAGGAGATCAGCAGACTGGTGAGTATTTTTCCAGCTGCACAGTCTGTGTTGTCACTTTTCATGGCATTTCCAGAGCATTGGAGCAGGTCATGATGAGCAGCATGGCCAAGAGAGAAGTTAAAAAATCTATCTTGGTTGAAACAAATCCCTTCTAAACAGAAAGGCTGTTGATGGCAAAGAGGGCAGAGTCACCTGAAGCTTTAGTGTAGTGACATCAATACTTGTCTTGTCCCCAGGTGAAGAGTAACAGTATGGTCGGTGGGCCCGATCCGTATCTGAAGGAGTTTGGAATTGTTGTCCATAATGAAATGACAGAGCTGACAGGCAGGGTTCTGCCAGCCCCAATGCTGCAGTATGGAGGCAGGGTGAGTTTCTACATCTTGTGAAATTCCTTATCCTGAGGTTCTTGAAATTCATGAGATGTTTTGTGTTTCTTCTCATGAGGCTTCTTCTGGTGGGCTACAGTCAAAACAGAGCAGTACTTTATTTCTAATTTGCCTTTGGTTTTTATCTAGAACAAGACTGTGGCCACACCAAACCAGGGCGTGTGGGACATGAGAGGGAAACAGTTCTATGCTGGCATTGAGATTAAAGTTTGGGCTGTTGCCTGTTTTGCTCCTCAAAAACAGTGCAGAGAAGACTTGCTGAAGTAAGTATTTTCCTATTTATTCAGGTTCTATTTCAAGGTGTGTTTTTCTCATGTTTTCTCATGTTTCATGAAAGGTGATTTGTAGTATAAGTTGATTTTCCCCTGCCCTTCCAATTACCCTACAGAATCCTAAGGAAAGAGGTTGTATGAACAACTGATTGGTAAAAATAATGGTTGCAATAATGCTCAGATAAATTAGGTGGATAAGTAAAAATTTACCAGAGCATCAGTATTAGTTTGGAAATCTGCCTCGGAAAGTTCATCTCAAATGTCTGTTTCTATAAGGCTTGTAAAATTACAGAAGCTGATGACCTCCTCAGAGAGGATTAGAGTCGTATTAGTGAGTTCCTGATGGGGATAGAATTGCTAAAAAATAATTACTGTAATGCTGTGAAATAGCTTAGATCTAATTGATAAAACTGATGAGTGAACCTTAGTGAAAAGGCCAGGACAAATCCACTTCTATTTCAGGAGTTTCACAGACCAGCTACGCAAGATCTCCAAGGATGCTGGGATGCCAATCCAGGGCCAGCCCTGCTTCTGCAAATATGCCCAGGGTGCAGACAGTGTGGAGCCCATGTTCAAGCACTTAAAGCTGACTTATGTTGGCCTGCAGCTCATCGTGGTGATTCTGCCCGGAAAGACGCCTGTGTACGGTATGGAGAAGGGGCTGTAAAATGATCAGGAGTTGTAACTGCAAGTGGGTGGCAGGAAGGAGGTAATGGGTTCTGTTTACAAGGGTGTTTTGGAGCTGGTTTGTCAGGCCTGATTGGAGAGCTTGTGTATTACCAAAGAGCAAACTGAACATTTGTCAGTGAAGTTTCAAGGATCTGAATTACAGTAACACTTGAAAAAAAGTAAGAGCAAGCAGGAACCACTGCCTTATTTTCTGTCACAGCTGAAGTCAAGCGGGTTGGAGATACTCTTCTAGGCATGGCCACACAGTGTGTTCAGGTAAAGAACGTGGTCAAAACCTCACCACAAACGCTGTCTAACCTGTGTCTGAAGATCAATGCCAAGCTCGGGGGAATCAACAATGTGCTGGTACCTCATCAAAGGTAAGGTTCAATCAAAAGCTCTTCACAATGTCTGCATTGTCAAGGAAAATGGTGTTGTTTTGTTGTGTTTGCTAAAATGATACTTTTCAAAATAAAACACACTTTAGAAATTCCCACAGTCTGGAGTGGACAGTGGAGGATATGTCTGCATTTGGAGTGTTCCCAGTAAGCCCTGAGCCAAGGGGAGTCAGAGCCATCCAGCAGTCAGAGCCACCAAGCTCACCAAGGTTTTTTTTCCTGTCTCTTTCCTGCCTTTGGATTCACTCAGTCTACCTTTTCCTCTTGCCACGTCCTAAAGCATCCTGTGTTTGCTTCCAAATTGAAAGAGAAGGAGTGAGGAGGAGTGACTTGGAATCAATGCTTGTAACTTGGTCTGCCTTTGACTCTGTCCTTGTCACTTTCTGTTCTTTCTGGACTGTAAGTGCTTGAGGCAGCAAACTTTATCCTTAAAGATTCTGACAGGTTTTAGTTCTGTTCAGTGCTTTGGATGTACCTTCCTCAGCTGTAATTTTTTTTCGTTCCTGGCCCTCCTTCTTTTTGCTGTTCTTATTTATTATTATGAGTTGATAAGAGGCCTAGAGCAACTCTCCTCTTGAGTCAGGGTAAGAAAGTTGAGGTTGTTCAGCCTGGAGAAGAGAAGGTTGTGTGAAAACCTCACAGCACCTTCCGGTATCTGAAGGGGCTCACAAGGAAGCTGGAGAGGGACTGTAGTAATGGCTTCACACTAAAAGAGAGTAGGTCTACATTAGAGATTAGGAAGAAATTCTTCCCTGTGAGGGTGGTGAGGCCCTGGCACAGGTTGCCCAGAGAGGCTGTGGCTGCCCCATCCCTGGAAGTGTCCAAGGCCAGGTTGGACAGGGCTTGGAGCAACCTGGGATAGTGGAAGATGTCCTTGCCCAGGGCAGGGGGTGGAACTGGATGGGCTTTAAGGTCTCTTCCAGCCCAAACCATTCTGGGATTCTGTGATTCTAACTACTAAACCTTAATCTTATCAAACAGGCCCTCGGTGTTCCAGCAGCCCGTGATCTTTTTGGGAGCAGACGTCACTCACCCGCCGGCCGGGGATGGGAAGAAGCCGTCCATCGCGGCCGTGGTGGGCAGCATGGACGGGCACCCCAGCCGCTACTGCGCCACGGTGCGCGTGCAGACCTCGCGCCAGGAGACCTCCCAGGAGCTGCTCTACAGCCAGGAGGTCATCCAGGACCTGACCAACATGGTGCGGGAGCTGTTGATCCAGTTCTACAAATCCACTCGTTTCAAGCCCACGAGGATCATTTACTACAGAGGGGGAGTGTCAGAAGGACAGATGAAACAGGTATTGTCTGATAATTTTTTGTTGCTTGTGAAAAGGGATTGATGTAAGGGATTGGCCCTTGAAAAAATAAATTTATTTATGTGGATTATATTTCTTATTGGAAAAAATTTAAATTCCTTGAATTGTCCTGGGCAAGCACAATGTACACTTACCTGACTGATCATGTTCCTTATGACATGGCATTTGTACACAGGAAAAAAAGCAGTCAAATACCTACTGAATTCATCACATAATAGTTAAATCTTCTGCTTGTAGGTAGCTTGGCCAGAGCTGATTGCCATCCGGAAGGCCTGCATTAGTTTGGAAGAAGATTATAGACCAGGAATAACCTACATTGTTGTGCAGAAAAGACATCACACCAGGCTGTTCTGTGCTGACAAAACTGAAAGGGCAAGTACTGATTCCTTGAGGGGGAGGTGATGGCACAGGAAAGTGGGATTGTTTTATTCATTGGGGTGGGATCCATCTTGCCCACTAAAGCTGTACAAGCAGCAGCAGTACTGGGTGGTAACAGGCTTTCTCTACCAAAATAACCTGTTCCTCCCTTTTTTATTGCTGTACATCAGATGGAACAGCTTGTTCCCCCTTTTGGAATAGGTGTGCTCAGTATTCCAGTATTTGTGTACCCGAAGCTGTATCCTGGGTTTTTATAGTCCAGGATTCCTGATGATGAGCTGACCTGGCTGTTCACTCTGTTCCCTGTTCTGTCTCCAGGTGCATCTCAGATGTGCCTGTGCCACAAATCCACAGGCCAGCTGAGGAACCTTCTTTAGGGAAGCACTTGATCTGAGGTTTGCTTAAAAACCCAGATCCTCTGGGCTGTGAGGGCAAACAAGGGTACGAAATAAATTTATCTCAGGAATCTGCATTTTCAGATCCTGAATTACTTGTGTAGGCTTTATCCCACTCTGCAGTTTTAATGGTGCTGGCAAGGGTTTTATTTTCCTCTGATGACACACCAGCTGGATTTGGTGAAGTTTCTAAAAATGAATTCACAGACAACATTTTCATTCCTGCTATGTAAACGACCTTAATGTTTTTTCACCTTATTGAGCAGTAAATTTTCCAGCAGCTTTCAACAGAGCCTACCTCTGAAGGCATTTTTGGGTCACTTCCAAAAAAGCCCATGGACTAATAATAAACTTTTTTCACTAGGTGGGTAAAAGTGGCAATGTACCAGCAGGCACTACTGTGGACAGCACCATCACACATCCCTCTGAATTTGACTTTTACCTCTGTAGCCATGCAGGAATTCAGGTAATGTCAGCTCCGCTGCACTCAAGCTGTGAGACTAAATCCTTGTAGTTTTCCCCATGGGAATTGTCACTTGTGTTTGTCACTTGGCAGACTCAGAGAGTGTCAGTGCCCGCTTGGCAGTGACTCCTGGGTGCCTGCTGGAAGGTGCAGCCTGCAGGTCCCACCTCTGTCCTTGCTGCTGCTCTCCAGCTGACTGCTCACCTGTTCTCTGCAGGGAACCAGCCGGCCCTCCCACTACCAGGTGTTGTGGGATGACAACTGTTTCACAGCAGATGAGCTGCAGCTGCTGACGTACCAGCTGTGCCACACGTACGTGCGCTGCACCCGCTCTGTCTCCATCCCCGCGCCCGCCTACTACGCCAGGCTGGTGGCCTTTCGGGCCAGGTACCATCTTGTGGACAAGGATCATGACAGGTAAGGAATGGCGTCGTCCTGGTAGGCAGGTGGTGAGGCTGAGCTGTGCCACTTGTCCCAGTTGTTGACGGGTGTGTGTCTGCTCACAGCGCCGAGGGCAGCCACGTGTCGGGGCAGAGCAACGGCCGCGATCCGCAGGCGCTGGCCAAGGCTGTGCAGATCCACCACGACACCCAGCACACCATGTACTTCGCTTGAGAGCACCTGGGAAGATGAGGCAAAACAACAACCCATGCAGTCCTGAAGTGTTTGGAAGACTCCTGCTCTATCCAGGGCTGGGGGATTTCGGACTGCCCACTACCAGCAGCTCCGGACAGTCGCACTGAATCTGTTCTTCACTGCAACGTCTGATGCACCAACACAATTGAGCCATTTGTTTCATTGTTTTCTGTACTAGAAATCCATAGACTTGTCTTTTCTGATGCATTGGACCGAATTTTTACCTCAAAGCGCAAAGGCCGATCATCCTGAAATTTTTCAAGGACTTGGCACGAAAGGTTTCTATCAAATCTTTTGCTAGCTGTGGTATTTCAGTTCTCCTCATCCCATGAGCTGACGGTGACTGCTGCCCTGTCTCCGTGCCCTGCTTCGTGAGTATGACGTGATGGCAAAATGTTTTATCCAGCTCGCTGTAATCCTTCTGTCGTGTGGGGCCATAGATTTTTTAATGGAGATTTTAGACTTCACTACTGTAAAATGCCTTTTAACAAACATAACTTTCACAGTATTGCAGTTTTTTGTCGGTTTTACTAATTATCTTTTTAATCTCTGCAGTCTTGGGCTGCAAAGCAATTGCACTATACTGCGAGTTAATAGGTGGTTCTTGTTCTGTGAATGTGTAATATAACTAATAGTGATGCCTGTCAGTAGATTTTAATGATAATGGTTATAAATAATACTGCCATGGTATCGTAACAAGTACTGAACCATCATTTCCCCCCTCTAAAAATTATAAAACAAAAAAAAAAAAATTTAGCTTTTAGGTATTTTGCAAACTTTTACAAAAGTGCCCACTTTATGCTGCTGTGTGGTTTGATAAATCTAAGTGATTTTAAAACTTTTTTCTCATAGAAGGTTTAACTTTGGCAATAAATCTTTGTTTTTTAAGCCCCCCCAACAGTGTAATTTTCTAGCTGAGGATTGTGCATGAGTTTAACCAACATTCTCGTGTCGTTTTCTGAACACACAATTTGGCAGTTTCTGAAAAAATTAGAAAAGACGCATTTCCATGCTTTTTTTAAGAATTATTTTTAACTGTTTTATATTCACTGTTGGTGTCCTGTCTACAACATTTTTTATAAGCTTGGAAACTGGGTGTTCCGTGTAGGAAAGGCCAATGTGTACAGTCGAAATGTATTGTGTGACAGGCAACCTGAGGACTTGTACCAGCATTTTGAACCATTTTTTTCCTGGGAATCGGGGTTGCCCACACAACTGCATTTACAGCATGTTGAACCCGTGTGAGTCTCAAATGCTGATTCTGTCCCAGCCTAGAAATTAGGGTTTTTAATCTGCTTGGCTTTTTTCAGCTGCAACCTGTAATCCAGAACAGGGACTTGGTTTCCCCGGTATTCCTGTAATCCATGAACGTAGTAATTTAAGACTAGATTCCTTATTGTATACCTGAGTTATTGCAGATTAAATCTTATTCCTAAACTGAGGAGGAGTTTGAGAAGCCCAAGGATTGCACTGTGGTCTCTGATACTTGTGTGGGGTTTGCTGCTAAGTTGTCTGCTGTCCCAAAGCTTAGGAACCAGCCCCCTCCAAATTTCAGCAATAGGAAATGCTGTTTCCTTCAGTCTTTAAGCTTGTAAATAAATGAAAGTTTACATTTCTAAATGCTGTTGTTTTCAGTTGTACCAGAGTACACTGAACATCTTCAAACAGTTTTATAACCTCCTTGCCAGTAGTACGTCTCATAAATTAAGTTTAACCTCTTTTCATTTCTGTTGAAAATAGGACTGAAGTGAACCCTGCCCCTGCACGTGCCAGGACAGGTTTAGATTGAAAAAAAACAAAAAGATTCTTTTTAGTTTTTTAACTTTTTTTTTAAAGAATACCTCACTTGTGTAATAAAATCAGGACATGTGGGTGGGAGACTGACCGCTGCTTTTCTCAGTACTCGTTCAGGGAGAAGACACAAAAACCCTTTTTAGAGTGAACTCTGACTGACCCAACACACACGGAGAACTTTGGCACCTTGAAAAGCACCTGAGCACCTGTTGGAGGTGGTAGGATCCAAGATCCCTGATTTGAGTTTGTGCACTAGGAATGGGGCTGGTTTAACAAGGGTGCATAAAAAATGAACTTTATCACCAATTAGTTGTCCAGTGCCAAGCACTCCTGGTTGAGACTGAGGGAAGGGAGAGCCTCTCCTTGGTTTGCCTGTGACTGGATATTTGACCTCAGACCAGGTGGAGCATCAGCCCCTGGCGAGCCCTGGGCCAGCACCTACGTGGGGCTGGTGTGAGCCCACCCCGGGCACAGGGCTGGAGTTTTGAGGGGAAAGCACTGAAGTTCAGGATCCAAGTTGCAGCAGTGCTGCCCTAGGCAGGTCTGAGCCCAAGTCTGGAGGGCTTGAGGACCTGGGTGAGCCCTGTGGGCCTGAGTGACTCGTTCTGCATGTGTCAATCAATGGGAAGATGTGCATTCTGTAGCTGTAGTTTTAGGGTGTTTTTTGTTTTTTGGGGTTTTTTTTATAAATAAAGCCTGTTGGCCACTGTTTAGCTCTGTGGTGTGAAAGATTTTAAATGTAGCAAAGTTCAAAGAGTTGGGGAAGGGGGTGGTTGATATATATATATAAAAAATATATATAAAAAAAGGGGGGGGAAGGGGGCAGAAATCCTGTTTTCCACCTGGTTCTGCTTGCTTTGTCCCTGCTGAGTTCCAAACAAGCTCTGGCAATCCCTAGTTAGCCTCTGTCCACCAGTCTGGCTCTTGTATTCCTGTGAGTTACCCAGGGCCGTGCCCGGAGCTGCATCCAAAGGGCGCAGAGGTCGGTGGATGTCCCGAGTCCACCCTCGGCCGGCCCTTCGGATGGGGACGAGCCCTCCTTCAGAGCTGGTGTCTGACAGCCCTGACCCCCACCCCCTTTGTGGATGTGCTGTAGGAGTTTTCTTGCTCAATAGTGAGGGAGTGACTCTGCTTTCATTTTCAGAAGGCAGGGCCAGAGGGCATTGGATCCATCCTGATCCTGATCCACTGCGAGGCTCTTTCCCTGTGCACTGGAGGAAAGATCTTGCACTAAATATCACTTACAGATTTTCTTAGACCTTGCTATTGACATTTTCATATTTCTATGTCTAGAGGCTGCAACTTCAATGTAAAATGTTTGCATTTGTTCAGTTTGACTTCTGATGTAATTTTTTGGTTTCTATATTGTTAGACTTGTAATGTTTCAAATGGTATTTTATTAACTTTGGGCTGGATGTATGTCTCTAGCAATACGAGGTACTTTCTAAACTGTCCTGGGGCTCACAGCCCCGTGTCGAGATAAGATGCTGGTTGTGTACAATTGCAATGTATTTTTTTTTTTTAGCCTGCAGGGATATTTTGTGTTCATGTGTCCAAAAATAATAATAATAATAATAAAAAAAAAAAATGGCATTCTCGTGCCAAATGTTCTGTTTTTCCTTATTGCTGTCCAATAAATGCAATGTACAGAGTGAGCAACCAATACTGTTGCCTGTAAACAAATGTCTTAAACTATTTAATTAAAACTTGTACACAACGTGTCACCTGTGGAACTCATTACCACAATACATCTATTTCTGATGCATTAAGAATTAGCAAGTTACACAAATATGTATGGGTGACATCTCCCGGGATCCTAAAGGAAGCTGAAATTGCAAACCCCAGGGGTGGGGTTCAGAACAGGCCTATTTTTTTTTATGTTTGGGAAATTACAGAGAAAATTTGGTGTTAATGGACTGTACCTGCCTGGAGAGGGGATTCTATATCAGAGAGACGCAATGAATAAATACAAAAGCGGTTTTCTGCTTCATCTTCTCTATGTGAGGTGAGGGTTTGTCTCCTCAGACAGCTGCACTGCACTATAAATACTGCAGAAAGGACAGGAAAAGCTTTTGGAGGAGGCCGGAGCGTGGGAGCTGTGACTGAAACCGGGACAGGATTGTGTGAAATCCCCGTCACCTTCTGCAGCCCCGTCAGGTGTTGGCTCCATCTGCAGGGCACATCCTGGGGCTTTGGCACTGAGGCTGCTCAGCCTCGTGGAAACCTGAGGAGCTCAAACCCCAAGGTTTGTTTACCCTGGTGTCCTCCAAACTTGATGCAAAGAGCTCTTGGGTCAACCCTCAGGAAGGCAGGGCTGAGTGATGCACGGGGTTCTGTGCCACAGCCTTGCTGCCCAGGCAGCTCCAACTCCAAAATCCCAGCTGGGTCCTGCTCCAGCCGCTCCCTCGGGACAGCAGGAGCTGCTGCTCGTGTTTTGCGAGAACAGCACGAGGTGGGAACGCTTTGACAGCCTGGATTCCTGTGGCTTTTCCACCGTTTCCTGGAATGGTCCAGCCAGGATCCCACACCTGGGCTCGTATGGGAATGATGCTTCTGGGGTTTAGGATGTTACTGACAAAGTCGAGGCACAGGGTCGGGATTTGCACTTCTGGGAAGGACAAGTCTGGGAGGACACGGGATGGGAAAGGGATGCTCTGCCCGGTTCTACGGATTTAGATGGAGCAGGGCCCACAGGGAACTCCTGCCCTGCTCCTGCCTGGCGAGGCTCAGGGCACCTGAGGAGCGACCGTACAGCAGCCGATACAGGGATTGGTTCCCAGCGCTTCCTCTTCGACCCGGCCGCACAAAATGAGTCAAAATAAGAAAAAAAAAAGGGAAAAACCACGAAATAAATATTTGTGGCAACAGCGCAGCGGGAGGCCCAGGCGCGGGCGGGCGGGCAGCGCTCCGCCGCTCCCGGGCTGCAGCGAGGCCCCGGCCGGGCACTGCCCGCAGCCCCGAGCGGAGCCCCCCGGGCCCCTCGGGTCCTCCC
>JACBWW010000054.1:1169544-1194719 GCA_020086605.1 Lanius collurio | reverse complement strand
GGGGCACAGGACCGGGGTCACGTCCAGCCGCAGGTCCCCACAGCGCCGAGCGAGCCCTACGCAAGGGGCCTGTTCTGCACAAAGCGGCAGCAGCATCCCCCCGGCTCCCCATCCTTTCCCCCAGGTGCCATTCCATCCCCCCTACTTCCCACCCCATCCATCCCCGCAGCTCCCATTCCACCTCCCCCAGGTGCCATTCCACTCCCCTCCCTGCCATTTTATCCCCCCCAGCTCCCATTTCATCTCCCCGCTCCCCATCCATTCCCCAGCTCCCCGTTCCCCGAGTTCAGACAGCGGGGCGCAGGCTGGAGCTGGCTCGGGGCCGGCGACGCCGTGTGCCGTGACAGCACGAAGCGTCTCCTCTCCCCGTGCCAGGGCATGCGCGGAGCCGGGGCTGAGCACAGCCCCGCGGGGCCGAGCTCCAGAACCACCCTGTACCCCCTGCCCCAACCTCCGCACGCCGGGCTGGGGAGCAGCTGGCAGTGCCCTTCGTGCCGGGCTGCTCCGCGGGGGTTTGGAGAGCCGTTCCCTAGGCCGTCGCACCGGCAGCCGCTCGCTTCTGTGTCTGGCCTGAGCATCGCCAACTTGTGCTGCTGAGTTGCAGAAGGATTTTGGTGCCTAAAATGAGGCAGAAAGAGGGATGGGGTGATGGAGACGCGGGTCACTGCCCTGCTGAGGCACGGGCCGATGGGGATGGGGAGCTGCTACCCTTCTGAAGGGGCAGGGCAATGGGATCGGCAGTCGCTGCCCTGCCACCTCTCTTGCGCTGGTGGATTTGTCACCCGCCGTAACACATCAGCCTGGTGAGATTTTGACATAAACACGAGTGTTTGCAAACTTCAGTTCTTTCTTACGATATTTACTTTAAGTGTGGCACAGAAATCTCTCTGTGTCTGCTTTACCTTCTGGCTGCCTGCGCTTTGTGTTTGGGCTGATTTATGGCCTCTGGAAGCCGTGATTTGGCGGCACCACGGCTTTGCCGGCACCCTGGGGCGATAGCAGCACTGCTGCTTCAGGGCGACGCAGATAACGCTGCTGGGCACCCTCCTACCCCAGCCTGAACTGATGCTCTTAAGGTGCTTTAAAAGAATCTCTTGTGTTGGGATGGGGATGCACTTGGTGAACAGGTTTGGGTTTCAGTCCCTGGGCCTGTGGGGGCTGCACTGGGAGTAGGGCTCTGATGCTGCACCCTTGGGAGTTTCCCCCTCCGTCCCCAAATTTGGCTGGGGGATATCTGCTCCCGCCCGTGTTCACCCTGTGGGCAGGGGACACATGTACCCCATGTCGTCAGAGCTGCTGTGAATCCTGCTCTGCTTTAGCACCCCTTTGCTTGTGCCAGGCTCTGGGTATGGGGTGAGCCTCACGTGCAAGCTCTGATAATGCTGTGGCTTATCAGGGCAATAAAGCAGAAACTGGCATTTGCCTGGATTTGCCCAACATGGAGGTGCCTGGAAAGGCAGCGGGAAAACCCAGGAATTCTGACCCACAGGCAGCACTCAGGAAGGCACCCACATGCAGTGGTTTTAAAAACTAAGCTTATTTCCCCCCAACTTTTAGTTTTCTTTATCCCTTGTAAACTTCCTAAAGGCTGTTAATCTCAACTGTTGTCTTCCTGTGCTGAACCTTGCAAAAACCCCAAAGCTGCTGCGTCTGTTGGGGCTCTTTATCTTCAGGAAACACGAAATTGCGTATGCCTGGTTCTGGGATGGGATTAGACCGAGAAACAAAGCCAGGAGAAGCACCTTGCCTGGAGACACAGCACGGATGGTTTATCTCTAAACACTCTCTGCAGCCTCTCCCTAAACCCTGGGAAGAACAAAACACAGACAAGTTATTAAGATGGCAGACGCGAGGAGGAAGCCAAATCAGGCAGAGAAGCTGCTCCTTGGGGAGGGTGATCCGCACGGAGCCACGGGCGGGTTCAGCCTTCTCTCCCGGAGCCGGTGGCTCTGCGGGGCCGCGGTGGGACATGAAGAGGAGCCGGCGTTGCCTTTGTCCTGTCCCTCCGGCACTGGGGGCCGCCTTTGTCTGCGGCTCCCGGCTCTGTGCGTCCCTGGCTGCTGCCTGGGCAGTGCAGGAGCAGCGGGAGACCCCGCACGGCTGGCAGGGGGTCTCAGCCTCCGCCCAGCCCAGGCGCCATTAGCAGGGACCCCGGGGTCACCGTGCAGTGTCGTGCAGCCTGGATGAGCCACTTGGTGTGCTCAGAAGGGGTGCTGGCACTTGCTGTGCCGGTGCTTCTCAAACCCCATCAGAGGGATGGAGAAGAGAGCTGATGGACAGCTGAGGCTCATGGTTGAGCCGTGTCCTCACCACCGGCATCACCACCGCTCTCCAGAGGCAGAGCAGCTGGAGTACAGCCCCTGCGTGCGGGTGTGATGGAACTGGCACTGCTCTTGCTGCTGTTCCTTGTGCTCTGTTGCAGCACCCACAGCTTCATACTCGTGCCCAGCTCAGTCTGTGGGACTGCATGTCCCAGGGTGCAGGGACACCCGTCTTGGCCAGGCAGGTTTATAGTTTGCACTTTAGGGTGTCACCCGTGATTTCCACATGGGAAGCACAGCAGTGTCCTTTGCAGTGTTTAGTGTGAGGGTACAAAGAACTCAGTTGCTTTCAAATGTCAGTACTGGAGTAAAACAGTTTAGAGCCCGTTTTGGCTCATCTTTTGCATGCAGCCACCCCGGTGCAGGGCAGGAGCAGAGCTTGGACAGCTCAGCCTTGCCCTCTGCAGCCAGGCTCTGGTGCACAGACAGGTTGAATGCTGAGCTCTGATGGCTGCACACGGAGCTTCTGTCCCACGTGTGCATCCCCTGCTGAAACTCAGTTTGGTGTCAAACCAAAAAACACCCACAGTTGCGTGACCCTGGCAGTGCTCAGTACACTCGGGAAGGAACAGGCAGCGATGTCTGGGTTGACAGAGCTGAGATGGGGCTTTTTTGAAGTCTGGTCTGTGTGGGATGGCATTGGTCGCTGCTTAGAGCCAGTGGTTTTGAAGGTGTCGAGCCTGGAGACTGGGAATGCCAGTTGCTCAACCCCCTGCCAGCAGCTGTTTTTCCCACTGGTGCTGCCCCTTGCTTTGCTCCCCGACAGGGATTTCACTTCTCAGGGGAGTTCTGAGGTAGTTCAGGATGGGAGATGTCTCAGGGTGAGGATGGACCATGCTGCGTGTCCGGTGGCATTTGTGGTGCCGCGGACCCGTCTGCACCTCTCCGATTCCCGGCTGTATTTTGGCGGGTGGGTGTGCGGAGAGGGGGCCGGCGCGGACCCGCCGCCGCCGCAATAAAACTCCCTTTTGTCTGGGCCCCGTTCCCGCGGCCCCTCGGCTGAATGCGGCGCTGGAGAGGATTTCAATGACATGGTAATTTCATGCCGTCCCACCGGCGGCTTCGCCCGGCGAAGGCAGCTGTTGGGCAGCGGGTCCTGTTCCCCAGCTGTTACAATAAATAACAGAAACAAAGCGTATTCCAGCGCTAATTACCTCAAACTTGCTTTCACCTCGGTGGCACTGCCCTCGCCGCCGTCTCTGCCCGCCGTAGCCGGCGCAAGGGCGGCGATGCTCCCGCCGCCGGCGCGTCCCCAGGGCACGGCTTTGTGTGCGAAAGTCTGTGATTCCTCCCGGGCCGCGGAATTTCTAATGGCAGCGGATTTCATCCCGCTCACTGGCCGCATTGTGCTGCAGGAACAACACTCGCCCTGCAGCCCCCGGCCCCGGCTCCCGCATTTACATGACAAAGTGGGAGCCTGTGCAGCTTCGCCATGGAGAGTCGAGGTATGCAGGAGCCAAACGCCCCTATGCAGGAGCCCCGCCATGTGCAGGAGCCCTACTGTTTCCCTGCACTTGGGGTAGCTTTTTAGCGAGGATTCTTCTTGCTGGCTCCTTTTCTGCTGCCCTGAGCCGGCTTCAGACATGAGGTGCCTGGGGATGACAGTCGAGCTGCCCGGGATTCCCTGGCATCCTCTGAGCCAGGAGGAGGGTGGCTTTCACTGAGGCAAATCGTGGAGAGACCCTGAGCGCCCCAGGGCAGGAATGTGGCATGTGAAAGAATGAACCAAGCCTTCGTGTTCACCAAAGAGTTTTGAGGTCTCTCCCACCTGGTCTGAAGCAGCCAAGGCCAGGTGAGAGCCCAGCTCACATGCTGGAGGTGCTGCCTAGACAGCTGCTTTGGCTTGTCACATTCAGGGACTGTGTGTTGTGGTCACCAAAATAAAACCCTCTGAGTCAGCCCAGGGGTGAACTTGTCCATCCTTGATGCTGGTCATGGTCCTGCCCTGGTCTTTGCAGAGCATCTCCTGTGCCATTAGGTGCTGCTCCCTCTGGCCACACTGCCCATTTATCTTACCCTGTGTTTGTTGTATCTTTTGTGTCCCATCAAAATTCTGAGCCAACTTTTGTGTTGCTGGAGGCTGGCTCCTTCCTTCACCTTTGATTCATGAACCTAATTGTGGGGTGTTATGTTCATGAAGCATTTGGGGATTCTCTGGCAAGAGGGTTTGCATGGCAAAGCCTTCATTTTGGAGTGACCAAAGCAGTGCCCAGTGTGGGATTGGTGTGGGGTGAATTGATCACACCTCTGCAACCCTTGCCAGCCTCAAACTGGCTTCATCTCCTCTTGGGCACCCAAATGCCGCTGAGCAGCTGTCAAGCTGTGGCCACTGCCCTGTGTTCCCTGCATCTGTGGGGTAACCATGGGCACATGGAGTTGCAGTCCTGCTCACACACGGCTGCCAGGATTGTCTGAGGAGTGAGATGATCCAGAGGAGGAGAATCTGCGTGTGCTGCCCTTTGATGTGGCTGCAGGAAAGGCAGCAGAGAGCTACTGTCCCCCGGCAGATCTTGCAGGTGGGCGGCATGGTTTCTCACTCAAACTCAGGGGCTGGAGGCTCCAGCAGCACTGGCAGATACCTCTTTGCTTGTGAGCCATGATTTAAAAATGCATCAGCTCACAGCCAGGGAGCTGGCCACTGCCAAGAAATGTTGATCATGTGGAGACATGACTTAACTAGGAGCAGCTCATCTGAAAATCAGTTCCTTCAAACAAGCTGCTCCTGAAGCACAGCACAGATGTTTTTTGGGGGTGGCTGGCAGTCACCCTGGCTTGGGGCAGCTGCAGGTGCCTGCAGGGTCTGAGCCCTGCAGTGGACTCAGGGATCCCCACCTTGCTCCAAGTCCTGTGCTGCCTTGTCTGAGGAGCTGCTGCAGCCAGGTTAGCCCAGGCTTGGGGCTCCCAGCAGGTTTTGGGTCTCTTGAGCTCCTGTCGCAGGGCAGAAGCAGGAGCATGTGTTGGAGCATTAACTTCTGGAGTTCATCCCCTGGATGCTCACATGAGTTTTCCCATCCCCTCAGTGTCCTGCAGCGCTGGTGGCCTTCCATGGGCAGGAAAAGTCTTGCGGAGTTTGGGTGCAAAAGTAAAAGGCAAATTTAAAGCTTAGTTTGCTGCTCTTCTGTTTTTTTGCTTCTGATATTTTTAGCCTGGAATGGAAATATGGATTTAAAAAGAAAGTGGATGGGAGAAAGGGGTGCAAAAAGTACCATGTGTTCAGGAGCTGGAATTGGAGCTGGGTTGCTGTTTGTGGGCCGACGTGGACAGTTGGCCGCGCAGATGGAGCGCTCCGAATACCCCCACGCTCGCTCCCTGCACTGGCCCAGCTGGCTCAGACCTCGTGGGGTCTGAGGAACAAATAGAAGCTGCAAACTGGGAGGGGTGGAGATGGGCAAAGTGGGGATGGGGCAGGGAAGGCAGAGCTCACATCGGAGAGCAGCGGGGTGGAATAATTCCTTGGCAATATTTTAAGATACATTTGAGTCCAAGGGTGCTGTTGATTTAGAAATGCAGCTTAGTCCTGTAGCCATGTGCTGGTACCACCCTGCATCTCCAGAGCTTCATAAGTGAGTCTGTGTAATGGGAATTGTGGAAAAACTAGTATTTCCCTCTTTACAGGTCCCCACACTGCTTCAAGTGGGGATTTGGGATTGGTTTGGGTTTGTTTTGGATTGTTTTTTTTTTTTTTGCAAAACCCAGCAGTTCAAGAACTGTGTAGTGCAGATGGAATAATGTGTTTCCAGTTTTCTGTGGCATCCTCCCTCCGGCAATGAGTTGGAATTTGCTGGGGAATGGAGGGGAAATGCATGTGTCTATATGTCTGTGCTGACAGAATATCCAGGGAATTGCATCTCCTTGGAAAGGGACAGACCTGCAGCTCTGTGACAGTGAAGGTGGTGCTGCTCTCCCATCAGAGGTGACAGTGCTGGAGCCCGTGCCAAGGGAGTTGGTGTGGCTGCTGTGGCCTGGCACTGCCCTTCAGCATCTCGGCTGGCACCAGTGCTCCCCGGATGGTGCCTGGGGAAGCTGCTTCCTGGTGTGCTGCTCTGAATTCTGCCACTGCCACCTCCTGACAGGAGGAGGAGTAGTGGGAGACCTTCCAGTTCAGGATGTGTTGATGGAGAGCGCTGTGACTCTGTGAGATCTGTCTGTCTGTCTGTCTGGGCATGGGGTCCCTCCCAGCCCTCCTGACCCATGCTCTCTCCCACAGCTGCAGGCGCATACCTGCCCCCCTTGCAGCAGGTGTTTCAAGCACCACGTCGGCCCGGGATAGGAACTGTCGGGAAGCCCATCAAGCTCTTGGCCAACTACTTTGAAGTGGACATTCCCAAGATCGATGTGTATCATTATGAAGTGGATATCAAACCCGATAAATGTCCACGCAGAGTCAACAGGTAAGGCAAGTATTAGAGGTTTTGGCACTTGTTCCCTGCCTCCAGTTTCCTTATGGAGGCTCCATAAGTGCCTGTCTCTCTCTTTCCAGTAGAAGCCATTAGGATGACCATTATGGCAGAGGTCACAGCAGTGGCAGGGGTCACGGCACTGCATGATGTCCACAGGTGGCTGGACCCCCCCAGCCGTGTTTGTGCAGCAGTGCTCGTTCCTGGCCTGGGAGCGTCAGGGGTCCAGAGCCTCAGCACAGTCCCCGCTGCTCCGAAGCAGCTGTGCTATTTTGGCAACAATCCCTGATTTAAAAATAGTGAGCCCAGACCTCGGGCCATGGTGTACTTTTCTTTCCTTTGTTTTTCTTTTTGATGTGCTCTTCACTGCCTGTCCCCTTCTGCCCTCGCAGCCCAGGGAGTTCTGGGTCCCAAGGGCCAGCAGCAGATGCTGCATGTGCTTTCAGCATCAAGTCACACTGTGGCAGCTCCAGCCGCTGTGTGTTCCCCTGTGCCATGTACGCTCCTGCCAAAGCCAACTTACTGAGCTGTGGGACAAGGCACGTGGCTGCTTGTCCAGGGACTTTCCTGCCCCAGAGGCCTCAGCTCTGTTCTCAGTTGCCCCAGGAAAGGAAGCTGGGGTGGACTGGACAGGTTGCAGAAGGTATCAGGCTGTAAAGAAAGTGACAAAACAAACCTCTCTTTTCTCTCCTCCTGCCCCTCTACCTTGCGTGTGTAGGGAAGTCGTGGAGTACATGGTGCAGCATTTCAAACCGCAGATCTTTGGTGACCGAAAGCCAGTCTATGATGGGAAGAAGAACATCTACACTGTCACAGCCTTACCCATTGGGAACGAGCGGGTAAGAGGGGGCAGCGAGCCCCGTGTGGGCACTGTGACCTCCCTCCTGCCTGGGAAAGACCAGCAGAAAATGACCCTGCCTCATCCCTGTGGGGATGCCATGGTCACTGTCCTTTCCCTCTTGCACCCAGGTTGACTTTGAGGTGACAATCCCAGGGGAAGGCAAGGACAGGATATTTAAGGTCTCTATCAAATGGATGGCCATCGTGAGCTGGCGCATGCTGCACGAGGCCCTGGTCAGCGGGCAGATCCCTGTCCCACTGGAGTCCGTCCAGGCACTGGATGTTGCCATGAGGCACCTGGCTTCCATGAGGTACCTGCTCTGAGGGACAATGGGGCTGTGCCAGGGAGGGGAGGAGACTGCTGCCCTTGGCAGGCTGTTGTGGCTGCGACTGGCCTTGACAGTCGTTGGAGGAGGTGGCCGTGCCAGCCATGTCCTTGGGTGCTGCTGCAAAAGAAACAGAGGGGGTGATGCAGCTGGCAGGATGAGTGCCAGCTCGGGGGTCTGGGTGTGCTGCTGTGGGCCCAGTGTGTGCCATTGACATGGTTTGCCCTGGTTCACAGGTACACTCCAGTTGGCCGCTCCTTCTTCTCCCCCCCTGAAGGCTATTACCACCCCCTGGGAGGGGGCAGGGAGGTCTGGTTTGGTTTCCACCAGTCAGTCCGGCCTGCCATGTGGAAGATGATGCTCAACATCGATGGTGATGTTATTTCTCATGCTGGGGAGCTGCAGTGGTGGGGCTGGGTGTGTTTGGGAAGGCTGGTTGAGAGCAGAGACACATCGTGGTGTCTGTCCCACAGTGTCGGCCACTGCCTTCTACAAAGCCCAGCCTGTCATCGAGTTCATGTGTGAGGTGCTGGACATCCGGAACATTGACGAGCAGCCCAAGCCCCTGACGGATTCGCAGAGAGTGCGTTTCACCAAGGAGATCAAAGGTAGAGCCCCTGGGGAGCACTGGGACCTGTCCCCTGACACTGGCTGTGGTTTGTGTCCCACCCAGCCCCTGAGCAAGGTGGGGATTACAGGGGTTTTACATTTTCAATGGTGTCTTCTGAGGCACCATTCCCTCCCTCACGCTGTTGTTGGGGTGTCTGCAAGCAGGGAATTAGTTAAGGAAGCTGTTGGCAGTGTCCCGGGGAAGTTGGGCAAAGGGGAATTGCTCCCACCTTCACCATGACTGTGCCATGTCTCCCTGTCTCACATCAGGTCTGAAGGTGGAGGTGACCCACTGTGGGCAAATGAAGAGGAAATACCGTGTGTGTAACGTTACCCGACGGCCAGCCAGCCACCAGACGTAAGGCGGGTGGGCAGATGCCCTTGGAAAAATCCATGCTGTTCTCCTTGTTAACAGCTGCTGGTGTCATTAGGGAGAGCTGGATGGGAAGCTGCAGTCTTTGATGGCAAAAGGAGATGTGTCTGGGGCTCTGCAGCCCTGTGCCATGTGTGGAGTGGGAAGCAGGGAGATGGGAGCGCAGAGGATGCTGTGTCTGGCAGGTGGAGTGCGGCGGCGGGTGGGAGCTGACATGCCAGGAATTGTCCTAGTTTTTACCTCCGGGTTTGGTTTTCTTCATTCTTAAAATAGTCACTACCAAAGCAGAGACTTTGTCAGGGGCTAACATGAGTGTCTGCCTTGGAATTTTTTGTGTGTGCCTGGGAGCAGGCTGGGCCTGGGCACTCCTCAGTGTCTCCTGTGCACCAGCATCCTTGGGTCGTAGCCCTGGGCTTGCTGAGCTCAGGAGGAATGTGGCACCTCGCTGATGTAGTCAACCTGGCTGTCCTATAATTTTGGTTCTATAAAGAATATCAGGTCAGTTCTGCATTTTAACGGAGCTCTTTATGGAGCTGGGAGCAGCTGGTGCTGGCTGAGGATGGGTATTGCTCTCCAGCTGCGGGTGTTGTGACACCTCTTAGCCCTGCAGCCAGGAAGTTTGATTTTTTTTTTCCCCTCTGTTTTTGAAGGGAAATGTTTCTCTCCTGCCTCTTCTGCCCACCCTGCAACTGCTGTCCTGTACCCTGGAGAGGCCATTTAGCCTTTCCTTGGAGCTCAGTTCAGCTCCCAGGGAGGACACCAGGTGCAGAAGCCCTCCTGAGTGCCAGTGTGCCCAACCATGGCATGTGTAGAATGTCCTGCAATAAACATTTGCCCTGATTAGCTGGATTAGTGAGGGAGAGCTTTATCTAGGGACCTCAGTCCCACACTGGGGTAAGAGTATTCCTGACTCCATTTCTGAAAATACCACTGTTGTATGGCATCTCAGGGTGGGAACCTGACAGCTCCCTCTTCCCAGCCACAGTACATGGTGCCTGAGGTCTGGAAGTGTCTGTTCTGAGTAGGTGCATCCCTCGTGTCCTGCCTCTGCCAGGTTTCCACTGCAGCTGGAGAGTGGTCAGACAGTAGAGTGCACAGTGGCTCAGTACTTCAAGCAGAAATACAACCTGCAGCTGAAATACCCTCACCTGCCCTGTCTCCAGGTTGGCCAGGAACAGAAACACACGTACCTTCCCTTGGAGGTGAGTGTTGGCACCCGTGGTTTGGGGCTGTGCTCAGCTGTGGTCCCCTGTGTCTTACCTGTCCCCAACACATGGCTGCTGTCCGTCCCCTCCCCTGCAGGTGTGTAACATCGTGGCAGGCCAGCGGTGCATCAAGAAGCTCACGGACAATCAAACGTCAACCATGATAAAAGCTACGGCCAGGTCTGCCCCAGACAGGCAGGAGGAAATCAGTCGCCTGGTACGTGACACAGGTCCCAGGCAGGGACGAGGCTGGGGCTGTGGCACTGATGGCAGATTATGGCATCATATCTGTGACGGACCTTGCTGTGGTCCTGCTCCTCAGCTGCTCTGCACTGGAGAGCTGGGACCTGCTGAGAAGGTGTTGGTGAGGTTAATGGCAGGGTTTTATTCCCCTCTTCCCACTGAATCCCTGGGCAGAGGTGCTTGTGTGTACATAATGGACACTGGCACAGGGGAGCCCGGCTCAAAGTGGCCATGGAAATGCATGTGCAGAAAATTCAGGCCCTTGCATTGTTGAAACCTGACCCAAAGGGAGCTGGAACTAAAAATGGGAAACAAACTAAAGTCACACCCTGGCTGTAGGTGTGTGTGGGGCTGCAGTGCAGGAACTCTGTCTGTGCCTGGCTGCTGGTTAACGGGGCTGTTGTTCCCCAAACACATGCGTCTGGGCTTCTGAAGCCAGGGACATTTGGTGTTCCTTCTGAGACTTGATAAGTTTCTTGCCAGTCTGAACCTTCATGTTGAAATCTTAAATCCCAGGAGCAGGCTGTGCTGTTAGCTGCATTGGTTAGTGTGTTTCAAAATCAGGTCCCCGTTGGTGAGTTTGTAGGAGAGGGTTTGGGCCTCAGTGTTGATCTGCTCGTCCTCCCCTGACAGAGCTGCTCCACCTGCAGCTCTATGGAGAACAGGGCTTCAGGTGCCCACATTTCCTGGCCAGCTGCAGCTGCCTGGGATGCAGCAGTTGATCTCACTCCATCTCATGGCCCTTTCTTCCCTCTGCAGATGAAGAATGCCAGCTACAACCTGGATCCATACATTCAGGAGTTTGGGATCAAGGTGAAGGATGATATGACGGAGGTGACAGGGCGGGTCCTGCCGGCTCCCATCCTGCAGTATGGAGGCCGGGTAAGTGGGACTGCCCTCGCCTGTGCTGAGCTGCACTGTGCAGGGAGATGCTGTCACACCTGGAAACACTGTTTCTGAGCAAAAGGTGTGCTACCTTCATGTTAAGAGCTGGAATGTTTTATCAAAGTGCCTTGGGTTTGTGCTTTTTGGGTTTTTTGCAATATAACTAGTCTGAAAGTTATAGCCAAGAGTCATTGGTGATGAGATGAAGAGGAGAGGTGTGCTCAGGGTAGGGCAGCTCGGGTGAGTTTTCTGTCACTTCTGAGGAGCTGAGGCTGTGGAGTGCCCATCACCAGGGAGTCAGCTCCAGCTCCAGCACTGGGACAGGGAGCACAGCCCCAGCCCGTGCGGGGCTCTGGGGCTGCGGGGCCGGGCAGGCTGCGGCTGCGCTCTGACCCTCTGTTTGCCTTGCAGAACCGGGCCATTGCAACTCCCAACCAGGGCGTGTGGGACATGCGAGGGAAGCAGTTCTACAACGGCATTGAGATCAAAGTCTGGGCCATTGCCTGCTTTGCCCCGCAGAAGCAGTGTCGAGAGGAGGTGCTGAAGTAAGGAAAGGGGCAGCCCATGCGGGTGGGGGAAGCCAGAAGGGGCCGTGGCTCCAGGGACAGCCACACTGCTGCTCGCAGCCAGGGGCTGCATGTCCAGTATTGCCAGTGCTGGAGCTGCAGGGAGCTCTACTGCTTGTGGTACCAATCTGATGTGGGGTGTCCAGTTCATGTTGCTTTTGGTTTATCCAGAGAGCCTGTTTGTCCCAGCTTCAAATGGTCCCTAAGCCATCAAAAAGCTGCCAGGTTGGAGTGACTACCTGTGACCTGTCAGTCAGGCTCTCCTCCATCTACTCTTTGCATTGGGGAGCTGCAGTACTGGGAGCTGAAACTGCCAGCTCTAAACCTGTATTGAACTCTTCTAAGACTGAATCTCCTGAGAGAGAAGGGGTTCTGAGGATTAAAAGTTTCCTCAGTAATCTGAAATTATGTAATCTGAAATTATGTAATTCATGTAGGAGGCATCCTATTTTCCCATGGGTTATTACAGAGAAGTTTTGGGCTTTCTGAAAAACTGTGGTAGCTTAGAGAATATGTTTCTGTAGCAAAGTGGCACAGCGGGAGCAGTTTATTTGATTTAGGGAAATAGTCACTTTGGTTTTGGATTCTGCTGGGGCCTCAGGTTTCTCCTGACTGAGAGTGGATGCATTAAGGTGAGTGCTTTGTGTGTCTCTTCTGGATGTTTGGCATGGTCAGTGTTTGGGATTTGGAAGAGCTCAGTGTCCATGTCTGCAGTACATGGGTGCAGCTGGGAGTGACACCACACTCCTCCCGTGATCCCTTTGCAGCAGAGCTGTGAGCCCCGTGTTCCCTCTGGCTCTCACTGCATCAAATCAATCCTTGGCATTCCAGAAATCCAGAGTGTGGCTGAATTGTGGTAAGTGCAGGCTGGCATCAGCTTTGCAGTCACCTGGAAATCAGCTGTCACAGGCAGCAGGTTTGTTCCCTGCTGCTTCAGCTTCCTAAGGCAGAAGGGCTCAGCTCCATTGCATTAGAAAGAGTCAGTACTTGGGTAAGAGGGCATTGAGAGGGGACAGTTCAGCCTGGTCTTGTGTTTCCTGTGCCATGCATGTGCTGGATGCCATAGAGCCACCAACAGGCCCTGTCTCTGTCCTGTGCTGCAGCACTCAGCTGTGGGGCTCCGCGCTCGGTGGCACAGCAGCTGTGCAGGAGGGCTCGGGGCTCACAGCTTCTCCTCCTGGCACAGGAACTTCACAGACCAGCTACGCAAGATCTCCAAGGATGCTGGGATGCCAATCCAGGGCCAGCCCTGCTTCTGCAAGTACGCCCAGGGTGCAGACAGTGTGGAGCCCATGTTCCGACACCTCAAGAACACCTATTCAGGGCTTCAGCTCATCATTGTCATCCTGCCGGGGAAGACGCCGGTGTATGGTATGTCTGGGGCAGGCACAGAGCTTTGCTCTGGCTCGGCAGGGATGGCTCCTGCAGGGCTCTCTCTCCCCATTCCCAAGGGTGCTGCTGGAAATGGTGTGGTGCTGATTGCCTGTGTGCTCACCTGCTTCCTCTGCCCACAGCCGAGGTGAAGCGTGTTGGGGACACTCTCCTGGGAATGGCCACACAGTGCGTCCAGGTCAAGAATGTGGTGAAAACTTCCCCACAGACCCTTTCCAACCTCTGCCTCAAGATCAACGTCAAGCTTGGCGGGATCAACAACATCCTTGTGCCTCACCAGCGGTTCGTACAACCACTGCCTCTCGGAGTTTTGGGGCTGTATCTCAAGTCCCTGGTGGTGCTGCCTGCCTAGCTTTACATGGAGAAGAGGGGGCCTGCATAAAGTAGCTCTTTGAAATAGAGTTTTGTAACTTGTTTCTCCTTGTTGATGTGTCCAGGCCAGAACTGGAGGTCAGGAGATGTCCTCAATGTCATCTGCTCATCTCCATTGGGTTGTACCTCACCCTGAGATGTCCCCAAAGGCTGACTGCTTGTTTTCTCTTCTCTCCCATCAGCTCTGCTGTCTTTCAGCAGCCAGTGATCTTCCTCGGGGCTGATGTCACTCACCCGCCAGCAGGAGATGGGAAGAAACCCTCCATAACGGCTGTAAGTTCACAGTTTGGTGCCCAAAAACCCTGCAGAATGCAGGAGCTGGAATGGGACTTGTGTCCATGTGTTACTGCTGTCCTCATGATGACATTTCTCAGGGTGGGCCTGTGCCCTGTCAGATATTTATCCCAGTCCTTGGGAGATGCGTCCTGGTCCCTTCCTGCCTCTCCACAGGGAAGCTGCAGTTTTTGGGAGCCACGGGGAGACTGGCAGCTGCCACCAGATGGGGCTCATGATGTGCTGGCTCCAAGCATGGCCCCAAGTGTGCTGAGAGCTTGGTGCTGCACGGAGCCAGCCTGGGCATCCCTATCCAGCTGCAGCTCTTCAGGGACCTTTCCCCTGCTGGAGAGCTGGGGTTTGGGACATGGGGGAAGCTGGGGTGACTGGGCTTCTGAGCCCTTTGTGGAGGAGGATTTGCCTTCTCCTCAAATGAATAATGAGCATCCATGGAGTGAAGTGCTGCTCGGTGCCAGTGGGGCCAGGGACAGCTTGTGCCCTCCACTGGGCTGAGAGACACTGCCCTGTGCTCGTTACCATGCAGGATAAGCACGTCAGCATTTTCCTATTCAGTTTTAAACTTTCCAGGACTCACAGCTCAGGTTTTCCTTGGCATGAAAAAGCATCTTTGGAGGAATGTTTTTTTCTTAATTAGAAAGGGTTGGGAAAGGCTTTGGGCTGTTTGCTGTAGGTGTAGGTGGGACAGAACAGTCTGTTTCCTGGCGGCAGAGCTTCACCTCTGAAAACATCTTTTGTGGTTTGTGCAGGACTACTAGGGCTTTTTTCTTAATTTTTATGAAAGCTTTTTGAAGCTGCAGGGAAGGAAAAGGATAGAGTCTTTGGAGCAACTTGACCTTGTCCTTGGTGTGTTGTTGATTGGACAATAGAAGTAGGTCTGTGGCTGAAACTAAAAGCACAGTTTCTATTGTGCACATTGGCTCCGGTCAAGGAGCCCCAACCCCAGAGCTCTGTTTGTGAAGCAAAAGTGAAAGTGTTGGGGAGGGCAGGGGTGGCAGATTCACACTGCTGAGGATGTGGAGTCTGTGGTGCTTCCTCTCTTCTTGGGGACATGGGGCACATGGTGCAGTTGCTGCTGAGTGTGGGGAGTGAGGCAGCTGGGCCAGCACCTGATTCATGCTGTGCCCCCAGCCCTATGTCACAGGCAAACCTGGCTGCCCCTGACCTCTTGCTCTGATGTGTCTGAAGTCTGCTCTGTGCTGCAGTGGGAACTCTGTGCAATGGCTGCCACGCAGTGACTCGACCCACCACGTCCTTGGGCAGCCCTTGGCCGTCTGGGGCAGCCCATGGCTGTCTGGGGCAGCCCCACTCCCTCTTGCTGGTGGGCAGGAGAAGTGAAGCAACGGCAGTCCCCACAGCCACAGCACTCAGTGGCACAACCAAAGTTGTCTCACTGGAAATTCCCATAAATGTTGCAAAGGGCATGGCAGAGTGTGACATCAGGATGCGACCATGACCAGGGATGTCCCTTTTGGGCACTGATTGCCTGTACAGTATTTGCTGTCCCATCTGATCTGTGAGTTCAGGTGCTCTGCCCATGGCCAGCTGTGTGTGGGGTAAGCAGGTGGAGGCAGGGAATGTCCCACATCCCCTCTGTCCTTCCTGGTGTAAGACATGGGCTTGGCCTGTCCGTTGCTGCAGGTTGTGGGCAGCATGGATGCCCACCCGAGCCGGTACTGTGCCACGGTGCGCGTGCAGCGTCCTCGCCAAGAGATCATCGAGGACTTGTCCTACATGGTGAGGGAGCTCCTCATCCAGTTCTACAAATCCACACGCTTCAAACCCACCAGGATCATCTTCTACCGCGATGGTGTTCCTGAGGGGCAGCTCCCACAGGTGAGGAACCCTCAGATCCCCGCTGGTCAGTGGAACTGCATCAGCTCCTCTGATATTCCTTGAGGGTGCCCAGGGACAGCTGGGTGCTGGTGTGTCCCCTCATTCTGTGTGCCCTTGTCTCTCCAGATCCTTCACTATGAGCTCCTGGCCATCCGAGATGCCTGCATCAAACTGGAAAAGGATTACCAGCCTGGCATCACCTACATCGTCGTCCAGAAGAGGCATCACACCCGTCTCTTCTGTGCAGACAAGAACGAGAGGGTGAGTGCTGCAGTGTGCCAGGGCTGGAGGCGGCTGATTCATCCCTGTCTGATGGAAGAGCCAGCCCTGGCTTTGCCGAAGGGAAATCTCACCACTGGCAGGAAGAGCTTGTTCTGAATGAAACGTGCTGCTCAGTGGACTCCTACAGCCACATGGATTAATCTGCTTCCAGAACCCCAGCCAGCTGTTTGCTGTTATTATGAGTTACTGGGTGCTGATGATCCTAGTGACTCTTGAAATAGCCTCTGTCAGCTTGAAAACATCTGTTGTTTTTGGTGATAGCTGGAGTTGCTGACGTGACAGGCTGAATAACCCCTTGCTTGCTCACAGCTTGTTCATGTGTGCTCTGCAGTAACATTGATTGCTGTCACTATTCGTAGGTTTCACCTGAATTTAATGGTTAGATTGAGTCTAACCAGGCTAGTCCACATGAGCAGAAAGATTTAATCTTTGGAACTAAGGACAGTTTTTTATCGGGATGTAAAAGCCCCAGTATCTTGTGGCACAGACTCCAGCACATGCTCTGCAGAGATCCCTGGAGTTTTGTTCACTTAATCTTCATCTCTGTAGTAGGATGGGCCCCTGCCTAGCCCTCACCCTGCTGCTCTCTTTTCCATGCTGTTGGCTATGTCTCCATGTCATGCCTGGTGTTAATGCCTGAAAAAAATGCAAGCAGGCCTGTTTGGGCAGGGAGCAGAGTAGGATGAGCTGCTTCTGTCCCCCCTGAATGGGCACAGAGACTGTCTCTGCATCTCAAACTGAGATAGGGACCCTCCACCATGGCCCTGGGGCAGGGCAGCTGTGTTAATGACAGTGCTCTTGGCAACTGGAAATAACCAAACTCTGCAGTGCTTGGATCTCTTTCTATTCCCTGCAGATTGGAAAGAGTGGGAACATCCCAGCAGGAACCACAGTGGATACCAACATCACCCACCCCTTTGAGTTTGACTTCTACCTTTGCAGTCATGCAGGCATTCAGGTACCGCGCTCCAGTGCTGGCTCTTGGGATGCTGCTGGGTTTTTGGCTGCTGTTGCAGATTGTGCTCTCATGCCATTTGTCCTGGCCCTGTCACAGCCTCCTTCTAGCATGGAGACCTGGTCAGATGGATTTAAGGATAGTTGGATCTGAGCTGCCACTGTGGTGGTTTGGCAAGCGGGTGCCAGGTCTGCTGCTGCTGCGCTGTGTGGCATGTACTTAGTTACTCTCCTGGAGCCAAGGATCTCTCCTGAGAGGTTTTCCTCCTTCAGAGTGGCCAAACTAGCAGCTTGTCAGCTGGTGTCTGAGCGTGCTGGCCTTGCCAGGGCACCTGGTCATCAGCAGGGACCTGCTGTCTGGCCTTGGGTGGGAGAGCCAGGCCAGCCATCCCTGCCTGCTCTGCAGCTGCCTGGCTGCAGGCAGCCAAGATTAGTCAGAAACCAGACTGGAAAAACTGCACTTGTGTAATCTGCAGCTGCTTTCAGAAGGGAGGCTGCTCAGCTTCCTCTCCCCTGCACTGGCAGCAGGAGCTGGCCCGGCTCGGTGGGGATGCAGTGGGGGATGCAGTGGGCTGTGTGGCACAGAGGAAACAGGCAGCAGCATTAGTACTGCTTTGCACCTCGGTGCCAAGGGCTTTCCTGCCACACCATGTAGGGTTCTCACAGCAGGGAAGCACAGGCATCCCTCCTGCCCAGACTGGCTGACTGACCATTTGGATCTGGGAGGGGCTGATGGGGATAAGAGGCAGCTGCATCCAGGGGCAGGCAGCACCTCTCACACTGGCACCCTCCTTCTCAGGGCACGAGCCGGCCGTCCCACTACTACGTGCTCTGGGATGACAACCGGTTCACGGCGGACGAGCTGCAGATCCTCACGTACCAGCTGTGCCACACCTACGTGCGCTGCACCCGCTCCGTCTCCATCCCAGCCCCGGCCTATTACGCCCGGCTGGTGGCGTTCCGGGCACGGTACCATCTCGTGGACAAGGAGCACGACAGGTGAGGGGCACAGCCTGGGGCCCTGGGAGGGCAGAGCCAGGCATGGGCAGGGGACCTTGATGTTTCAAAGTGCCTGTGTCCGAGATTGCTGCAGCAGAGCCTTTCCAGGGGAAGACCTGTGTGTACCTGCAGCCTCTTAAGTCCCAGCACAGCAGGAACGGGGATAATGGAGGGTTAAATTCTATCCTGAGCTCATCTTGGGCTTGTGGGAGTATCCCTGGGGTGTCTGAGTATTTCCAGCTGCCTCAGGGTACTGAAATCTCTGCAGTCCAGGCAGCGTCACTGGCATGCACAGCATCCCTGTGCACTGCAGTGAGGTGACTTCCTGTGCTGCCAGCACTCAGCTGATCCCCATCTCCAGGGGAGTTTCTCAGTGTTCCTGGGGGAAAAGTATGAAATAATTATGCAGTGATTTCCTTGATTTTCAGTGGCGAGGGCAGCCATATATCTGGACAGAGCAACGGCAGAGACCCCCAGGCCTTGGCGAAGGCTGTGCAGGTTCATCAGGACACTTTACGTACCATGTACTTTGCTTGAAAGCCTAACTTTTGTTACCTCACTCAAGAAAGCTTTCAGATTTGTAGGAGCCATACAAAAAAGGAAGCATTGGGACACCTTGTTTTTTTTTTCCAATGAGAAATCACTGCAGGGCAGGCAGCGTCGACTTGAGGCAGGAGACCAGCACCACGGGACAGAACGATCCAACACCTTTGTAGGATTGGAAGAGACTGATGATGATGATGATGATGATTATTTTTTTAATTTTTTCTGGCTTTGCAAAATTTTGACCTGACCAAACACATGAAGGCATTCAAGGGAAGGGATAAAACTCCCGGGAGGCGGAAGCAGGTTTTCATTTTTAAGATGCAATACTAGAGACTCCTGACTGTGAACTGGCGGCTTTGGTCCTCCGTTGCCCACCAGGCGCTGGTAGGTATTTTTTGTGGGGGTTGGGGGGAGGGGATTTTTAGAGCCTTAAAACAGAAGACTAGATTTATAAAACTAATATTTTAGATTATGAGATGCTTTAATGGGTTGAGGGAAAAAAAAAAAAAACCAACTAGTTTATAGGAGAATTGTAACACTAACAGTTCCCCACCCCCAAGTAAATCCCCCCGGATAACGTAAGGCACCCTAGCACTTAGCTCAGAACTGAAAACTGTCTTCCTCGTGTTACAAGCTAGTCAGCTGCTGCCGCTCGAAGCAACAGTCACAGACTTTTCCATGGGTGAGTGCCTTACTATGATGCTGCAAAATTTCAATGTTTTTAATCTTGTAAGGAAACTAGTAATCTTGTCTTGATGGTGGTCCATATTTCCATCGGAAGGAGTTAATTTCTATGGTCCTCAGTTGCAGTTTGTGTCAGATCACGACCTCATGATGGTTAAACCCCATTGAAAGATGTGCACTTTCATACAGGACACGTTTAATGGCTGCTGACCCATTGTTGTTTCCAATGTACTACTTGTTATTTAAAACTGTTTCTGACAAATGGGGGCGTCTCCATTCCATGAGGACAGAAAGCGCTATCCATTTTTTTCTTTCTTTTTTTCCCACCTGAATTTTTATGATGGACACCAGGATTTTTTTACTAAACATTATTTTTATACTATATTGAGTCTGTTGCCAAAATCCACAAGTCATTAATATTCTCAGAGTTTACATCCCTGCACTTCCTGAAGCTGTGTGTGTTCACGCCGCAGCCCTCCAACGTTTCTGTCCGATGAGTGCTGCCGACTGCAGCCTGTGCTGTGCTGGGTGCTCCACAGTGCCCGTTGCCCATGTGCATTTGGCACGTGTCTGCCCAGGCCGGCTGCTTTCCCACCTACCACATCCCCACCTCCAGCACCTCCAGGCTCTCACCCTCTCTGCTGCTAGGTTTTGCTGCTCTTTGTGTCATGGTATCACTGCTCTCATGCCCAGGGTTTTTATTCTGAAAGCACACCAGCTCGTTCCTTAGAATGATGAAATCCTTGTTGTTGTCATGGGGAAAACCCCTGATTTGTGCTTGTACCAGGAGAACAGCCTTTTTTGCCACAGGAACCTGGTCGCTGCTTTTCAGACCCATCTTGCTGCACAGTGACCGTACGCACGGTGGCGGGGCTGTGGTGGCAGCTCAGTACCAATATCATCCAGGCACATTATCTGGGGTTTTTTCTATGAAAGTGTTCACAGCGCTTCCTTCAAGAGACAAACGAGGTGCACGCTCCTGCCACGCTCTGAGGGGAAGAGCTCTGGTGTCATTTTCCTGCCGAACGCATTTCCCAGGTGGCCCCACGCGAGCGCTGCCCCTGGCCCGCGCGTGGACAGAAGCACATCTACACCTCTTTGGTTTGTACTTTCTGACGTTGAAACTTGCCTTGCCTTCATGAAAACGACACCGGTCATGTTGGCCCATTGAGCTGTCCTAATCCCGGGAACTCACTCTTCCCATTTTCTTTTGGGGCAACGTGTTTGTGAACAGTGAAGACATCACTATGCTATGCAAACTAAGTGCTGAGCCCACTGATGTCACATTTGGTGAAGATCCTACGTTTAGCACAGTCCTGTTTTTCCTTAAGACCACAGTGTTTGGTTCTTATCCTCCTTTGCACCTTGTGTCAACCTCCACTGCTGTATATCCTCAAGGTGACGGGGAGGAGACCAGGAACTATCCGTGGTCAGTAGGTAGGGAACTCTTAGGAAGGCTTTTAGAACGTAGGGAACACATCAACACTAAGTGTCAACATGAGAAGCCTACATTCCTCTACACAAGTGCCTGCATAGTGACACCAATCAGCACCTCCATCTCATCCTCCGAACTCTGGCTTGTGTTCATTGAAAGCAAAACGATCTCAGAGGGGCTGTTCCCGCTCACGTGGTGTTAGAAAGCTCCTCATTAAGAATAAAATCGGGGTCAAGGTCAAGGTTCTCTCTGCAAATCAGTTTGTTCACCAGCATTACACCGGAACGCGCCTGGCTGCTGCTCTGCAGCGAGGGGCAAAGGTATTTTGGTTCCTCGTTTTTATTTTAGTGTTTTAGTTGGGTCTAGAATTCTGAAATGTCTTTTAGTAGCTGTGGCATAGCACATGCCATTTTTAACCATTTGAAAAGAGATAGTGTGGGCATTTACAGAAACAGCTTGTTGCTCTGTAACAATTTTTTTTAACCTTGAGACTTGAAATGTAAAATGGACCTTTAAGATTTGCACTCATTTGTAAGGTGGCTGTTCATAGAAAACTATGAATGAAGACTTGCTGATGTAGCACCTACTTTTAACAGCAATTTTAACTACACAAAAGCTTCACAGCTTCTGAAACTCTCAGCTGTTGACTTGCAGATCGTGTTCTGCCCTTATTTCACCCTCTGCATTAGGTTTTCATGGTTTTGGATAAACAAAAAAGCCAAACTCAGTAGCTGCTGTGCCCTTTAAACCCTGTTTCCACTTTGAAGAAGTTTAGAGAGGCTGGAGTGACCCGCATGTTTTCTCTACCGGACTATGCACCGTTCCCTCTCCGCACTCCGGCATCGGCATTTCTCCCCTTCTCTTGTCCGAGATGCAAACGAGTAGCTGCATGTTGAGGTGCGTTTTGCTGCCTGTAGTGGATAGGTGTTACCCCAGGTACATAGCAGGATCTGTAGTTAGCCACAAACCCCACACGGGCATCCCAGTCAGCTCCGAGTCTCTGCCTTCTCCATGCGCACGAGTTCCATCTGCGACTGAAGTGTCGCTGAGTGCATGCAGTTCTGTGGGAAGAGGAGTAGCTTTCATTTACCTGTTGAATGCTGTTGTTTCCCTTATCTCATATCTGAACAGAATGGGGCGGGAGGGCGCTCTGCCCTCTCTCTGCAGCTTCCAGGGCAGTTGGGGTGTTCTGGGATCACACGTACGATCCGATGTCTCAGTGTCAAACAGCCCAAGCATCCAGCGTTGCCTCACAGAAGGTTTTCTTCTTGGAAAATGAGTGTGAAATAAAAGAATGTGATTGTTTCAGGAAGGGAAGCCAGACAGCAAGAGAGCAATAAACAAGTGAAATTCATATCTTGCCTGAGTGATTTGCACTTCAATAGTTGTGAAAGAAAATTTCCAGGACTCCAGTGCTTTTGTGTTTGATTTCCAGCCCCTTTCGTACCTCCTTTCTACGAGCAAGTGTGGGACTGTACATAGGGTGTTTACAGGACGCTCTGTTTGGGTTGTTATTTTTCTTGTGGGTTTTTTTGCTCTAGCTTGAACTCTGTATGGTCCATTTGTTAAATAGCCGTGAACAGTTGATGTACAGTACTTACTAAACAAGCAGCAGCATAAAACTTATTTTATTAAGAAAATATGGCTTATATTTTAAAGGTTGAATATCAATTTTTTTTTGTATGCGTGGAATTAAGACTGGTGAAGAGTAACAAAATCCTTGGATTAGGCCAAAAGAAAATACTGTAAGATCCTAACCACCTCTTTATTAAAGAAAGCAGTATGATTAAAGAGCTCCAGAACATTGTATTTATATTGGATTTGATTTAATTGCCTTTGTGGATTTTTTTTTTTTGCCTTGGTCCTGATTTTTGCTTGCAACTTCGACTTTGCAGTCCCAAGTGTCTGTTACCCTGTAACTGTTGGCAGAAGACCTAAATAAAAGCAATGTGAATATGTCGGGGTGACACTCCTGAGTCACGGCGCGTGGGGAAGGGACATGCGCATCCCAGCCATTCCCTCAGGAAAGGCTGGGGGACAAACAGGGAAACGCTGACTGGAGCTGAATTGCATCAGACACTGCGGAGGATCCAACACCCCTCACTGTCCAGATCTCAGTTTAATGAGAGAAACACTTAAGCAAACAAATATGTGCTTAAAACTTCTGGGAATACAGTACAATTCCACTTTTTATTAAAATGTCACCTGAAAACTGACTGAATTTGGGTTCCTGGCTCATTAGATAACAGAAATGTACATCAAATCTGCTGTTCCTCCAGCCTCACCGAGTGCTTCAGGGGCTCTTGGCTCTGAGGCACTTTAAGAACAGATTTCAGTCTCCTTTTGGATTGAAGTTAAACTTGATCCACGGGGTTTCTGCACTGCCTCATGTTTTGCATTTCCCATCATGTTTTACATTTCCCAGCTTTGTAATTCTTGCAGACATCCTTGTCTTCTCCAATGCCAGCAGCTTATGGTTGAGTTTTAGGGTCCAGAACAGGAGGTTGTTTGCCATCCTCTGAGTTCTTGGTCCGAGGAGTTCTCTGTTTTACCTTACAAAGGTGCAGGGACAGACCTTAAGCCAATGAATGATTTAGCAGTTGAGCTGTAACTGGGTTTTTGAATAATGCCAAGGAATTTTAAGGAAGTGCTTGCTAATGGCATGCAGGCACTCGTCAGTTAATTTACCTAACTGCAGCACCAGAATGTTCTGTCCCAAGCTGGGCACCTGTACAGGTCCTGCACACATCTGGCTGCTTTGTGGGTTGTGTCACCCATTTTAAATGATTGCTACTACACAACAGAATATTTTGCAGTTTTAAAGGGGCTTTTTCTGTGAGAGGTACAACAGCAAATAGTGTGCTGTGCAGTTGGGTCTGGAGTCCTGGAAAACAGGTCAGAAAACTGGTTTCAAGTGTTCAATTGGCATTTGAGCCCCAGCCCTGGTGCTGATTACCGTGCCTGAGCTGTGGGACCAGATGTGCTGCTGCTCAGGGATGAGTGTTTGCAGAGATGCCTCTTTCCCATGTATCTGCTTCATCCTGGTGATCACATTTCCCACTCCCCATTTCAGTTAAGGAAATATTCTAGTAGTTTAATTTGCATGGGTTTAAAATCCTTAGTCACTCACCTGATAACTAAATTTATGCTTTTAAAGACTAATTCAGATAGGAGTCTTCAGGGTGGTAATTCTTAATAATGATCTTGAAGTTTGGATTATGGATCTTTAACTTCTGTTGGCCCAAAATTCCAGTTCTTCAGTATCTTCCCAGTTGTTTCCCAGGGGAAGGGCCCCTCTCACTACCAGAAAAAGTGATGCTATTTCTTCACAATGAGTAGCAGGTTCAAACCCACTTGGACAAGCCCCGATATACTGCTCTTACCAAAAAATGATCTTTTGAGGACCGAAGAAATAAAGGTGTCACTGCCTGACCCAGCACTGAGCCTGCTACATCTGTTACATTCGAATCTTCCCTGCATGCCGATTGCCCTTTCCATTCCTCTGCTTATTTGGTGCCAGTTTGTGTAACAAATCTGTAACAAAGTGGTACTGAACATTGCTAAAAAGTCTAAAAAATTAAAACAGGGCAGGCATAAGCTCTGAATTTATGTTGATTTAGTGAATCATCGAATCGTGAATCATGGAATATCCTTAAATTGGAAGGGATCCACAAGGACCATCGAGTCCAATGCCCTGCACAGGACAACAATCCCACCCTGTGCATCCCTGAGAGCGTTGTCAAAACGCTCCTTGAGTTCTGGCAGCGTCGGCACCGTGACCATTCCCGGGGAGCCTGTTCAGGGCCCGAGCACGCTGTGTCCCCCGCAGCCTGTTCAGGGCCCGAGCACGCTGTGTCCCCCACAGCCTGTTCAGGGCCCGAGCACTTTGTGTCCCCCGCAGCCTGTTCAGGGCCCGAGCACGCTGTGTCCCCCGCAGCCGGACACGATCCGCGCGTTGCGGCTCCCGCAGCCCGGAGCGGGCTCGGCGTGCGGGACGTGCCGGCGGCTCCCGGCGCTGCCACCCGGCGGGTCCGTGTCCCGTGCATGGGGACACTTGGGCGTCACCGGGGCCGGGGGCTTCTCCTGCCGGGTTTAGTGAGGATTAAGAAAACGTCAGCTGAATTCCCTGGGGACCGGGCTGGAAGCCCTGGAAGCCGCCGCACACGGCAACTGCTGCGGCAGGGCGAGACCGCCGCAGACATAATGCGTACCACTGAAACACCACAACACTGCGGGGTCGGGAATAATCCCCCGGTGCTTCCGCTCTGACTCCCCACGGACTCATGCTCTGCTTTCCCGGAGCAGGCGGCCCCCGTGTCCCCGCGCCGTCCTTCTCGCTGCGGGGCAGCCGCCGGTGCCTGCAGGCCCCTCCCGCGCCCCTCAAGGCCCCGCCGGCTCCCGCCGCCCCTCCCGCCCCCGTTGCCGTAGCAACGGCGCCGGCTCGCGCCCCGCCCGCTTCCGGCCCCGCTTCCCCTTCCCCCGGAAAGGAAGGGGCGCGCGCGGGGGAAGGGGAAGCGCGGGCGGGATTTCCGGCGTGAGGGGCGCGCGCGCGCGGCGGGGCGGGAGCGGCCGCGCGAGCCGGGGCTGCGGGGCGTAATGGTTAGACGTCGACTAACTGC